>CP092875.1:46923923-46960028 GCA_030710605.1 Cordylochernes scorpioides | reverse complement strand
ATAATAATTTACTCAGATATCAATATATTAAATGTGGCCATAGGCAAAATTGAATCAAAGTTTAAATTAAAAAGAAATGCTGATAATTTTACCATTTTAGGATTTGAGATTACTCAGCATGAAAATAAAATAACTCTAAAACAAGAGGGCTATATTAACAAATTATTACAAAAATACCATATGCAAGATTGCAAAGGTGTTTCTACACCAATGGATGTTAACACAGATTTTGGAAATTTCCACAGTTCTAAAAAGATAGATCAGCATAAATACCAAGAACTTATTGGTAGTTTGCTTTATTTGGCATGTAAATCTAGGGCAGATATAGCATTTTCTGTTACTGTTTTAAGTAAATACAATACAGATCCTAGAGAAATTCACTGGAATGCTGCCAAAAGAGTATTAGATATTTACAATTCACAAAAAAATTAGGTTTAGTTTATACTGTGGGTGACACCAAGCTGGAAGGCTTTACAGATGCAAGTTGGAATTCAAAGAATTTTAAATGTTCATTTGGAGGTATAGCCTTTAAATTTGGAAATAATCTTATTTCTTGGTCATGTAAAAGCTTGCCAAATGTTTGTCTCTCAACTACAGATTCTGAACTTTATGCTTTTACACTGGGTGTAAAGACAAGTATTTACATACGATATCTGATTGAAGAATTAACTGGCAAAAATTGTAAGCCAACAATATTTTGTGATAATCAATCAGGAATTACTTTGATAAATCTGGACAAACTAGCAATAAATCTAACCACTTGATTAGAACCATCAATTTTTTAAATACCAACTTATGTGTATATAATAGCTTTGATATTATGTATATAAATACTGATCAAAATGTTGCTGACATCTTAACAAAACCCTTAAGTAAAGGGAAATTTCATTATTTTTTAAATTGTTGCAATATTATCTCATAACTTTAACTACTGAACTTTAATAAAATTTGAAAATATTAGCCTATAACTAAAGGTTATTGTAACTTGAATAATATAAGGCATATTTTACTATATTCATATGAAGTGTTAACAGATTGTTGACTTCATTTAATCATATGTTTCAAATTAAATTGTAATATTATTAGTTTAAATACTTGATTTTATATCTTTTGTCAAATATTGCTTTATTCAAATATTTAGGCTTAACAATACCTAAAAGTTGTAAACAAATAAATGGGGATGTCGCCGCCATCTAGATGACGTCATTGTTATGACGCAATGCTCGGCCATTCCAACTACTACCTTAGTTACCTGTCTATACTTATAAATTTTAAAACCATGATAAAATATTCAGCTAGATCTTACGGGGGCATTTGTTGAATTTAAGATATATCACAGAATATTTTATCAATAGATTTTTATAAATATAGTTATCATCATCAATGGTTGTTATTCTTCTTCTTATTTTAGTTTTACATATGTATGTTTGTATCTAAATGATAAATAAAGTTTTATTAAATTAAAACGTATTTGTTATGCATTGATTGAATATAATAAAAAACCAATAAAATCTATATACTGTAAAAAGATCTCAAACCGACATTGAAGAAAAAGAGGAAAGATTGCAGGATAACCCACACATAATGTACCACGTGGTTATATCTGCGTATGGCAGCAGGTGTTTGACACAAGGACGTTGTATCACACTTGTTATATTTTGTTTTGATAGGAATATCAAAATATTATTTAATTAGGCCCTACATTTTGTTTTAATTTTGTTGAGGTTTGGGGAGCTTTTTTTTCGAGCTATTCATTGATTTAGAGCAACAACACCAGAGCTTTAGAAAACCCCTCTATTTAAGTCTTAAATAAAGAATAGTCACCTCTTTATCAAAATGAAGGCAATCCCTTTGACATGGACCCATAGCAGCAGCTTTACACACCCAAGATAGTGGACATTACTGCTGCTGTGATAGAAGTGCAATGGGGACATCTGAGGCTCTTCATTGGACACAACAACAACAAGGCAATACCTATGCGACTTTTCCAAGTAGGTATTATGGATTTTACAAAGCTGGTGTTGTGCCACCGACCCTAGTCTACTGGTTGTAGAGACGTTCGATATATGACGCATTCTTTGGCGTATATTTTGACAGGACCTATTATAGGTCAATATTCTCACGGCAAAACAATAGCCGTTTATATATAAATACTTAGGGAATTAAAATATGTTCATTAGGTTTTCGCATCAAATGAAAATATGGATGCTATATATACTTTTTTTCAACTTTTCGCTCGGTACATAGTTTTATACAATCCTATAGTTTAGGTACATAGTGGTGAATATTTCAACCTGAAAGAAGTAGTAGAGTGGTGGCAGATTAAAATGTCGGGCCCACCACTGATGAGCTAGGCTTTCCCAATATTTGATCTTTGCCCTGGAGGAAGCAGTTCTAAAAGAAGACCATTAAAACAGTTCATACAGTCTAATGACGAATATATTGGAGCAGATCTAGGCTAGGTCCCTCATTCGCAACGCCTCCAATAGTTTTTTAACAGACCGATTTGGCTCAAAGAAAGGTTTTTTCTCATTTTACCATGAAGTTACATTGCCTCTCTAGTTCAAGTACTTGCCTCCACGGTAAATGACTGAAAAACGAAAGCATCCAAATCAGGTGATCGCCATCATCTCTATGGTATAGTTCTGATTGGTAGGTCAGCCATAAAGGTACTTTATTTCATCATCAAGCAAGACAACTATCCACGGTGTTTCTCAGGAGCTGATACCTCCTAGAACTAAACCGGCTTAGAGTCAAGCTGTGTTCTAGATTGGTGGCTGATATCAATTCTTGGTCCTTCTTACTGCCGGATCTATCCAGGACATTGACATAGGCCAGCTAAGTCGTATAGGTAAGCCATTCTTTATCTGATAAAATAAATACGATTATATGAATATACTATCAATCCTACCATTTCTTTCACTCCATGACCATCCCAAAGTTTGATTAATTCTTCTGGATGGTTCCAAATTCCAGGTATGTCGCTTGTAAACAATCCTGAAGATGTTTTGGAATAGTACGATTGCTTCTTTTCACTTGTAGCATGTTGGGAGTTGGCTATAAATGCTGAGGTTAGGCTGCCCAATGGTGGGTAGTGCAAGTTCCACCGCCAAGAACAGAGAGAGGTGAGATCTAACAATATATCTAGTGTCGACGTAAGTAGATGTAGAAGGTAGATAATATCTAGCATTACATCATAGCGCTGGTGCCCCCACAACTACCTGTTTAAATTCCACTTATACCGCCGATAGAGGCCCCGCCGGTATTATTTCTCCGGAAGTAACAATTTAAAATAAAATTTAATACTCTAGAAAGTAAGTAAGTTATATACCAACTCTGTGTATATAAATATCTTGTTATGGAATCTATAATTTCTGGGGGAAGTTAGTGGAAACTTGAAATTTAAATTTGGTTTCAAGAGGCGGCGGGCAGGGGAAATATTGACGGAGATTAGGTCGACATTTATGCTCGCTCTGAGGTGGTATTACAACCGTCTCTCCCGGAGGTATTCGTCCGTTTTGGTTTCATTGGTTTTTACCTCAAGGAGATGGTCGCTCATAGGAAATCTATTGTACGATGACAGACCGTTACATAGAATATTGTGAAATTGGCTATATTTCTTTTCTCAAGCGAATTATTTTAATCTTGAATATAGTTTATATTATTATAGATAATCTACCAAAATGGCACCCCCTTTTTCTCTTTAAAAATGTGTTAAAAATTCATATTAGGTTATCATCAACTCTACTTTTTTACTAAAGTGATAACCTTTTATATTTTGAAAAATGCTCGAATTGCCCCTTATTCTTGCAAAAGTCCAACCCCACCAGCAAGTGCAAGTAACCAAAGAGGGGATCTGGCACAATTGTAAGTGCAAAAGTCGAACTGCCTTTCACATGTGTATATATGTGGTCCATTTACTGTTAAAGCAGTCGCCAACTTTACCCGCCATGATTATCATGGCTTGTACCACGTGCACTAGGGATAATTTGAAAAATACGTGTTGATTATTTTGATTGATAGAACGAATCCCCTGTGTAAACTTCGCAAATAAAACTTCGGTAATAACATCTAGATACACTTGGAAACAACCTGGAGTACTTAGCTTGGCTCGCTCACTTGGCTCTTTGGCTGCTCACGATGGCTACCACATTCGCTACTCCTTGTACTTTTCTGCTTCAAGATATTTTATAGACGTAATTGACGGCTCATGATTGGACAGCTCGCCAGACGACGCCATTTCTCAACATAAGGGAGGCCGGCATAAAAAAGAGTAAAACAAATTTTAAAAATAGATTTAAGAGCCGTACCTCACCGGGTCGCCATGGCGACGTAGCCAGAACGTTTCCAATTAACTCTTTTAAAATGAAAGGCAGGTATCTCGCTTGGCTACCACTTGGTCCCGAATTGGAGGCGTCGCAGCTGTCTCCTCTTGTAAAGACTGGCCACTTGGCGGCAGCAATATAAATGAGAGTCAACACACCGTCAGGGCCGTACCTCACCGCCATGGCGACGTAGCCAGCAACTGCGACTGAGGTGGTCGCGACCTTGCAGGCGGCGTTATTGGCGACGTCGCCGTCCCGGTTAGATACGGCCCTTATACTAAATACTAGACGAATGGCCCGGGCAACGCCCGGGTTTTACCCGAGTGCGTATATATTTTAGTAATGTTTTAATTAAAATATACTATTCGTTACAATTATAAATTGGCGCCGTGGATGTCATTCTTGTATAATATATAAATGAGTTTTAAAAATTGCAAAAAAAAAAAAAAATGCATCGGCCGGGAATCGAACCCGGGCCGCCCGCGTGGCAGGCGAGCATTCTACCACTGAACCACCGATGGTTATGAAAATTCCCATCCGTGAGCTTCCGACAAACAAACAGACAAACAAACAGACAGAATAAGGCAAATATATAAGTAAATACGTATATATATATATACGACAAAAAGTAAACAAAGTAATCATTTATACGATGCATTAGCGCGCGATTTGTTATAAGAAATATGAATCATCATACGCATCAAAAATAGTTCAAAAAGTAATAATTAATAAATATATTTACATATTTAAAAATCTCCTAGCTATCTTGCTACAAGTTAAACCTATCAACTAAAGTATTGTGGTATTTACACGGGTTCAAACTGGGACAATCATGATCAGGAAGGCCTGTATTTCTAGGTTATATCTTTGAGTCTTTTTAGAACACCAAGCTTCTAATACTTTGGATCTTGTTTCCTACATTGTATTTTTAGATTATAAATTATTTAAATATTATTTCTTAGATCATTGTGAATTTCTTATTGACCGGCTTTTATATGTGAGGCAAATAAGGTAGTCGATTAAAGACGATATTAAACTGAAAACAACAAATCAAAATGAACTTTTGTTACCTGATTTGATATTTTTTACAATTTCTTCGATTAAATATCTTATTCCGAATATATAATTTTATTTATTCCAATGTTAATTTCTGCAACAAATATTTAGTAATCTCTTCCCTACAAAAAAAAAGATAGAATGAAAACTTGGATTAGTTTTCACATAGTCTTTATTTGTAGAATTTTTTTTTTTTTTTGCTTATTCCCAGTACACGTAATACAGACCATGATATTCATGGTGAGTAGAGGCAGGCGACTGCTTTTACTGTAATTGCACCATATGTCTACACATCTGAAAAGGTAGTTTGACTTTGCACTTACAAATGTGCCAGATCCTATGTTTGGTTACTTGCACTCGCTGGTGAAGTTGGGATTTTGCAAGAAACTGGGGGTTTTAGAGAATTGTAGAATAAATGAATGACTTTAGTTCAAACAAGGAAGGGAATATTATAACTCCGCCTTTGCCGGTCCCAAGCCCGGATGAAAAAGGAGGAGGGGGAGCAGTAACAAGATCGATAAAAACCTAGGTTTAGCTGGCCCTGTTGATAGTACCCTGTAAGGGCTCCTAATCCAGGTATACAGGATGAGCAGCGTTTGTACTCCATGTTAGGAGCGGCTGCACATGGCATCTGTTCCTCATGTCAGAGGCGGCAACTTCTATTGGATTTAAGTTGGCCTGCCACTGAGCTCTAGCCACTAGTGCTCCCAGTCTTAATGACAAAGGCAGACGCATTCTACTTCACCCAGTCATGATCTCAAGATTTACAAGCTTGATACCCTAATATGATTGAGTGGAGATAAGAAAGAATAAGAAGAGAGAAGATTATTGAGCTAGTAGAAAGTAGGTTCATCATGTGATTGGTCAATCCTTGATTTATATTGGATGCTGTTGCTCACATTGCTTGGTACAGTTTCCTTGGCCTCTTCTGAAGTTGTTGGAGTGAGATCTGTTTATAAGTGAATCATTGGTCTGTAAAACATTTCCTTGAAAAACGGAAGAAGGCCTATCATTCGATCAGAATTCGAATGTTTTCAATTAACAAACTGCTTGATATTTTTTTAGAAAGTGAGAAATTTATTTTGCAACCTTTGTTATTTGAATTAATATTTTGTAGATCTTTAAAAAAGAGATAGTTCTCTAACTTGTATTTTTGTAATATCCTGAGTTACTTTTATATTCTTGAAACACTGAAAAACATACGCATAGTATGTTTCTTGTCTAAATATAGGATATGCTAACATATTTTGTAATATATAAATATATGCAAAATTAATACCCTATAGGGTGAATTTCCTAAGTAATGGTTTCTATAAATGGAAAATATGCAAAGTAGGAAAGATTTAAATAAATAGTGTGAATAGTCAACCATTTGAATTCTCTGGCTGAGACAATGGAATGCGGTCCTGACGCTTCTCTCGAAGCACCTTCGGTCATGCAGATCCTGATTGAAAGAGCCACCAAGTACCAGGCTCAGCACATGGAAGTTGTCGAGGAGACGGCAAAATACCTAGACAAGTTGAAAGATGGCGATGAAGATGTAGCGAGGATTGGGGCTGCTTGCAGTCTTATCAACAACCAATGTATAGCCTCCGATAAGATAGAGAGAGAGATGGCAGAGTATTGCGGGGAACATCTTGGCGAGGTTGGGTATCTCAATGCCACCCAAGTTTACTGGCGCAACATGTTCAAGTCGGTGCTTCACAAGAGGTTCTTGAACTCAATAAAGCGTTACATAGCATATGGCGAAAGACAAGAACTTTCTGACTGTAATTCACTGATATCTCTGACTGAAACTGAATCAGATCATACTTTCGAACCATCAGAAGTCGAGGAAGACGACTCGATATATTCACCTGTCAAAATATTTGGTTCTTCTAATAGAAAGGAGGATGATGAGGGAATATATACTGATGAATATAGCTATGAAATTGAAAAAATATATAAAAATATGGAAAATTATGTTAAAGATAAACCATTTGATCCGAGAAATGTTCGTGAGGCGATTAATGCTGCCAAAAGAAGCGGTACCTGTGAGTTGAGGGGTACCGGCGAAAGAAGCGGTACCGTGGAAAGAGCTACTGACGAGAGAAGTGGTACCTTGGAAAGAGCTACTGACGAAAGAAGCGTTACCGTGGAAAGAGATACTGGCGAGAGAAAAGGTACCGTGGAAAGAGCTACCGATGAGAGAAGCGGAAACGTGGAAAGAGCTACTGATGAGAGAAGCGGTACCGTGGATAGAGCTACTGATGAGAGAAGCGGTACCGTGGATAGAGCTACTGATGAGGATGAGAGGAGCGGTACCGTGGAAAGAGCTACATGCGAGAGAAGCGGTATTGTAGAAAGAGCTACTGGCGAGAGAAGCGGTACTGTGGAAAGAGCTACCGACGAGAGAAGCGGTATTGTAGAAAGAGCTACTGGCGAGAGAAGCGGTATTGTAGAAAGAGCTACTGGCGAGAGAAGCGGTACCGTGGAAAGAGCTACTGGCGAGAGAAGCGGTATTGTAGAAAGAGCTACTGGCGAGAGAAGCGGCATTGTAGAAAGAGCTACTGGCGAGAGAAGCGGTATTGTAGAAAGAGCTACTGGCGAGAGAAGCGGTACTATGGTAAGAGTTACTGACGAGATAAAAGAAAGCGTGGAAAGAGTTACTGATGAGAGAAGCGGTACCGTGGAAAGAGCTACCGATGAGAGAAGCGGTACCGTGGAAAGAGCCACTGATGAGAGAAGTGGTACCGTGGAAAGAGCTACCTATGAGAGAAGCAGTACCGTGGAAAGAGCCACTGATGAGAGAAGTGGTACCGTGGAAAGAGCTACCGATGAGAGAAGCGGTACCGTGGAAAGAGCCACTGATGAGAGAAGCGGTACCGTTGAAAGAGCTACTTATGAGGATGAGAGGAGCGGTACCGTGGAAAGAGCTACATGCGAGAGAAGCGGTATTGTAGAAAGAGCTACTGGCGAGATAAAAGAAAGCGTGGAAAGAGTTACTGATGAGAGAAGCGGTACCGTGGAAAGAGCTATTGATGAGAGAAGCGGTACCGTGGAAAGAGCTACCGATGAGAGAAGTGGTACCGCGGAAAGAGTTACTGATGAGAGAAGCGGTACCGTGGAAAGAGCCACTGATGAGAGAAGCGGTACCGTGGAAAGAGCTACCGATGAGAGAAGCGGTACCGTGGAAAGAGCCACTGATGAGAGAAGTGGTACCGTGGAAAGAGCTACCGATGAGAGAAGCGGTACCGTGGAAAGAGCCACTGATGAGAGAAGCGGTACCGTTGAAAGAGCTACTTATGAGGATGAGAGGAGCGGTACCGTGGAAAGAGCTACATGCGAGAGAAGCGGTATTGTAGAAAGAGCTACTGGCGAGAGAAGCGGTATTGAAGAAAGAGCTCCTGGCGAGAGAAGCGGTACTGTGGAAAGAGCTACTGACGAGATAAAAGAAAGCGTGGAAAGAGTTACTGATGAGAGAAGCGGTACCGTGGAAAGAGCTATTGATGAGAGAAGCGGTACCGTGGAAAGAGCTACCGATGAGAGAAGCGGTACCACGGAAAGAGTTACTGATGAGAGAAGCGGTACCGTGGAAAGAGCCACTGATGAGAGAAGCGGTACCGCGGAAAGAGTTACTGATGAGAGAAGCGGTACCGTGGAAAGAGCCACTGATGAGAGAAGCGGTACCGTGGAAAGAGCTAACGATGAGAGAAGCGGTACCGTGGAAAGAGCCACTGTAGAGAGAAGCGGTACCTTGCAAAGGGCTACTGATGAGAGAAGCGGTACCTTGGAAAGAGCCACTGTAGAGAGAAGCGGTGCCTTGGAAAGAGCTACTGATGAGAGGAGCGGTACCGTGGAAAGAGCTACTGATGAGAGGAGCGGAACCGTGGAAAGAGCTACTGGCCAGAGAAAAGGTACCGTTGAAAGATCTACCGGCGAGATAGGCGGCACAATGAAAAGAGATACTGGCGAGAGAAGCGCTACCGTGGAAAGAGCTACTGGCGAGAGAAAAGGTAGCGTGGAAAGAGCTACTGGCGAGAGAAGCGGTACCCTGGAAAGAGCTGCTGACAAGGTAAATGGTACAGTGGAAAGAGCTACAGGCGAGATAAATGGTACAGTGGAAAGTGCTACAGGCGAGATAGGCGGTCAGTGGAAAGAGCTACAAGTGAGAGAAATGGTACCGTTGGAAGAGCTACCGGCGAGAGAATCGGAACCGTTGGTAGAGCTACCCCTGAGATTATCGCCACCGTTTGAAGATCTACCGGTGAGATTATCGATACCGTTGATAGAGCTACCCCTGAGATTATCGCTACTGTTTAAAGATCTACTGGTGAAAAATTCGGTACCGTTGGAAGGGCTACCGGTGAGATTATCGCTTCAGTTTGAAGATCTACTGGCGAGAAAATCGGTACCGTTGGAAGAGCTACCGGCGAGAAAATCGGTACCGTTGGAAGAGCTACCGATGAGAAAATCGGAACCGTTGGAAGAGCTACCGGCGAGAAAATCGGCACCGTTGGAAGAGCTACCGGCGAGAAAATCGGTACCGTTGGAAGAGCTACCGATGAGAAAATCGGAACCGTTGGAAGAGCTACCGGCGAGAAAATCAGTACCGTTGGAAGAGCTACCGGCGAGAAAATCGGAACCGTTGAAAGAAGCTGTTCCGGCGAGAGAAGCGGTACCGGGAAACGAATTTGAGAAAAAGAAAGATATGACTGAATTAAAGGAAGAAGCTGAAAGTGGAGAATAAGGTTGGAAATATTTCATTACATTGTTCCTAAAAGGTTATATATGATTATATAATCTTAATTTTCTATATTTAATGAAATATAAATAAATATATGGAATAATTGATAAGTATATGTTCAGTAAATTTCTGATTGCTTCGTCTTTTTTTTTTTTTTGTATTCAAACTTTAAACTCTAGGTGTTGTTGGCGCTCGAGTCTTCCCTGTGAATGTTGCGGACCCCTAGGATCTAACTAACCACCTTTAAACACTGGTCTTACACAACCAACACTTTATTTTCAACCCCAATTTATATACAGGGTGATCTAAAAGGTCTTGCACAACTTTTAATAACTCCGCGAATATTTGCGCTAGAGCAATGCGGTAAACATCATTGTGTTCAGGATGCAATAGGAAATTTTAGGGCTAATAATGAAAAATTCGAAATTGAATTTAGTTACAATTTATTCGCTAGATGGCGCTCTACCAGAATCAGAGATTCAGCGGCCAAATTGTTTGATAATTTTTAAAATATAACTGATCGACACGTATTTTTCCTTTTTGAATACCAGGAAAGAACCCTAATAAAATCAAATGATAAATTAATAAAACGCCATTTTGCCAAAAGTAGAAGAATTGGATGACTATTTTTAAATTCAATCCGATATATGTAAAATAGGTAAATGCAAATTAAAACATGTAGCAAAAAAAATATATTCTAGATATTGTTTTGTGAAATAGATTGAATGTTTGAAAAACACTGCTGAAATCAATACACGATTTTTTGAAATGTTAATATCATATCAAAAATTATAATGGCACTACTAATAGTATCTCTTGCTATAAGAAATGTATGGTTTATTGACTAACTGGAAATTCACATGATCCAACAAATAAAGAAAGAAAGAAGGAGGTGACAAAATATATTTGTCGTACTTTTTCCAAATATCCTATGGGCTTGTCAAATGTTACCATTGCTTATTATACTGAGCAAAATTTTAAAAATGTGTCCCCTCAAATAAAAATCATTTTTAGATCATCCTTTTGCGTTGAATAAGTTGGTAGTAAAATCATTTTGTATTATTTTTTGCGCAAAATTTAGGGGTATACAGAGAATATTCCTTATGCTATTTCTTCCAATGAACGAAAAGCGATAAACTCTACATTAGAGGTAAAATTGTGTGTACCAGTGTTATTCGAGAAGTTACAACACTTTGGTCTGCACGACATAATATGTGAGCAAATGAGAACAAAAAATTACTGTTCACAAAAAAAAAATACATGCGGCTCTCTGGATCTGAAGCTGCGGCTATTTATATAGTTCCATACGTTAATATTATTTATTCCAGTACTATTCATTTTAGGCGAGAAAAAAATGTTGAGGCTCTTTATAAACTTTTAAATTTTCTAAATTGTAATTTTTGACTCTTCTGACTCAAAATTTTGCCAATCCCTGGTCTATCAGGAAGTTATCCAATCTGCGACGACGCGCTCACTTGTGGGGCTATTTAGGTCGAGGTGATAATCCCAAATGTTAGCAGAAAACGGGGGAATATTCTCACAAGGTATAAGCAATTATGTTAGAGTGGTTCATAATAACAGATGGTTACTTACATAAAGAATACACAGAGATAATACAAATGTGTTTGTTATTTGTGTTATATATTAGATAACTTAATGTGTGAAAAATAAAATACTTATTTGGTTCATTTATTCTCTAAACATATAGAAGCAGGCGTTTCTGACGTGTGCAAAGAAGGAGCAGGTAGCAAATAGATTCCAATGGAAGAACTGTCCCTCGGAACAGATAACTCACTCGTAACACACTCTATTTGAGAGAATTCCTTGTGGATGTTGGAACCATACATTCTCTTTCAGACAAGTGGCTAGCTGATATGTTGGCCACACATTGTGTAATACACCGTTTCGGTATTGTACGAACTCTTTGAATTTTGTGCCTTTGTGCAAACTATTATCCTCAATTCACCGTTGTCTATCTTATTTTAGTCATTCATTATTTTTATAAAACTATAAGTCTATCGATTCAGTTTAGAGAGAGAGAGATATTCGAATACCTTCGACAATGCTCATCTAAATTAATTTCCATATTACATGTTTTACTTGTTTAGGATTCTTTCTATGAAATTTCTTTACTAAATAGTAAGTCTTATTTTCTAGGTAAAATATACATGTTCTATCAATTTTTATACGACGCCATTCTTAGACTTATTGGCAATCGAGTCTTCTAGTCCTATTATAAGTACATGTAGCAGCTGGAAAAATGTTGTAATTGTTATGATATAATTATGGTGTATAGATTATTTTTCTTTAATTAAAAAAAAAAAACTGAATTACTCTATGTAATGTAAATTTAAAAAAAGAGTAAATGTTTTGAACAGGGATAATATTTCTAGCTTGCTATAGTTTTGTATGGCTAAAAAGAACAATTGGCATGTATATAAATTAATAAATAAACGTTTCTTTTAACCAACGGGTGAATGATTTTCTGATTCTGAAACCCTAATAACACTCACCTACACAACGAAAATGCCCTTTCACTTTGTAGATCCCTTTCGGCTTTATTATCGATAAAGATTTAAATTAGATTATGGTTGAAGACTTCTTTGTATGTTCATATTACTGGTCTGAAGAGACTATTTAAAATTTAGGTGTAAATTAGGTTTTGCATTTGCAAATTGTCTCGGACGACTTTAAAAAAAAAACAATGTTGAGGTACAAAAACATAACTCGTTCAAATATAAGTCACAGGCAATATGAAAAATCATAAGCGTAATTTTCAACGCATAAAACATTTTTCAGGCCGTTTATCGAAATATAATGATGCATATCAGAAGTTTCTCATAAAAGCTTACAGAGCTAGAATTATCTTTTCAAAAGATGTATATTTAATATACTTTTTGAAAATAGAGCAATCCATACTTAATTCATTAGATAATAAATGGCATATATTGGATTTAATAAAATATTTATTTTGCCAATATTTCGGCTGGCTGAACGCCAACCTTTATCGAGGCATTACATTTTTGTATACACATGTAATGCCTCGATAAAGGTTGGCGTTCAGCCAGCCGAAATATTGGCAAAATAAATATTTTATTAAATCCAATATATGCCATTTATTATCTAATTTAATATACTCTGAAAACACCTAAAAATTCGTTCTTACTACAGAAAAATTTATAAAGTTTTAAAAATTATATAAAATATATTTTATACTTTATAAAATATATTTTATACTTTAAAAAACACTTCAAAAATTCATTAATATTTAAAATTCGCGAATATTAATCATAGAAAATACAAATTTGAAAAATTCCTGATAAAAAAAAAAGAAATTTTGAAAAATACAATGCAATATGCAAATTGTATACTGTTTTATAAATGGTCGCTTACGCCAATCAACCATTTGAATTCTCTGGTTGATACAATGGAAAGCGGTCCTGACCCCCGTCTTGAAGAATCTTCGGTCTTTCAGATCCTGATTGACAGAGCAACCAAGTACCAGGCTCATCACATGGAAGCTGTCGCGGAGACAGGAGAATACCTGGACAAGTTGAAAGATGGCGATGAAGATGTAGCGAGGATTGGGGCTGATCTCAGTCTTATCAACAGTCAATGTGTAGCGTTAGATAAGATGGACGTAGATATGCTAGATTATCATGGGGAACATCGAAAAGAGGTTGCGTATATCAATGCCACCCAACTTTACTGGCGTTGCATGCTCAAGGCGGCGGTTCACATGAAGTTCTTGGAATCAATAAAGTCCTACATGGAAAATGTGGGAATATTGCAAAATGAAGCCGAACAAGTACTTTCTGGATCAAAATCGCAGAAGTATCGGAGTGATGACTTGGAGCCTGAAACTACAGAATTCTAGATAATGAAGAAAAAGATGAAGAGTAATTTTCCAATTTTTGATGAAATAAAAAGTAGACTACCCATAATGGAGTCTAATATAAAAGAAATGTAATTTGAATTCATTTCCTCAATTGGTAAAAGTGATACCAACGATTGAGATTAAATCTTTCTTTCAACACGACCCGATTCCATTTTCTGCAATACCTGTTCAAGCCGGAACTCCATGGACAATCGTCCAGGGTGAATTTCGGTCAAATTATAAATATTTCCGAATTTCTAGAATGTTACTGAAAATAATTATTGAGTCTTCTATTAGAATAGGAAGTCTTCGACCTCAGTCTATCTAAAAAAAAATTGATCCAGCTTTGAATTATTTTTGTTGGTTTACTCGAATAATAAATTTTGTAAATAATAGAAAATTTCCACACTTGCTTATCCTAATGGAATTGTTGTGATTAAAAAAGCGCTGGTATTGAAGTTCAATATTTTTGTCTTCCTATGTATAGTTTCTTTTGTCTTTTATCCTAGCAATCCTCGCATATAAAAACACAAAAAACGAGCTTTATTAATAGTAATAGTATAGTGTGTAGTAGCAAGAATAGTGTTATAAATCGTTACTATATTAACATTTTATAATTCTAAAATATACAAATCGGTTTATTGGTCTAATCTGTATAGTTTTGAATATAGCCTTTATATTGATTTTTATAGTCAGCTGCCTACCTGTGCAGTAGTTCTTAAAACTATATATTCGATATATTTTTGTGGTGCCAATGGTACCAAACAGGTGTGTATTTGCCTTAGGACAAAGTATTTCAGCTATATAGTTGACAGCTATTTTGTCAGCTAAAATTCTATTTTGGCAACTTTTAAAATTTCGTGAATCTCGTGGTATCAAGTTCGCCTTAGACTGATGGCTAGAGTCTATGGTTTCTGGAAGGGCATTCTTAATTTGCCAAAGCTGCTGTTTTTGGATTTGACCAGAGTTTTCTAATTAACGACTCAATAGATTGTGAATAGTTCTCGTTTTGTGTCTTATGTTAAGTATAATGATCTGTGTTCTGCTATGAAATCGAAAAAATGCATTTTATGATTTAAATAGAAGGCCACAACACCAACTTTGGCATACTCTAACAAGAGAGCCGACATCTTGTATAACATGGCCTATTACAGGGACGGGAGGAATTAGCCAACCACTTACGTGTTGAAGAACTTATCTTGGGCCGGAATACGTGGTGGTATCCTCCTGAACTTTTTATGACCCGGATCTACACTCTGCTAAAACACCTTTTTGGCAAACTGTTCTCGTAGGATGTTATAGCTGATCTTGTACTGATGAGGGTCATAGCCCGAGGCAATGCTATACATGGTAGGTCTTTGTTTGCTGAAATTGGTATTTAGGTTTGTTCACTAAGCTGAAGAGAGTATTTGGCTAAAAAGTCTTATTACAAATATATTTGAAGTGAGCAACTTTTTTCGCATACATAAACAATATCTTTCTACTCCATTTTCCACACTATTTTGATCAAAAAGAAAAGGTCATTTGATATAAATAAGACGTTTCGAACAAAACGGTAAAAAATGAGTGATCAAATTGATGGATACTATCTCAATTTTCCAATATTTTGTTGTTCATCGGGTAATAACTTTTGAAAGGCGGAGGGAAAATAATTTACCGGACATTATGGCAGGATTGAGCCACTTGTTAGAGATCCAGATAACTAATAAATACTATTCGATAGAATAATCCCTTGTATCATAATTGAGTAAATTTAATCAGGCCGCCAAGGAAAAGTGTTTTTTCAAAGCATTTTTCTTTAGCTTTCGGAGACGGACGTCCTTCTACGGGGGAAAACTTGGTTAATGCCATGTTTTCTCCTGTAGAAGGACGTCCGTGCTCGAAAACTAGGGAATAAATATGTTTTGAGAAGACACTTTTCCCTGGAGGCCTGGCTAATTTTACTCAATAAATACTACTTGAAAATAGAGATACTTCGGTGAGTAAATCTTGTTACCTCGACGTTTCGACAAAAATCTTTTGTCCTCGTCAGAGGCAAACAAAAATTAAAACATTTAGCAAGGCGTTAAAATCATTCTAAGGTTCCAAGGGCGTTCTCACGCGATATATGAATGCCGATCAGGCAGCCTCTATCTTTACAATAAATACTATCTTGTGACAAACTGTTAGGTTTATAAGTCCATGATATCATCACGTCTACTTGTGTTAGTGAGGAAAGCTGTCAGCACGAACTCCGATCTCCAGGTTTCTCGAACTGAGATCTTACACCTATACACAAATATACTTTTCTAAAGTTGCTATCTAATTTTAATGAGAATATCATATATTTCAGATCATAGAAATGTTTCATCGAATATCCTAGATCAATTATTAAATGTTAACTGTTTCTGAAGATAATTAGAGCAATGGGATGAAAGAGGCAGCAGTTTCACAGTTCCAGCATTACAACTTAGAGTCGAAGTATAGCTGTTATTTTCATTGTTGTTGTCTTAATTTAGTTTTTTTTCTATGAACCTCAAAACTACTAAAATTATATTAAGCAATCTGACCATTTTAAAGATTTTCAGAAATGTTAAAATACTTTTACGTAGCATTTTCTCCAAAATTTCAATAAAAGGAGTAGTAACCAACGAATTGAAATGAACCGAGAAATGTTTTGTTAATAAAATATCACTAAAGAGACTGAATGGAGGAACTTCTGATGATGTTAAGACGTATTTCAGGCTGTATACTAAAGCCGTCTGAAGGATCTGTGCATGAAGGAATGTCAACTCCAGAGAACATTGTCTCAACAATGTTGTTTATTCTTATTTTATAGAAAGACTGCTGGAGAGCTGCAGGTAATCAGGGGACCATATCTGCGAGGGCCACAGCACTGACCAGGAGTCAAGATAGCAAATATCTTTGTTTACCTTTACAGTTAGTATTTATTAAAGATGTAAATAATATTTGTAAATAGACTGGCCATTCGTTACACTTTTTAGAGAAAAACTTGTAACTTTTTGAAAAAATAAAGTTATTAATTTAATTTCCATCTATCGATAACATTTTTAACAATAAGAGGCTCATCAGTGGTGAACCCTTTCAGCGGTTTCGCCAAATCAATCTCCAGACCTATCTACTATTGTATTGGTTTTCGTATGCATTTACTATGGAGGGCAGCTTAAGGGTGTTTAGGGAACTTATGGACATAAGCTTATGGTACATAGAGGTGCATATATATAATTACAATTGCAAGAAATTGCATCGAGCAATGCTCTTCTACAAAACAAGGTTTCTTAGCAAATAATATTATCAAATTACATTTATAAATATAATTGTCATCTATCGATGAAATTTGTAAAAGAATGTTGGCAATGTGTTTGTTGTCTTTTCACATATATTAACAAATAGCATCAATGATATTTGATAATATATGTGAAAGGAAACACATTGAAACACATACAGCTTTATTAAGACTACCGGTCTTATACAGATTCACCACAGGAAGGAAGCATAGATGGAGCTCCTATACTACAGGTAGCGCAGAGCCCAACAGCCTCCAGGTCCGACGCATGTTCAGTGGCCACAGAATCCACCGTGCATAGGTTAGCGTATGGCTGAAAAGGCGAGTTCCCTCATCCTAATGGACCACGACAATCGGCGATTCTATTAATTTCCTCCGAACGGTGACTGCGGTCTTGTAGAATATATATAAACCAAAGAGAATACCTTGATCAAACATAATCCAATTATATATTTGCTGACTATCGGATTGAGACAAGGATAAGTCGCCTAAGAGTTATTTTCTCTGAATCTCCAAGCGAAAGCAACCAAATATTGTCTGCCTTATTTCAAGAAGAAACACATTGATACAAATATTGTTAGAAAGATTATTATATGAATCCTTACATTTTCACTATTAATTTATTTGATATAAGTGTATGTGTGATATAAGTTGTGCTGCATGAAGATCAAACAAATGTCCAACGGAGTGGAAATCTACAAGAAATATGTGAATTATGTTTGAGAAAATCTCTCAGTATAAATATAATATTGTTACGTTGGTGTGTCTCAAGGATGGTCCTGACCGATACCTTGAGCTGGAGGTTTGCCGCTATTTAGTTCACCATTCACCGCAAGAAGAATAGTGCGAGAGGAAAATAACTTCCTTAATGTCGGCCATTTTTAATCGTCGTGGCAGAGTCGAGTCCGTAGGATACTTATCAGTAAGGGTCCCGTTCCGTGTAGTCCAGCTTTGTTGTGTGAAGACATAGTCCATCGCTGGACTAGTTTTCTGCCTAGAGCTCCTCGAACGGCTGCTATCTGACTCCCGGAGTTCACCTGCCCGGACCGTACCAATCGTCTGCATCTTTACGACAAGAACTTCCCTTGGCCTCACTCCTCCGTCAGTAACCTCAACTGGTCTCTAGTGCTCTCACTTCTATATAGTATAGAAATATATTGAGTAATATAGTACATTTTATTTTATCATTATCATTTTTACAGACAAAAATAAATATCAAATTAGTCTGCTATTTGTATAATATGCATGTTCCGATGTTGAATCTATTATACCTTGTCAACTATACACTGTAGAATTCCATCCAGATAGGTAAAATAGTGTGGGAGTCACATTGTGTGTCAAGATTGGGAATTGCAATCAACAATGGTACCTTATGATATATTTGAATGATACGGTCAATTGTTGTTAGTCAGGTCTGTAGAATATATATTTGTTTTCTTAACCGTATAGTACTTTCTAAATGAACGCAACCTTCCTTTAGAGGGATACCGACATTTTATAGATAACAAAAGTTAGACACCCATTTAGTACAATCCACCCATTGAGTCCCAATGACTAGAACCGCGGCCAATTATTTACCGAGGGGCGGGTCCCACGCCACTCCGTCATCTGGACCGCGGCGGCTTTAAATCCGTCACCCGGCCCCGCCCCCGCCGACACCTCCCGCGGGACCGCTCCACAGTCCAAAAAATGCTGTGGCAGGATGAATGGGTCCCTTGTAACCTCCGTCGCCGTTTTAAGAACTTTGTTCCGCCCTCCCACAGGAGCTTCACCTCGTCTGGTGGCTCTCTGTTTAATAATGTGGCGTGTGGGGCTACACCGTGGATGTCTACATCTTGGAGGTCTACATCTTGGAGGTCTACATCTTGGAGGTCTACATCGTGGATGTCTACATCGTGGATGTCTACATCGTGGAGGTCTACACCGGGGATGTCTACATCGTGGAGGTCTACACCGTGGAGGTCTACACCGGGGATGTCTACACCGGGGATGTCTACACCGGGGAGGTCTACACCGGGGATGTCTACACCGGGGAGTCTACACCGGGGATGTCTACACCGTGGAGGTCTACACCGTGGAGGTCTACACCGGGGATGTCTACACCGGGGATGTCTACACCGTGGATGTCTACATCGTGGAGGTCTACACCGGGGATGTCTACACCGTGGATGTCTACATCGTGGAGTTCTACACTGGGGATGTCTACACCGTGGATGTCTACACCGGGGATGTCTACACCGGGGATGTCTTCACCGTGGATGTCTACATCGTGGAGGTCTACACCGTGGAGGTCTACACCGGGATGTCTCCACCGGGGATGTCTACACCGGGGATGTCTTCACCGTGGATGTCTACATCGTGGAGGTCTACACCGTGGAGGTCTACACCGTGGATGTCTACACCGGGGATGTCTACACCGGGGATGTCTTCACCGTGGATGTCTACATCGTGGAGGTCTACACCGTGGAGGTCTACACCGGGGATGTCTCCACCGGGGATGTCTACACCGTGGATGTCTACATCGTGGAGGTCTACACCGGGGATGTCTACACCGTGGATGTCTACATCGTGGATGTCTACATCGTGGAGGTCTACACCGGGGATGTCTCCACCGGGGATGTCTACACCGTGGATGTCTACATCGTGGAGGTCTACACCGGGGATGTCTACACCGTGGATGTCTACATCGTGGAGGTCTACACCGGGGATGTCTACACCGTGGATGTCTACACCGGGGATGTCTACCGTGGGCTCTGGGGATGTCTATGCCGTGAAGGTATACCTTCGGCTCTGTGAAGTCTATTGTGGATTAGGTGGGTGTCTACACCTTGGGGATCCACAGTCTAATATAGACACCTACGGTGTACACATCCACAGAGTCTAATCTGGACATTAACGGTGTAGACATCCACAGTCTATTCTCGACACCCACAGTGTAGACATCCACATGTAGACTGTGGATGTCTACATCGTAGGTGTCGAGATTAGACTGTGGATGTCTACACTGTGGGTGTCGAGATTATACTATGGATGTCTACACCGTGGATGTCTTTAGTGTATTTGGTGGCGGTCTACACTGTGGATGTGTACACCGTGAACTTTCTGAACAACTACAGTAGAAAACGTGTAGTTCTACAGGGAATTCAGTGTTGATGTCCAGATTAAACTGTGGATGTCTACACCATGGATGTGTAGATTAGACTCTGCGAATGTCCACACCGTGGATGTATACCATAAACTTTCTGAACGTCTACTTTTGTGGGGGGTGACTCGAAAATAAATTCAGTGAATTTGATGGTGCAACACGTTCATGGAAAAATGAATATTTAACAACTTTTTCCGGAGACTTAAGAACATAAAATAAAAGAATGAAAGATCCTGATCTTTCAACTAAACGTTACTGATGGCACAAGGCCGTCTAGCGGACTAAATATTAATCGATTTCCAGACATTGGCTGAGTAACATTTCTTCACATGAAAAAACCAACTCCTTACATGTCTGTTGGCTTCGACTGGTGCACGTCAATTATTCATGCACAGTTTCATTGGAAGTGAAATTTTCTATAAAGTATAAAATAAAAATATAAACAGTAGCAATATGTTCGTTTATTCTTGAAAAATACAAGCTTTCGGATCTTTATAATTCTTCTACAGTTTTATTGTTTCAAATATTGCAAAGTATTGATGTTTTATACACAATGGATCCATTTTGATATTGATAGTGTTTCAAACCCTTTGGAGTTTCATATGGGCTGTACCGTAACAAAGCTGATTATCGTGTCTTGTATTTAAGGTCCAATGTTCCAAATACACCATACCTGTTACACAAGAGCAGGGTGCTAATATGATGAAACAGTACCTTATCTTGGCAGACACCATCTATCGGAATAAATATACCATCCAGTTGATATTATGTTACCATCAGGATATTTTATGTTTTCAATATATTTCCATGTCCACAATAGATCCACTGTTGATCTACAGTAGATTATCCTGAGGGTAGCAATGTGATACAATTGTTCTGTACGTTAGAAGGGCGAAGTTATAGTGTAGGATCAGAATGAAGGTCTTCATAAATTTCCTTGTAGAAAAATATCTACGTATTGAGCTATTATGTGAGTCAATTTTAAATTTGCTACTAATATATTTAAAATATTGAGATTATCTTTAAAATATATTTAGCGTTGGTATATTCTAAGGAGGCCAAGCTTCACATGCAAAATGGCATTTTTCTCTTCAAACAGGGATTAAAATCAAAGACTTGATCTCTGAGAAGATTCAGATTAAAGAAACTGGCACAGTATCAGCTTTTGAAAATCAGATAACAGCAAGTAAACCCTTATTTGGGATATGGCCTTCTATCCCTTCAGTACCATTTCTTAAAGTCCTAAGAGAAAAGTTATAAAATTACTTATAAATCTGACAAAAAATGTATTCCAGATAATCCAGTCGTGTGTGTGCTTGATTGATTTTACGATATTTAAAAATACTTCGTCTTTAAAATTTATTTTTAAAAGAAATGAGTATCCGCTTTTAAAACTATATTTATAATATTTTGGCTGAAATTTTCTATATCTTTTTCTAAGCTAAATTCCTACCATTTTGCATATGAAAAAGAAGAATCAAAAAGAAAGCTCTAGGTATAATTTGTAAAACGACATTAAAAGAAATAAAAAGATGGAGCTGACTAACGGGGGATGAATACTTTCTGAAGAAAAATATCTGAGAGGATGTAAGATGAATTGTCGGACAAAATTGAAAAACAATGGAAGGAAGGAAAGAAAGGAATAAAAAACCACAGAAATACAATATTTTACAAACGTCCCCGAAATATATTGTAGAGCTGAATATCTTAGGACAGCTGTTTAGAAACTTTTTATTATTTATTTTGGGCCGCAGACCTTCTTTTGCCTAATTGATCGGTCGGTTATGGAAGTTTATTGAATAAAAAATAGAATTGAAGAGCTGCCTTCTTTTTATTGCTGTTCCCCAAGTCAGGCTGGAATGATATTCCGCTCACATTGCTAGACGACTCTGAAAGGGTTTTGAGCTTTACCTTTTTTATAGCACTGGCATGATTTAACCGGCTGGTTGGGGTGATGGGTGTCTAAAGTGACCACTTGGACTCAATATGTGGGTAGATAGCACGTTCTCTTTAAACCAATCCATTTGATTTAGTCGAGTTATCGCCAATTGCTTAATAGGCAAATATTTTGAATTTGTTCTGAATATCTATCAATATTTCTAACTCAAATTTATGTAAAGGCGATAATATCTAGACCGCGGGACAACAACTACAGTACTTTAAGTAGCCAGTTTGAGCCTCTGTGATAATCTGTGATTTTTACTTTGTGAAGCTTTCAGGAAAATTGAGGCTCTGATATTTTTCTATAGAATAAAAATGGGACTCTCTAAGGTAAATATACAGACACACACAAAAGCCTTTATTAGGGACTTGCCCCATACAGATTCTCCCAATTGGGTAAGGTAATAATAATATTGTGTTATTTACATAGGTAGTGAAATAGAAATTGAACTGGTCTAAGGTGAATATAAGCTTCCAACCAACGAGAATTGAATTCAACCATTGCAAAAACTATTTTGGAAAAGGTTTTGAGATTATTAAAAATAATTGTAAAGGTTTAAACACGATATATTAACAAGGATAATTACAAAAAAAGGTTTATTTTTAAGTTAGAAATGTCAAGCTTTCAACCGTTAGCTCATCATCAGGCCAATTATTTCGCAAATACCCACAATATATACAGAAGTGTAGAAGGAATTTACATATATGTTGGGGTGTAGGTTGAATAAACTGCTCCTGTTATAGGTATGTTTGGATGTAGTTTGAACGAACAACCTCTGTTAACGGTATATTGCGAAGTAAGTTTAATAAACTGCCTCTGTTATAGATATGTTGGGATGTAGTTTGAACAAACAACCACTGTTATATTGCGAAGTAAGTTTAATAAACTGCCTCTGTTATAGATATGTTGGGATGTAGTTTGAACAAACAACCTCTGTTATATTGCGAAGTAAGTTTAATAAGCTGCCTCTGTTATAGATATGTTGGGATGTAGTTTGAACAAACAACCTCTGTTAACGGTATATTGCGAAGTAAGTTTAATAAGCTGCCTGTTATAGATATGTTGGGATGTAGTTTGAACAAACAACCTCTGTTAACGGTATATTGCGAAGTAAGTTTAATAAGCTGCCTCTGTTATATATATGTTGGGATGTAGTTTGAACAAACAACCTCTGTTAACGGTATATTGCGAAGTAAGTTTAATAAACTGCCTCTGTTATACAGGGTGTACCAGGTAAATTGGGAATTTCAACAATGGTATTTTAACTGAAATTTTTTGCAAGTAAAAATTAAAATATCCGAATGAAATTTGACACAGTAGTAGATAAAAGGATATAGTTTTTATTTATTCAATGTAGTTTCCATTATTAGCTACAACAGTCTCGAGGCGAGTGCGGAATGAAGCACAGGCCTTGGCGACGATGACCTTGTCCATTTGGGTCATCACCGTGTGAACTGCTTTCTTGACAGACTGGATGGTGGTATGAGGAGCTTTGTTGACATCTCTCTCAACAACGCCCCATACATAGTAGTCGAGGGGATTGCAATCTGGAGAATTAGGGGGCCAAATATCAGGACCCCAGTGACTAGGGACGTTAAGTGTCAGCCACGATTGTGTCTTTTTTGCCTTATGGGCTGGAGCTGAGTCCTGTTGGAAGACATACTTCCTTCCTGCGGCCACCATGTCCATCCAAGGCTTCACAACGGTCTCCAGAACATTGATGTAGGTGTCAGCGTTCATCCTAAGGCCCTTCTCAAAGAAATGGGGAGGCATGACATCACCTTCACTGCTGATAACGCCAAGGACCATTACGGAGGCAGGAAATTTCGTGTGCATCACGACAGGTATCTCTGAGAGGTCTTTACAGATCCAGCGATCATTCCTGGGATTTACCTTTTGGTCCACGTCAAAGTTCTTTTCGTCAGAGAAGAACCTTAGCATGCCAAAAGAGTCGTGTTTCAGGTTGTTGAGGAGGGCAGCAGCCTTTCCTTTTCTGTTATTCTTCATATTCTCAGTCAGCAACTGACCTTTCCGAAGGGCATAAGACTTGAGACCAAGGTCCTCATGGATAGTTCTGACAATTGTCATAGAGCCAACGTCCATTTCCTTGGCTATGGCCCTCATGCTCTTCCCAGGGTTTCCATCTATCTTCTCCTTGACATTTTTGACAAATTCTTCGCCTCTTACCCTGTCCGATCGACACGAGTGCTTTTTCCTTGTAGCTATCCCCTCTTTGTTACTGTCGGCCTCATCAAACTGCTTCTTGACACGATAAATAGTGGTTTTGGGCAACTTAATAAAATCCACTATCTCTTTGGGGCTCCTTCCGGCGCGCAGAGCAACGATGATGGCAGCTCGATTTTCAAATTCTCGGTTACTCTTCATCACTACACTGCGCACACATGTACTGTTGCATTTAACATGAATATGGCTACGTAATGAAAAAAAAAACAAGTTTTTAATCTCAAGTAGTTTTTGTTTTATGGACTGTCAAAGTTAGTCCCAATTTACCTGGTACACCCTGTATATATGTTGGGATGTAGTTTGAACAAACAACCTCTGTTAACGGTATATTGCGAAGTAAGTTTAATAAGCTGCCTCTGTTATAGATATGTTGGGATGTAGTTTGAACAAACAACCTCTGTTAACGGTATATTGCGAAGTAAGTTTAATAAGCTGCCTCTGTTATAGATATGTTGGGATGTAGTTTGAACAAACAACCTCTGTTAACGGTATATTGCGAAGTAAGTTTAATAAACTGCCTCTGTTATAGATATGTTGGGATGTAGTTTGAACAAACAACCTCTGTTAACGGTATATTGCGAAGTAAGTTTAATAAGCTGCCTCTGTTATAGATATGTTGGGATGTAGTTTGAACAAACAACCACTGTTATATTGCGAAGTAAGTTTAATAAGCTGCCTCTGTTATAGATATGTTGGGATGTAGTTTGAACAAACAACCTCTGTTAACGGTATATTGCGAAGTAAGTTTAATAAGCTGCCTCTGTTATAGAAATGTTGGGATTTAGATTGAACAAACGGCCTCTATTGATCGTATGCACAGAATTGAGTAAAAAAAATGCTTCAATGACCCCCGATTCTTGCAAAAGTCCAAACCCACCAGCGAGTGCCAGTAACCAAACGGGGCTCTGGCTCATTTGTAAGCGCAAATTCAAACTGCTTTCCACATGTGTAGACATGTGCAGTCTTTTACTTCAACCCATCATGATTATCATGGCCTGTACCACGTGTACTAGGGATAAGCAAAAAAAAAAAAACAGTTTAGACAACGACCTCTACCATCGTTATTTCAGGAATTGAGAGCTGAAGCAACGACCCTCAGTGACCTCACATCATATGTAAATATTATGTTGAAGTAGCTCATAGTAAATGATGTGGGTCGACACACAGCGGCCTGTGTAGAGAACGTATTGTTATTAACTACCTCTTTGCTAACATTGTGGGTAAATCTGGGCTGATTCCAGCAGGTATTTTATTTTAACCAAAATATATTTGTTTACCATGTCTCACTAATATTAAAGATATAAAACGATCTATAAATAATATATGAGAGATACATATAAGATGGCATTTGATAAAATATTCATCGTGGACACCAGGAAGAATTACTAATTCCATATTACATTAAGTCTCTCTGAACTTGTTTTATACATAATCGATATAACAGGTTGTTTTATTCATGGCAAACGGTTTGCGGATTTCGATAATTTAGAAAGAGGGAATCATATTGCCGCAACTCTTTTTTATTAACGCGATTAATGAAGCTTTCGGGCAAGCCCTTCTTCAGCTAACTATATATATATATATATATATATATATATATAATCTCTCCTTGTTTGTACACTATAGTTAGCTGAAGAAGGGCTTGCCCGAAAGCTTCATTAATCGCGTTAATAAAAAAGAGTTGCGGCGATATATGATTCCCTCTTTCTAAAAAAGGTTGTTTTATGTCTCATAAAATATATTGGTGATGGGTGGAATTCTTGATGGCTTGTAAGGTTCCAACTTTTGACTATTTAGAGAATCTACAAAATTTAGGTTGACAAATGTTTCTAAATAATAAAAATTGAGTTGAGAGTATTTATTGCGAACTATGGAATCTCTAGAGTTTTCTAAGCGATTCTCTAGTCTTTGTTTTTTATTAATTAAATTATAGACTATTGAACTAATCTATTTATTGTTGTTTATCGAATATAGACTATTAATTGTATCTAGAATTACCACAGTTATCCAAGTAAATGTGTACGATCTAAGGAACCATAACTGATTTAATGAGCCATTCGCGGTTTCGTCTTGCTAGAGCGTGTACTTAGACATGCATGGCTTAATCTTTGAGACAAGCATATGTCTACTGGTAGGATCAACCAGGTATCCTTCGCCAGTCCCCGCCGCGAAGAAAGGAAGCATAGATGGAGCTCCTATACTCCAGACAGCGCAGAACCCAACAACAGCCTCCAGGTCCGACGCATGTCCAGTGGCCACACGTTCTTTCGTGTATACGTCAAGGTTAGAGTACCGCTGGAAAGGCTAGAGTGGAATCAGCCTAGTCTTCTAGTCTCCGCTTTCCTAATCTAAATGGACCACAGCATTCGACGATTATTCTAGGTTATTTATTAGTGGACTATAACGTGTATAATAACCGTCCAATTTAGACATTGATTAACTATAGAATACATAATATATATCCATTCTAGGTTATTTTTTGGTGGACTATAGAGTATAGACTATCCATTGTAGGACTCAGCTGTGGTAGACCATCGTGTCCAGGCCAGGCGAGGATGTCGCGTGCGTGCGTGACGCCAACTCAATTAAAGAGACATCCAACCAAGTATGTCCCCAACAACTCCTCCACAAACTCCCCGGGTTTATTTACAGCATGCACACGATTTCATTTTAAAGCTCAACGCACATTTTAAAAACTTACAATTTAATTATTCTTCCCAAGTTATATACTGAGGTTGAAATGGGGAAGGTTATATCCCGAATTGTATCTAGAGTTTTATTTGTTACATTCTTGGAGGCAATGATAAGTCAAATTTTGAAATCAAACTACAACTTGGTTTGTAGTAAGTATCATTTGTCGGGCATATGCTATCGGTCGAGCCTATTTGAATTTTGCTTAATTCCTACGAGTATAGCTCTACCGTAAAATTGTAGTTTGAACTAAATGTATCATACCACATATCAAAATATATATCAATCAGTAACTCCAATAATATCTTCAATATTATTTCATTAGAAAACCAGAGTAAAATTCTGCAGCACACAAAAGATAAAATCCTGAGAGTGGTTGACTCTTTGGAGTTGCTACCTTGGGAAGTGAGGGAAGAGCCTTCACGAATCTAAATGAATATTTTATTTTTGATAGCGCTCTTCTGGGAAATTATCTTGGTAGATGCCTTCGCAGAATTAATAAGCCCCGAATCCAGGTAATTTTCCAGTTGGTCTTGAGGACCACGCCATCACCATCCTCTCAGCGGCGAAGTACGCGATCTACGTATTCTTTGTAGATCGCGAAATGCGTGGTGTCGCTGGAGACCCACTGGCACCAAACTCTGCAGCGCTGGCAGAGGCGCCATATTCATTGTACATAGTGTATATAATGCATCTTTTTAAAATATTGCAGACTGTGCACTTTGAATGTGTTGACAAGATGTCAATAAATTATTTTAATTGTCAATTGTCCAGGTAAACAGAATGTATTGACCTGTGGAGTCTCTATTCATATTTAGTGGCTTAGGCAGTACTAAATAGTATACAATCCTTTGTAGCGGATGGTTTTATGAACTAAAAAATATATTTATTCAAAATTTTAGGGCATGATATATTTCAAAACTAGTATTTGAAATAAAACACGGCAACCTAGGTATCGCTCAAACTCTGATAAACTGGCAATTTATGCATTTAATCCCAGCTCAAATCTCAAGAAATCGCAGGCGTTTATGTCAGACTAGTGTCTAAAAATAGAACTGATCCGTGATTGGCCACAAGTACCTCCAATTTATTTATTTATCAGTCGATATGTTGTTCCCTGGAGAGTGAAATCAATAGAGCCAGGATTTCAATCAATGGGTGTCCGTCGAAATGGTGTCAGGGGGTTTGTATGTTGATCTGAATATGTTTCTATTTTGTTGCTACTTAATCGCCCAGTCCTTACAGTCGTTGAATCCATTCTAGTTGAAATTAAGGTTGAAACTAATAGGAAATAATGCGCAACAATCCTATATAACAACAAAAAGGCTTTTATTAGGGCCCATTGAACTGTATGGATTCGCCATACAACAACAAAATAATACAGTAATTTTTTTTCTCACATGAGGGAATGTGCACGTGAGCCTTTTACTGAAAAGGGATTTATTTACACATCTGTTCTAAAACTTTCCTTACTACCTCTTTTGTGTATGAATCTATTTACAATTGATCTGTATAAATTATAGAGTTCTATTGCTATATTTTTCTTTTCTGAAATAGTTCTCAGCGTCTTCAGTGGGTTGCTAAATCTCCAGAAGGTGTTTTTAAGAGTTTTTAACAATCCTATATTCAAATCTAAATTTACAAAAAATGATTGACGTATTTTGAGATTTAATCACCTAATATGTGAAATAGGTATCTACAACTATAACCCATATTGTAGACTTGTGAGGCTGAGAAAAGAGAATAACAAAAGTTGGAAAACTGCATGTTCTGTCAACAACCTCAACATATTCTCTCACCTAAGTTAGTCAGGTTTCTAGTTCTTCAATAGGTTTTGAAAGAGCAGTTTCATAGCGTCCGTATAGCGGAGTCCATGTTACCTGCAGAACTAAGACCTTACTTGCAGGATGTAATTCGATTGGACAGGGCGGCGGGAAGAGTTGTTAGGTTTCCATTAACTTTGTAATCTCCTGGCCCAAAGTTGTTTTATAGAGGCATTAGCGGGGGCTTAGGGATGATTCTGCTCAGATAACACCCGACATAGCTCGACGAATTGGGGATGTCGTAAACTTTACCTGGCCTCCCTGATTGGGACACCTATTTAGCGAAATTCGTCTAAACCCGAGCTAAAGGAGCATTTGATAACGATATTTAGCGACTCGTATAAAACTTTCTGCTGTAAAGATACATCATCCTTTTAATAAATACAATAAAACATCGTCCCACAATTTTACCATATATTCTGGACTAAAAAATCGCCATTATAACTTTATCAGTTGAAAATATATTTATTTTGTAGGAATTTTTTTTTTTCAGTTTTTGACGAAGCCGCTACCATAAGACGCTACAAACACGTCGACGCCCCTGTATTGTATACCCATGGCATTTATCATGTACCATGTCTGTTTTAATTTGTTCCAGTGGGTGTTCCAGTTATCCAGTGACCCGAATTCGCACGCTAGGCGCATAGAAAATCGAATAAATAAATTGTTTTAATGCACTTATAAAGAAAGGAAGAACTTTTGCTCATGATTACCGTCCTCCTGCACAGTTTCGCTATAAAAAACTTTAGGGTATAAAATAGAAAAATTTTAAATATTTTTTTCTAAAGTGGACACACTAGGAAAGAGTTGAGTGCAAAGCCAATATATTCTCAGTGACGGCACCAACAGCTACATTTGCACATGGCGTGTTAGTTGAGATCGGAATTTTGGAATAATTGCATATCTCTTGTACACATTTATAGCTATTATTTTGAAAATAGAGCAATCCATAAATAGATCTTTTATTTAAAAGGCATATATTGGATCAAAATATCATTTATTTTACCAATATACAGAATTAATTCTGTGGACGTTATGTGGCGCTGAGTTTGTTGTTGACACACTTTAAAATGTTATAACACCTTGATAAAGGTTGGCGTTCAGCCAACTGAAATATTGGTAAAATGAATGATATTTTGATCCAATATATGCCTTTTTAATTAAAGATTTATAGGTATATTTTGTGTTTTTATTTTGAATTCGATAATAGCTTTGAGACCTGAATGTTGACATTTTGATGCAACGTTTGAGAAACATGGTGACAAATCAAATATAACTCTGGACAATAAATACCTAATGAAAAGAATCACTAGTAATTGTTTTTAAACGAGATAATTAACGCTAGATCAAATTATACAACTTGGCTTATAGCAAGGACAAGCAGGCTTTCGAACGTCTAACCTTGATAGCTGGAATACCCATTGTAATTTACGGATCCATGGAATATATCTTTATATATAGGATTACAATATCAATACGTGTATTTATTATATATATATAATATTTTGTAATTTACCTTTGAATTATATTCAATATTTCCAATCTAAGATTCGCAAATGATCGTAAATGTTGATATAAAATTAAATAATTTACCAAATTCGCAAATGGATATTATCACCAAGCTCACAGAATGTTCGCAACTCACCAGTCCGCGGTCACTTGTAACCTCTTAATAATAGCCTTTCCATTTTAATAAATATTTGGCGGTGGACAATTGGTCTTAATTTTAGTATATTGGTCTCCATAGAGATTTATTTTTCATAAACACAGGGTGTATTTTATCTATATAAAATATCTATATAATTTTATCACGGAGAAGTGTGTAAGGGTGAGCGAGTGTGTGTTATTCGAGTGTAATTGAAAAAAGCACATAAATATTTTACATTTTTTTCAGTGTCGCGGTGCCCAACTGTCACCCTTTGGAAAATAGGGTTCTTATATCTATATGCAAGTGCATATATATATACAACATAACGCATGCTACGACATATATATATGTAGTAATCCCGAAGTGGAATGTGCTGGGCAGTCGTAGTCGTGGGTGCGTGATGGGATTCCCGCACTGGGACAGCAAGAGACAGAGGCAGGTCTAGATGGTAAACTCCAAGAAGTAGAGGTAGACCACGGACGAAGTCGGACCACGGGCGTCACGGATGCCCTAAGTCTACATCGCGGATAGGGGTGAGAAGTCTGACTGACCGTATAACAGCGTCGCTCTGAAACAACTAAAACAACTACTTCCTTTGTCCCAATCTTGGGGGGCTTATATACTCGACTCTGGCTCTTGTTGACGAGTTCTGATTGGCTGTCCTAATCACGCCACCTGTCAAGCGCTGGTTATTAATGATGTCTGGCCACGTGTCGGCCACCTGCTGACGGGGGAATGAACTCATTATCATAAACACCTGTTAGTCTGGGTTGTTTATCACGTCTGGCCTTTGTCCTCTGTACTACCTCTACTCCTTTTGTTTTATTTGTCATTTCTATTATTATACAAGGTCGATACATATTTTTATATACAGATATGGGGTTATAATGAACATTAGAAGAAGATTGTGCTCTATCTACCTTGAAATATACTACAGAATGTGTCCCCGGTGATGAAGGTTTGGTTGGGGGAATGACATGTAATGAATGATAACCTAACAAACCTATTATAAAAAATAAAAGAAATAATTTGTATACAAATTAGTTAAAATTATTATTAAGCTACAAGTTAAAAAGAGAAAGATGTTGTAATGGTGGTGTATCAATGAAAACGTACAAAATGAATGATAAAAGATTAAGAGAAGGTATATAATACAAAATGGTAACTATGGTAAAATGAATCGTACAAGGAAAATAATATCTTATTGTATTAAAGATGAGAGAAAAAAAATGAAGTTAGTTTATTGACTGAACTTATAATGTGACGCTAAGGTTGAAAAAGAAAGGGGGTGTCTGAGCATGTTTCTGCAAAAGTAGTATCCCAAGCATCCTGCAATGCAATGCGAACTTGTTTAAGTGAGGCATTGTTTTCATTAACAGAAGGCCTAAGATATTCCGTCTGCATCATTAGCTCTGACAGTGAAAAGAGGTGGGAAGATTGATGGAGGTAAAAGGGGGAGGTAGAGGTAAGAGGGATCCCTGTTGTCCATAATGATTATGCCCGGTTGAAATGATGAGAGAAAAAAAAGTGAAAGTTGAAAATATGATGAATTGATATGATGCGTCGGGCGATGAGAAAAAAAAAATAAAATATCGCGCTGGATATCCTGAACTCATTATCGGGAATGGTATAGCGAGGAAGGATTGTTCCAGTCGGATTAATCAATGAAAAAAAACAAAAATGTTCGGCGAACTGGAATCCCTTGGAAGGTTGTTGGAGGTTTGAAGGATGTGGGAAAGGAGAGGTGGATGTAAGAGAATTATTGCTGTCAATTTTGATTGTGTCCGGCTTGCGTGGTGAAAAGAAAAGTTGAAAAATGAAAAAAATGATGAGCCGGACGATGAGAGAAAAAAAAATAAAAAGCTAACTGGGTCTCCTGAGCTCACTGTTGGGAAATGTACAGCGAGGAAGGGTCTTCTAGTTAGTTAATCAATAAAAAAAAGAAAATGGCTGACGAACAATAATCTCTTGATGGCTGTAAAAAGTTGGGAGGAAAGGTTCATGGGATAGAGTTAGAGGCTGTAAGGGAAGCGTCAAAAATAACATTTTGAAATCTACAAAGAAAAATAAATGATAAATGTTTTATCTGTTAAAGAAATATAATAAATATTGTTAGGTGTAGGTTTTTTAAAATTGTGCCTAAAATAGTTGAAGTTGTAAAATTCTAAGTCTAAACATGATGAAAAAAGAAAATAAAATATTAAAGGTAATAATATATAAAGGGTTGATTGGTAATTGATGGCATTAATTTTGATGGTTAATAAACAGAATGATATTATCGATTAATATTGAAATGTTTTATCTACATCTGTAAGTTAAAAAACAAAGTCCAACACCACAAAACTAGGTAAACTGTAAGTCTATTTACAAATAAATGAGAGAAAAGCTAGCAAACCTATTAAATGGGAAATAATTTGGGGCACAAATTAGTTACTAGAATAAAATAAAGATAAAGGGGAGTAGTGGTGACACATTGATATAGTATTATAAAACTACAAAGAATATATAAGAGGAGTACATAGGAAGGATAAATTTAAAGTAAACACACACAATAGCGAAAATAAATATTTGGGAAAGTTGGTATACTAGTTACAGGTTTTTGTTATTTAAGGTGCCTTAAGTATTTACAACATAGTTTCAGGGATGTAATACAGGAAGGAGGAGAAGTAGAGATAATAAAAGTAAAATAAAATATAAAAGAAAATTGACTTAAGCAAAAGGTTGCGATAGGTAGTGACGCAGTGAGGAATAAAGGAAGAAGGTCTGAATTCGTTTCTGCAAAGGACATCTCAGGAGTCCTGCCCTGCAATACGAGCTTAGAAGCGAAGTATTGTTTTCAGGGTTCAGCAATCTCAAGATGCTCTGTAAGTAGCATTAGATCAGATAGGCAAAAGGCGTGAAGATCGAAGGAGAGGTAGGTAATGGGGGAATATGGGAAAGAAATTTTTTCTAAGAGAGGTTAAAAAGAGATGGTGTCTCAAGAGTTGCACTGCTGTCGGTGATTGATTGAACCCGGGTTTGAGGAAAAAAGAATGAAATAAAGAATGCTGGGACGGCCACCTGGGTGTAAAAAAGTCGGCAAACAGGAAACTCTGCGATGGACGAGGGGTGTTTAGAACGAAGGCATAGAAGGCCAATGGAAAATGATCAAGAGACGAGAGAAGTATGGACGGCCTATAATTGAATGATTGACAGGTAAGAGTGTGGAAGTAGGAAGGGCTATCTGCTAATGGTGAGTACAAGGTCATTCCACCCCTTTAGAAGTAGGGAGGGAAAAGACGAAGTAGAAAAAAAAATAATTAGGGGGAGATCAGTGCGACCTTGAATTGTTGTCGCGCGCGTTGGGATGAAGATTAGAATACCGCCGTGGCGATGGACGACATTTTGGGGATTTAATTGTTTCTTTGTCATGCCTGTCATTTGTACGTTGTACTGCTAGTTTCTATTATACTGGGATTTATATCATTACATAACTCGGGGGAATTTTCAATTTTGTGATGTTATAGTAGGGGGCGTGTCTTTATATTTATTAGTAACTATCTTGATTAACTTCATCCACGAGGTTCTGGGATTCTCTAGGCGCAATAACCTTAGTTTCTCAGTAAGTCTTGCGTTAAGATGTTGATTGGAGATTATTAGTGGTTATTAGGTTTAGAAAAATTATAAAATAATAAATTTACGAAATTTTTTAAGAGAAAAGGTTATGGCATGGGTACAAAATTCGGTAGAGTTCGTAATTGACAATTTAACATAGGCAGGAATGAAATGCAATGGGATATGGAATTTTTATGGTATGACATTAGTTTTCGCATATTACATTTATAGTTGTATTTGTAATTGTGGGAAAAATGGGAGGCACATTTTGAGATGAGATAATTTAAAATTGGTATTTATAAAAATACAAATCTAGGACTATTTTAAAATTTTTAAATATTGAGAAATATCAATTGAAATAGTAATAGGTCAAGTAAAATAAAGAGTGTAATAAATTTAATTATTAATATTATATGGCTATAAATAAGGTATTAAAAAAAACACACAATAAGTCTAGAAAATATGATTCGAGTAATTAAAATATAATATGATTTTTTATGTAAAATTGAAAGTTGCATATTTGGATAATGCCCATTTAATTGAATTTAAGAAAGGAATGTAAGATTAATAAATTGGCAAAAATGCGTGATTGAATATAATTGAATATAAAATTGAAAATGATGAATTAACATTTATAATTTGATTAAAATAAAGTAAAAATGATAAATGAGAGTGTGAAAGTTTTAAAATTTGAAAAAAAAATGTTATAAAAAAGGTTATAATTGATTTTAAAATGCTTAAAGTGAAAATGTAAGAATAAAATTTATGGGGAAAATGGCAGAAACAAAGTTTAAAGTACCTTGAAATGGCTGATGCTGGCTGGAGTGGATCTCTGGAGATGGCTGTTTGGAAGAAGGCTGCTTGTTGCGTGTGATCCGTCGAAAGAGGAGATAATGGCCTCGTCCGCACGAGGCACGGCTTGTCCCCGCATGGCGTCTGCCAGGCGGCCTACTAGGTCTTCGTAGTGGGGTTGCATGTTGGTGAGGGCATCCGCGACGTACTCGTCTTCTGCCTCCGTCATCCTCTGCAGGTTGCTGTCCTCAGTCATCCTGTCGACTTTTAACGGGTTCTGTAGTAATCCCGAAGTGGAATGTGCTGGGCAGTCGTAGTCGTGGGTGCGTGATGGGATTCCCGCACTGGGACAGCAAGAGACAGAGGCAGGTCTAGATGGTAAACTCCAAGAAGTAGAGGTAGACCACGGACGAAGGCAAGTCGGACCACGGGCGTCACGGATGCCCTAAGTCTACATCGCGGATAGGGGTGAGAAGTCTGACTGACCGTATAACAGCGTCGCTCTGAAACAACTAAACAACTACTTCCTTTGTCCCAATCTTGGGGGGCTTATATACTCGACTCTGGCTCTTGTTGACTCTGGCTTTTGTTTTATTTGTCATTTCTATTATTATACAAGGTCGATACATATTTTTATATACAGATATGGGGTTATAATGAACATTAGAAGAAGATTGTGCTCTATCTACCTTGAAATATACTACATATATATATAATTTTTTTTGTTGTTGTTCGCAGTGATACAGCCTACTCCACTCTGGCGAGCGATAACAGCGCGAAATGCGTTCGTGGATGGCTTTTTCTTGATTTTTCAAGAAATTCGGTTGGCCAAAAATCAGGGAACAGGCTAAATCAATGTTTAGTTGATTTCTGTTCCACTAGATGGCGTTCTGCCATCTAAAAAGCACATGTACTCCTGGTCAGGATATGCCTTTTTATTTTTAATATCAACACCT
>CP092875.1:46887232-46907748 GCA_030710605.1 Cordylochernes scorpioides | reverse complement strand
TATCTAGACCTCCGTTGTCTATTGCCCGGCGGTAGTTGTCCGGTCTCTACATGGTCCTACACAACGTATCTCTGCGTATACGTCCTATCTAGACCTCCTTCGTCCATTGCCCGGCGGTAGTTGTCCGTCTCTACATGGTCTATACAACGTATCTCTGCGTGTACGTCCTATCTAGACCTACGTTGTCCATTGCCCGGCGGTAGTTGTCCGGTCTCTACACGGTCTACGCAACGTATCTCTGCGTGTATGTCCTATCTAGACCTCCGTTGTCCATTGCCCGGCGGTAGTTGTCCGGTCTCTACATGGTCTACACAACGTATCTCTGCGTGTACGTCCTATCTAGACCTCCTTCGTCCATTGCCCGGCGGTAGTTGTCCGGTCTCTACATGGTCTACACAACGTATCTCTGCGTGTACGTCCTATCTAGACCTACGTTGTACATTGCCCGGCGGTAGTTGTCCGGTCTCTACATGGTCTACACAACGTATCTCTGCGTGCATGTCCTATCTAGACCTACGTTGTCCATTGCCCGGCGGTAGTTGTCCGGTCTCTACCTGGTCTACACAACGTATCTCTGCGTGTACGTCCTATCTAGACCTACGTTGTCCATTGCCCGGCGGTAGTTGTCCGGTCTCTACATGGTCTACACCACGTATCTCTGCGTGTACGTCCTATCTAGACCTCCGTTGTCCACAGCCCGGCGGTAGTTGTCCGGTCTCTACCTGGTCTACACCACGTATTTCTGCGTGTACGTCCTATCTAGACCTCCGTTGTCCACAGCCCGGCGGTAGCTTTCCGGTCTCTACATGGTCTACACCACGTATTTCTGCGTGTACGTCCTATCTAGACTTCCATCGTCCATCGCCCGGCGATAGTTGCTCGGATTCTACAGGTGTCACGCTACATTCTGGCTCGCTCTAAAAGTCAAATCAGATGGTAGGACTGGGAACTAACAGTATTCCTAACAGAGGTCGTGCGGTCTCGAATATTCAGCGGATCTACGTCTTGGAGATTCATAGGGGGAGTGTGCCCAAGTACTTCCAGGAATCACACAAAGGGCCACATCTTTTGTCGAAGTTAACCGCACCGCGGAAGTCACGCGCGAATCTGCGAAAATTAGGGGCACGATCTCAAACTGAACATTGACCATGATGAAGAGGCAAAAGAAGGGGTAGGGAGTATAGGCAAGTTTCTTTCATAGACTACTACTTGTTCCCTATTATGAACCATAAGCGTGTTGGCCAAGAAGTCGATGACTTTCTTCTGCTCGTTGTTTCAATTGTCGAAAAGCTTGATCAATTCTCTCTAGACCGAAAGGCTCGACTTCGAACTTCTTATGTCTTTACGTTTTATAAAAGACAATGCATCTGTTTATCTACCTGGACGCCGTTCCTAAAAAGGTAAAAACTTTTGGAATCTGATTTGTTTCTCAGGTGATGAAGGAGAAATTTCGACCGCCATTTCTTCTTTCTTCACCCCTCTAGGAGGAAGTTTTGCTGGGACAGCAGCAGTCGGTGTTAATATCGCAACAGGAAAGGTGTTCATGTATTCTACGCATCCAAGGGGAGCATAAAATCTCCTTTTACAGGCAGGTCTCAGTTGAGGCGTTTGTGATTCTTGTAAAATGAGGAGAACACTTGATGTTCTATGTCATCTAGATGCAAGTGAACCCCTAGAATTCGACATCTAGCTGTGTAAATATCTTGAAGATTCAAACTCAGTGACTCTAAAGGAGAGTAAAGAAATTATCCCAAAGAAAATCAACTCACAGAAGAAATGGTCCAATTCTATCCAATTTTGAATTAAGGAAATTACCGGCTCATAGGGATGAAGCTGTGCAATGAGGTCAGAATTCTTTAAAAAGAACGGACATTTGTCATCACGGTTCCTCAAGGGGAAGACCTGTAGAATGGCGTCTTTGATGTCGATGTACTTCTCGATCATCTTCAGGCCAACCAGGATATACTTCTCCATCTTCGTCAACCGATAGACGCTGCCCCTGCGAAACTTCTTTTCCAGTAAAGCTGAAGTTTGGTAATAATTCCAGGTAGACAGGTGGTCCCCCTTATCCGTCTGCTTCTACTGTGTCTTTGTGCACTCGTGTACCTTGGGCCCAGGGGAGAGGCAATGGTTAGCTTCACGGCCATGACTGACCTGTCGGTTAGCTGCCTCGAAATTGAGAAGCCTCTTTACCCTTGGACCGATTTTGACGTTGACGTTGTTGCTCTCCTCCTTTGGAGTTGACTATTTCGATGACGAGATAGGTCCAATTTTGCCAGGCTGCTGTAGGCAGTAGGCGGTAGTCAGTTCCTCCGTCGCCAGAGAGTTGCTTTACCAGCAAATAAAGATAATAATTTTGTGGCTTTTAACCAAGGCCATTGTTAATTGAAGGAATATATGAGGTCATATATATGATTTTGAAAATTTAATTTTTTTTTCTTTATCGTTGAAACACGGTCGACGTGTTCTTCTTGGTCTTCTTGGTAGACAGCCAGCTAGGGAAAATTTAATGTATCAGGTAGTACTCGGCATTATGTCCTCTGCGCCGCAGTTAGTCTTCGTCTCTGAGAGCGATTGGGAGATCTCCAAATAACTATTTTATCAGCTCATGAATTAATTACTTTGGTTTTCAAAGTGAAAAGACAGCGTAGAAGGCACACTTGTTGACACGCAAGATCTAATCCCTTTGTTTTCCGCCGGTACAAGACAGTATAGAAGACACACTTGATGACATGCATGAGCTTATCCTGTTGGTTGTCGCCGGTACAAGACAGTAAGAAGACACACTTGATTACATGCATGAAACTATCCTGTTGGTTGTCGCCGGGACAAGACAGTAAGAAGACACACTTGATGACATGCATGAGCTTATCCTGTTGGTTGTTGCCGGTACAAGACAGTAAGAAGACACACTTGATGACATGATGGAGCTGATTCCGTTGGTTGTCGCCGGTACAAGACAGTATAGAAGACACACTTGATTACATGCATGAGCTTATGCTGCTGGTTGTCGCCGGTACAAGACAGTAAGAAGGCACACTTGATGACATGATGGAGCTGATTCCGTTGGTTGCCGCCGGTACAAGACAGTATAGAAGACACACTTGATTACATGCAAGAGCCTATCCTGTTGGTTGTCGCCGGGACAAGACAGTAAGAAGACACACTTGATGATAGGCATGAGCTTATCCTGTTGGTTGTCGCCGGGACAAGACAGTAAGAAGACACACTTGATGACATGATGGAGCTGATTCCGTTGGTTGCCGCCGGGACAAGACAGTGGCGGAAACAATTAGGCCGAGGTAGCAATTGATAATTGGGACCAAACACGGATGATTGATGGAACAAGAGCCTCGATGATGGTTAATTACTGCGGCTGGGATTAATGAGGACATTTTAATGATTCATCCAGGGAATTGATGGATAGCAGGCTCGGCAAATCTGAGTGATGGTCTTCGTTCAACTATTGGACGTTTGAAAATCCCGGGAATATAGAAGGAGATAGCTGGCGGCAACGAGGAGCTTGATCTATACAGTATGTAGCAAGCACCAGTATATAGTACTGGGATATTCCTGTATGAAATATATAGTGTTCTTACACGGGCATAGAGATAGTTTATAGTTTTAGACATTCCTATAGTGCAATTGACCACCTAGTGACACATCCATATTGCCTCGTCTTAAAATACATCTAATCGATATGAAAGAATAATATATTGAGAGCATATCTAGGGATAATGTTCAAATTTACAATCCTGATATGTGTTTGATATCCGTAAAAAATGTATTAAGAGGTCTCGAAATGCATCACCTTTGGCTAAATGGATCATGTCAAGTCCGTAATATCGAAGTTTCCCTGAAGGAAACAAAATCTTCTAGAAGGGAATTGAATTCTGTATTGAAGATATCTGCCGCAAGGTATGCCTATATATGCTTATATGATAATAATAAGAAATGGAATCATTAAAGCAAGAATGTTTCTTTTTAGATATAAAAACTTCTACTGTCCTCACTGCGATGAATAAATATTAGGAGGGCTTGTCTCATCAGTGGTGAACCCTCCCAGCGGTTTCGCCAATTTAATCTACCAGACCGCTTCTTTAGAGCTCTAATACTGTATTAGATCATTCTGCTTATATATGCTACACTTAAGGGTGAAATATCAGAAAAGTATTCAGGCAAACCATGGACCTAAGCTTTTAGGACAGCAGAACTACATATAAACATCTGCATCGAGCATTGTTCTTCCGCAAAAATAGGTACAAGGCCAATTAGGCATAATTAATTATAAGGCGATAACGATGATAATAATAATAATAACTCATATTGAACATGTTCACCACTGATAAGCCAGGCCCTCCCAATATTTTTTCATCGAAGTAAAGACAGTTATAAGTAGTTTTATTTTGGAAAAAAAGAGAAAAAATCCGGGGATAAAATAATTTCAAATATAATATATCTCATTGCTGGTGTTTTGTGGGACCTGGGAGACTTTCTGACAGCCTGAGTAGAATAATACAGCTCAGAGATGGGCTTTAAGTATCCTCCACTAATCTTTCAACAGATGCTGTTGATTTACAGTAAAGGTAGAAATAAACCTTTGGTTTTTAGTTCTCTTTATTTTTGAAACACTCTCCTCAATACCGTTTCTAATTATTTACCATTTCTGGGTGATATTGCAAAGACAAATGATTCCTAATTCAATCCGTATTACTAATGACACACGTACATTTATTTACATTAAGAGAAATCTGGGGGTCGGTGGAAGGCTGGTTAAACCGTTTGGTTTTCGACCACTACGACCCGGGTTCGATTCCCACATTGGACACTTTTTTCTGTTTTAAAAAATGCTCCAATGGCCTCCGATTCTTGCAAAAGTCCAACACCATCAGCGGGTGCAAGTAACCAAACGGGGCTCTGGCACATTTGTAAGTGCAAAGTCGAACTGCTTTTCACATGTGTAGACATGTGGAGCGCTTACAGTAAAAGTAGTCGCTAACTACCCACCATGATTATCATGGCTTTGAGATAAGAAAGAAGAGAAGAAGAAGAAGATAAATCTATTTCATAAAATAGCCATTGCTCGGAATGTGAATATTTTAATGTTCAGAATTGAACACTATCTCGTTTTGATTGTGGTGGATGTTAACATCCTATAATACTGCTATAACCGTCTCTTCTTGGATTCTACGTGTAATCCGCAAGTATATTCTGTCATCTAGCAGTAGATGCATTTTATCCACCCCTTTCCTCATTATGTCCTTCTTTTACTCTGCACCAATATCACTATACGATGTTAGCTAATCTAGGCCCAAAGATTATATTGGTGTTTTCTGATATATCGCCAAGGCATCCATTTTGTTATAGATGCACTTCTTAGAACCTTTCTATTTACTGGTTGAATGAGAGGCCTTCTAAAATAAGATGGGTGATTGTAATAAACTATATTTGAATATATATGTTTTTTTTTATTTACTACGACCTATAAAATTAAAATATGTTTTAGATATTTGATACACAGGTGAAGCTCTAGGTATAAAATTAGGCTATGTTGAATATAACGTTTTTGTACTTTTTGGATGATGTCCAAAACAAGCCGTTTACCTGCTTGTCTTGTATGTTGTTGATGACTGTTAGTTACATCCTGTGCATGACTTTGTTTTCATATATATATATGAGTAATATTTGAAGCTCGAAATGAAGGGAGGAAGGAAATAACGGTCGTTAAGAGAAAGCCTTGTTGTTCGAACAGCGAGCGTGCCAAGAGTCCCGGATGTCACGCGGGCCGAGGTGTTCCCTAAACTCATGCGTTGGCTGAGCCGTGGTGTGGCCGCCACATACAGTCGACTCTCGAGGGACCAGAGGAAAATTTCAATTTATCAAGGGTTCAAAATAACAGGAGTTTAAACAACTAAGAGGGAGGGAGGGAAAAAATCATGTAAACAAGAGTTTGAAGTTTTGACCGTTTCGGGATATACATACTATGTTGATACAAGAAAAAATGTGACTTACCGCAAGTTTTTAAAGTAATAAATTTATTGGGAGCTTTCGGGTCTTGCCCTTTCTCAAACAAAATTTTGAGCTCAAAATTCGTGAATTATTATTTTAAACAATGGTAAAATTATATATTCACAAATTTTCATTTTAAAATAAGTCAGTAATTTTTTGTTGAGTGAGCGACTTCAGTCTATCATTGTCCAATGAATTTTCGATAGTAGTGAGAGCTGCGAAGAAATCGTTACTTGTGTCAGTTCTAAGGTGCGTAGAATCGGAGTGTATTAAGAGATCTCCTTGACTCGCTCGGCGTGGGAAATTTGAGCTCTAACTTTGTTTAGTTAGTTCACGGGCTGGTCTGGCTTGAGAAAGTCGCCGGCAACATTTTCCCTCATATTTCAATTTCCAGATAGAATCTTAGATATTAATAAAATCATATAAACAAGAGTTTGATCAAAATTCGTGATTTATTATTTTAAACTATTATGGATTGACAACAGGGTATTGTTGTCATTGACTTATTGTGTAGTTATTTATCATCATCATACATGTGTATACAGGTACTAGGTACAGGTACAGGTTATACACCTGTATAAGCGAGACAAAATAAAGAACTATCATCTTGTGTCACCTGCTTGCCTCTGCTAGATCCTACATGCCATCTAGGATATAACATTGGCGACGAGTACGAACTCAACGTAAGTATATACGCATTTGTATCACTGAAGTTAAATATCGTTTATCCTTTAATTTAATGTCTCTCTTTTGAATCTAATATTTAAAAATTTGCATATTTGCAAAAGAGATTTGACTTGTATAAAGAAAAGTTTAAAATTATTCTATCGATGGCATTAATAAACGCGATTAACCATTTGATTTCAAAGATTCAAAATATTCGTTTGATAGTTATATTGAACGACTGGACTACTTTTTCGAAGCAAATGATATTCTAGAAGGAGGGAAAAGAAAAGCGATCTTTCTGACTGTTTGCGGGCCTTGACATTTGATCTGACTAAATCCATCGTTGCTCCAAATGACATCGGCAAACTTAAATATGCAGAAATCGGCAATCTGGCAGAAGCACATTTTAATCCCAAGCCAAATGTAATCATAGAAAGGTTCAATTTCCATAGAAGAAAACAAGAATTTGATGAATCAATCTCTGAATTTATTGCGGCATTGAAAAAGTTGAGCCAAAATTGTGAATTTTCAGACATAGATGATCGACTAAGAGATGCATTAGTCTGTGGAGTTAAAGATGCAAATTTGCAGGAAAGGATTTTATAAGTATCTGAGCTAACTTTTGATAGAGCGCAAAATATTGCTTTGAGCAGCGAAATGGCTTCTAAAGATGTAGCTACAATGAGGAATCGAGAAAAGTTGTTTCTTGTAGAGAAGAAAAAGGAAAATGAGCGAAAGGTCAAAACTTGGAAGTATCCTTTCAAACATTGTGGGAAAAGGAACCACACTCAAGAAAGATGCTTCTTCGAGAATGCCAAGTGCTATGCTTGTGGAAAATTAGGACATGTAGAGAAGCCATCTGCTACAGAAATAAAGGGAAAAAAGAACACTCGATTGATCAGGAGAGTGTGAATATCGGCTTTATTTCCGAGAGAAGTTATGATAATAGCATGCCTTTGAAATTGTGTGTGTGTGTGATTTAATCAAAGAAAGCTTCATATGCAAATTGCTCCGGCACAGGCAGATCTATAATCTCGGAGAGAACTTTCAATGCACTATGGAAAAATAAAAAGTTATTTACGGAGAACATAGCTCTCAAGCAGTCGGATCAAGTAGGACTCCAGGTCAAAGGTTCATTTTTGGGAAATGTGGAATTTAGGGAAAAGAAAGCAAAACTTCCCTTGCCATTTGTCACCGGTATAGGGCCAAGCCTCATAGAAAGAACAGGTTTGATCAAGTAGGTGTCAAAGTGGAGATCGTGCAAAGCATATCAATTGTTCAGCAACAAAAGAATGACCAGAAGCGGGTTGGACCCAGAGTGCTGCACGAAGGTTTGAAAAGAATTCAAATGTATATTATAGGAGCTATGATGGCCGGGAAAAATGGCTTCCAGGAAAAGTAATTCGAGCTACTGGCTCCAGGAATTACGATATACAGAATGTGAATGGTCAGAAGACACAACGTCACATAGATCAGCTGAGACCAAGAGAAATAAAGGAAGAACAGGATCCGTATGAGGGCTCATCTCGGATAGAACCATCAATTGAGCACAATGACGATGAGATTGAGGGCTCGGCTCAGTTGGAAAATCTACCAAGCGGTAGTTCTGAAGAGCCACCAGCCATCCAAGATAGAGGCTCGGAACTTCGGGATAGACCTCGACGAGATATTCGGCTTCCTAGTTACCTCAAAGACTGTGACTTGTTTTAGAGGGGAGAATATTATGGATTGACAACAGAGTATTGTTGTCATTGACTTATTGTGTAGTTATTTATCATCATCATACATGTGTATATACGTGAGACCAAATAAAGAACTATCATCTTGTGTCACCTGCTTGTCTCTCCTAGATTCTACATGCCATCTAGGATATAACATAAACATTTGTGCAGTTATTCACAAATGTTCATTTGTGGCAAGATACTATTCCTTCAACTTCAAATTACCGAGAGGACCAATTAATATTGAATTTATTTAACTTATCGAGCATTTTTTAAGGGACCGGGAAAACAATTCAAATTATCGAGAGATTCAAATTAATGAGTTTCAAATTATCGAGAGTTGACTGTACATATATTTCAGAAATCACACAAAGCTCTCCTTTAAATGTCACTAGCTGACTGACATAGTGGGACATACCATATGAGGCCAAATAACCGATCTATTAGAGGACCTGGAAAAGAGAAGAAACTGAAATGTTTTGAATTTAAACATTTGCACATTTCTTATAAATATTGACTGTTGTAGATAGAAAAGTGAAAAGGAGTTTATAGGATTTATTAAGAAAAAAAAGGGCCGGTAATTTAATAAACTATCATAAGAAATGATAAATTGGGTGTAAGGCAATTCTGATCCAGATTGGTTTTCTGAAATGTTTATTGAAGCAAATACTCGAGAAGTAGTTCTTACAGACGATTCACCAAAATAATCTTATTTCGGATTTATTTAAGTTCAACGTACGCCGTATTGAGAAAGGAAATTCGCTGAAATCTTTTCAGTCACATTTTAATTTCAATTAAACAGAAAAAGTTGCAAATAGTTTCGTCTGCTTCCTATTTATTTCCATTTGTCAAGTGTTCGGGAAATTTCTCGCTAGCACTTGTCGGTACTCCGTGGGTGTTTTGAATGTGTTGCTCAGGTTACATCAGCAGTGTCCTTAGAACCACGCTGAGAACATAGAGCGCAATTTCATAACTCGCAACATTCCGTTATATAGTCATATATAGTTAAAAGAGCATAAATATGGTATAAAAACATGGCGGATACATAGGAAAGTGCACCTTGTAACCAAATAGCAACAGATATCTTTTAAGAAACTGATAATTTATATTATTGTACATATCTTTTTCCTGACACTTCTTTCTTTTGAATACAGTTTTTTTTCTCGTTTTATTTCTCTCTTTCTCATTGTTAACATCATATAACTATTCTATTCACGGTCTAAAATTATTGTATATATATGTATAGACAAATGTAAAGGCATACATGTATGACAGCGCAAGTGTCCTTAGGGGGACATAGCGCTTTAAATTGAAGTAAAATTTTAAAAAAAGTAACCAAAGGTTGTTGAATGAATATCAACTGAACGTTGGTTTTTTATATAAGGAATTTGGCCTTTACTTTATTTACAATTAGAAAGAAGAGCCAAAGACGGGTTGGCGTTCAGGATGTCGTCAATGTAGGACACCTATTTAACCACCACAAGGTCTATACGAGATTATCTATCATTATTCACCACCCCGATATTCCTCATTTTGAACTCTTTTCAAACATATTGCCACGTATCTCTAAACTTATCTTAATATATGTATCTAATCCTCTTTGTGGGGCAAATCTTGAACTCCGAACCAGGCTCACGAGAGCCAAAAGACCGTAGATTGTTGATTTTATTGGTATTTCAAGAAAGTCCAGAGTCTGTAAAATCAAATAAATAACCTTCAGTTGATATTCATCCCGCTGGATAGCGCCGAGCTATCGACGACTTTGATTGAGAGATGCCCTTTCCTTGAATACACTTGCCTTCCTTCAAACATAAGTATGGAGGCATACCCTGAGCCGCTTAATGACTTTTAAGATGGCAAATTGTAATATTTCGTAATAAATATTGTTGATTTCAACTCAATATATTCTTAGAATAAAGTTGATATCAACGTTCAAGTTGATATTTGTTGAGAAAGAAGACGCGATTTGCGATCTATAAAGATCCTTGAACGGCTAAGGGCACGTCTTTTAATGCAATTTAAACTTTTCTCTTCTTTCTCAATTTTTTATTTCTATTTTCATATATACATATGTGCGACACGAATACGATTAAAAATATAATTTAAACATGTGATGGATTAGCACACCATCTGGTATTGAAGTTTAAATGTTTTACATTGAAAAGAAACATAGGCGCTATAAAGTTTACATTTATATTTACATAGAGTAAAGTTCTGAATATAGTGCAATCCATACTTAAATCATTAGATATTGAAAAGGCATTGATTGGGAGGAATAAAAGTTATATTTGTCAATATATGCATTTTTATCAGCTAATATAGTAAATTGGAAATACGAAAACAGTAAAAATAGCAAACTCATAGTAATCCACCATTAAAAAATCTACGGAAGCAATGTTAAGTCAGGGGTATGGGAGAAAGGTGACCTCTGATGGGCCACAGGTGGGGGAGAACTGATGTTCCCATCAAACCGCCATTATTCAAATCCCCATGTTTCACCACACTCCTCAAAAATAGATTTTAATTATTCGTGGCCGCAACTAATGACCAGAACATGACAATTAGAACAGATTTTTAATGAAGCAAGATGGCGCCTGACACCAATTAACAACAGGTGTTGTTTATGAATTAATCATGCCTTCTCATAATGGCTGGTAGGCTCGGCGCTCTTTGGTGGTCATCGTTTCTTGGCAGCGTGAATAATGACCAGTCTTCCTCAACAGCCTAACTGGCCGATTTGTTCCAGGGAGATCGAAGCTTGATGGGTTTACTTATAATTATATCTATTGTTCTCAAAGCTTATGTCCATAGTTTCCCTAAATACCTTCAACAAGAATTTCAATAAAGGTTCTCATATATGGCGAACTATAGAGAAATTCTTGGTGAAGATATTTATGGAAACTGAACATTACAGCCCATTACAATATTAGAGCGGTCTGGAAGATTAAACTGGCGAACCCGTTGAAAGAGTTTACCAATAAAGAGCCAATCTCTCCCAATAATTTCCATCAAAGTGATGACAAATTACGAGTTTGTTTGATTTAGACGAATATAATATTGCGCTAATGTCTTCTTTTATTATATATAGATGGCGTGCTAATGCCTTACATGTAATTTATGCATAATTGACCTATTTATTTATTACCAATTGCAAACAAGACACGCTATATCCGATCTGGATAATTGCGCGTGAAACTATTTACAACAATTCATATCGTAGTAGAGTAGGTAACAGAATTATCAAAAAGAAAATAAACAATTAAGAAAAAGAGCATTGAATAATTGACCTATTTGTGAACAGTTTGCGGAAAGCTTGATGGACGTATCTATATAAAAATAGGAAATGTGTTTGTTTGCGTTCCTTATACGTTAACTATCTGGATGATATTTTGACATGGCATAGTGTTAGGTCTGAAGAATTCAGTCACAGTTTCGAGGTTTAAATGCAAAAATTAATTCGAAGAAACAAAATGTCAGGTTTTACCACCACATGTATGTTATAGAAAGCTTTATTAAGTGTTAAGGTACTAATGATTTGTATAGTTTTTCACTCACTCTGTGATAATAATAATATAAATTTTAGAATAATATGTATGTATGTATGGCAAACATTTGGGAAGATCCCGGGCGAAGCTGGTTCATTCTTCTAATTTATACAACAACAAGAAAGGCATTTTATTAAAACATTTCATATGATATTGACTCATCCTTTAGTCCAAGAAGGAAGAATAAGCAAACAATGAAAACTTAGCTATATCTAATCTTGGAAGTAAGACATAGCAATCACTATATGTATTCTGATCATTTTCTTCTTCATTTCTAACGATATTTTGCCAAGTAGAAAATTAGGAAGGACATACTTCATGATGACACAGCAATTTATTTATCGTAAGAACGAAATAAGAATGATAAATAAAAGATAAGCAATAAGGGAAGTTTACAGAGTATCAAAATATAAACATCAAAAATGATACTCTGTTAATAAAACAATAAATAATTTGCTACAATATCAACAACAACAACAACAAAAGCCTTTATTGAGGACCTCTCGTCCTATAAAGGATTCGCCAGTTTACAGAGTAATTGAATAGAAGAGAACTAAGAATACAGAGAGAAACCTATATGTAGTAGGTATAGTATAGTATTTTCTACACACTGTGACTATATACAACAGCAGCAACAAGCCTTTTACTGGAATCAAAGTTCCATACAGGATTCGTCATTCTAATCCTGACAAAGATTATTTACATATAATTATTTACATCAATTAGATTATGTATATAGCTTCCCCTTTTCTTCAGCCGTCTTCCAAAATTTGAACAACGCAAACGCTCCAGCTCTGTTTCTCACCACCTCATTCAACAGGAGCTCCAAAGAGAGTCCCTCAAGGCCTATTTCACTGAGGAAATTTGCTACATTATCACCAATTTATATATTGAATTTTAAACTGGAAGTAAAAGTAGGCAAGGCTTTCATCGGCCAATAATTAGAGAAAAATAGCAAATTGTTGACTTGTTATGTTGATAGGTATATGAAACTCTCAATTCTTTTGTTTTTTCTCTTGAAACTGGAAATGATGAGAAATATATAATTGGATATCCTATCTTGAATTCTATCTCCGTATAATACCATTTTGAGCAACAGATTTCTTGCAATATTCTGAGCGGCTTTGGGGAGGAAATAACCAGATTATCCTTTTTTGTTAAATGAATGTTTTCATTCAAAATTGAATATTATAAAGAGCGCAAGAGGTCTTCAGTGATAAATGAGTATAATTTATAATACAATATAATGCGGCTTATGATTTTAAAACGACATTTGAAAATTATCCCGCATGTGTTTCTTTTAAACGAAAAATCGAAATTAACTTTTAAGGAGAAATAACGATTATTTCTAGCCTTAGAGATGAAGTATGAAAGGATGAATTGTAAAGAGTAATGATAAACGGAAATAAGCCGCATTATATTGTATTATAAATTATTTCATATAATGTTTACGAACGGAAGAATATGTCCAGGGTAGGCTAGTGGACATGGCATCTGCCCGGTAAGCGGAACACTGTGGGTTCGTTTCCCATCCCTGGATACTTTTATTTTTCCGTTTATCATTAATCTTCACAATTCATCCTTTCATACTTCATCCCTAAGGTTAGGAATAATCGTTATTTCTGTCTAAATAATAATTTTCAAAAGTCGTTTTACATAAATGAGTATGATTAGTTTTTATAATGACTAGAATGAGAAGAGTTCATTAAAAAATGTTACTTGAGATCATTCTGAATATATTATTCTATTGATATTCTTATGTTTCCTTTTGTAGAGCAGAATATTCCTCTCGCAGGTCTTGAGAAACAAAACCATAGTAACAAAACCATATAGAGTAAGTTATTTCAGCAAGATAGCAGGTAAGGTTTATTCCGGCGCTGATCGTAAGAATGGTTCCCACAGAACCTCGAGATACACCCGTCCACATTCCGTTCCAGTAGGAAGCCTAGCGTAAGATACATGGGGAGAAAATATGCTGAGTTTTTTTTCTACCATCTTTAGTTTTTAATTGGCCCAGGTTGGTTCGGAATATAGCAATGTAGCCAAGGTGACCAAGATTTTCAGAGCCGGTTTGACTGTTTTAATTTTAGATATTTGTTCAGTATTTCCACAGCCAAATATATAGAAGGTGGCGATTATTTTTTATATTATTTACTAGTTGAGCTAGATGAGTAGGTAACACTTTAAAATGTATACTTGGTATAGACTGTCAGAGGTTGTCTTCCCTAAACCATTTGTCAAATCAAGCCAGATGATCTCCATTACTGAATACTATTACCTTAAATGTGATTTTATTGAATGTCACACACACACAAAGACAAGTTGTCCCCGAAGTAATTCTCGAGCAAGCCAATTTATTTCTGCAGATTAATATTTGATTCTCCCACCTGCTGGTGGTGCACAGTTCGAAGTTCGACAGATAAATCCACGATAAGTCGATAATCATCAAAATTAGAGGCCAGATAATTAAAATAGAGGATAAATGATAAGAGGTTTGTTTCTTGCCACTCCTGGTTGGTGGAATCTGTGAGTCGGCCATTCCACCAAACTGCCATTTGTCCAAAGTAGTTTTTAACAATATCGATAGAGCAGCTATTCAATTAGATAAAGTCTAGTTTGCTCCATTAAAGAGAGTGTACTTTACAGTATCGAAAGCCTTTATAAGATCAATAGAAATTAAACAGTTTTATTCTTTTTCGATTATTCGCCAATTAGGTATACATATACATAAATGAGAGGTAAGAGTGAGAAATTATCAAAGCAAGAGCATCCCGTCCTGAATCCAACCTCTGATTTTAGATGCAATAATTTGTCTAAGGGAGTCGGTGGAAGGATGGTCTAAAGCATTGGTTTTCGACCGCTACGGCCCGGGTTCGATATCCGTATTGGGCACTTTTTTTCTGATTTAAAAAAGAATTGCTCCAATGGCTCCTATTATTGCAAAAGTCCAACCCCACCAGCGAGTGCAAGTAACCAAACGTGGCTCTGGCACATTTGTAAGTGCAAAGTCGAACTGTTTTTTACAAGTGTACACATGTGGTGCACTTACAGTAAAAGCAGTCGCCTACTTCTACCCACCATGATTATCATGGCCTCTACCACGTGTAATAGGGATAAGCAAAAAATAATAGTAATAATAATAATTCCTCTAATTTGAAGCCACTTATTTTGTCTAATTTTTAGTAGACATGAAGAGTTGGAAAATTTACTTATTAATGCAATTCTTTTGTAGTTAAAGGAATTATTTAGATAATCATTTTTGAAGATGAACTGGATCCATGTGAGGGGGGATTAGGCCGGCTTCTAAATACTCTCATAAATACTTGGGCATTGTTCCCGTGAAACAGTAATTGCCTCATTAAGTTTATTATCAACGCCCCCAGTGCTTTATTTCCTTTTCAGATAAGATATTTGCATAACAATTTTCACAAGGTCAATTTCTCCATTCAATTCTGATTATTCATCTAGATTCAAATTGAAAGTTATTGCGTATTTTAAAGTTATCCCACATATATAAAAACTATATCATTCTGAAATTGATATCTCTCCAGTTGTGGTCTTCCTTTGTTTAAAAGTGTCTTCTAAAATTCAGGGTCATCCTAAACGCTATTTGAAGCAACGCTGAACTTATTGATATAGATTTTTTTTTAAATTTAACCGATAAAATATATCTTCTTATATATTTATGATAAACATATATTTGTCCTGTGAAATTTTTTTACACAAAATATTTTAGAGATTTTCTATCATCACCTTAATAGCATGCTATTAATTTTTATCAAATCACTGTTTTTCTAGTTTATAAATAGTTCTCTATATTGTGTCCTCATTCATTATACCCATAAAGAGTTCGGTTGACGAGTGGGTAACACCCTCGATTCCCGAAAGTCATGAACTGGGATTGAATCCCGCGTTAACATTTTGTTTTAATATGTGAATAACCTTCACATATTATTCATTGTTGTAAATATCATAAACTAGGTTGCTCTTTTTGAGCGGTACCTAATAAAGTGATTTTGGAACCGAGAGAACCGATTATACCCATAGCTTTCATAAATATCTTCACCGAAATATTTCTATAAAGTACCAAATATAGAAGGTTGTCCCAAATGTTCCGTGTGTTTCTTAAAACATTGTTTTTCTTGTTACTTGGCGAATATTATTATTACGGCGAATATATGATAATGCATAATACAAGTACTTTATACATAATACAAACACATTTCTTTAAAATAAAGATACTTCGGTCAGTAAATCTTTTTATTATCTATTATATTATTTATATTATAAAAATATTTACTGGCCGAAGTATCTTTATTTTCAAGAAATGCCGACCAGGCAGCCTCCATATTTACGACAAACACATTGTACATAACGGCGAATAATATTGGTATTTTAATTACTTTGCAAGTGTTCACGAACTTTTGGGACAACCTTGTAAATCAGGACAGCCTGATACAGTATCCGAGCGGTCCGATGATGGCTAAACCGCTGGGGCGGTTCTATTTATAGAAATAAATATCGCAAGATATATGGTTTCTTAATATTAATTAGATAGTAAAAATTAGCTTTATTACAATTGGATAGCTTTTGTTTTTAAACTGATTAAAAGCTATTTTGGCACCTTTTCTACTTGTATGATGTTTTTATGCGACCTTTTAATACTTTATGCCCTTTTTTATTATATGTTGGTCTGATAATCGTAATTTAGAAATCTGAGGGAAGGTTTAAAGAATAGAAACACAGTGTAAAAACTTCTCATGGGAAAATGATCAATAAAATGGAAATTACTGATCACTTCTAGAGGTGATCATTCCTGGAAGGTTGGTTAGATCAGGAACAAATTATTATTATGCATTATATTTATTTTTTACCAAAACGGTCATTCAGGGAAATGGTCAGTTATTAGTTTGACCATCTATCGGAGTCTAACGGTGTAAGATTGAGATCGGTTAGTATGTCCTCAACCTATAGGACATGTAACAATTGTCCTGGTGTGGAACTAACCCCTACCCACCTATTCTAATTCCCAGCAATGGTCGCAACCTTGCAGAAAATTGACATGGACCCAGAGAAAAAGCCTCACACACCCAAGATAGTGGACATTCCGACTGCTGTGATAGAGATGCATGGGGACATCTGAGCCTCTTCATTGGACACGACAACAACAACATCTATAGGAGTTTTAGTTTTTTAATCCGCACAATGAACATCTAGAAGTAACCTTGTAGAAATGGAACTTTGACTGCTTTTAATTCCTGGTGAGAGATTTCAAGACCATCACATAATGAATGTTTTCCGAAGCGTCTTCAATGCGGGGGATTAAGGGAAACATCTTTTCTAGGAGAAATTTTCATGGAGAATCAATGCTTTCTTAAATGGTTAGCAAGGCATCAATCAATCAATCACAGTATGTACGGAGGATTCGATTCTTATTGAGGGTTTTAACAATAAAAAGATTAAAAAGTAGTACCTCAGCCTTTTATTGTTAAATTACTTATAAAAGCTCAATGTAAGGCAAGTACAAAAGCTTTCAGAACTACTTTCGAGGCAAAATGATAGAATCCATCTTCATACACACACAAATTCTTTTTTAATTCAGAAAAATGGTATTACAGACGGTTTTTGTCCCATACCTATCTCTCTGCATTTTCACACAATTTTAATAAAAAGTCCATATAAATAATAACTACTTTTTTATAATAATAACAAACGCTTTAGCAAAAAAGGAATTTTGAAGCGTTAACAACAATTAAGTGGCTTAAGTGGAGTTTTTCTAATGTGTTTAACAATGGAACTTAGGCAGCTCAAAAGGGATTGCTTAAGCGACATCAATAAAGGAAAGTGGCTCAAACGGGATTGTTGAAACGTTAGCAACAATGGAACGTAGCTTTAGTGGGATAGCTAGGCGACATTAACAATGGAAAGTGTCTCAAACGCGATTGCTGAAATGATATCAACAATGGAACGTAGTTCAAGTGGTATTGTTGAAGCGTCATCGATAATGGATCGTAGTTCAATTTCTGAAGCGACATCAACAATGGGACATAGTTAAACTGTTATTGTTGAAACGACATCAACAATTAAGTGGCTTAAGTGAGATAGCTTGGCCACATCAACAATTGCACGTAGCTCTAAGGGGATTGCTGAAGCGACATCAACAATGGAACGTAGCTCAAATGGGATAGCTAAAACGACATCAACAATGGAACGTAGCTCAAACGGGATAGCTAAAACGACATCAACAATGGAACGTATATCAAGTGGGATAGCTGGAGTTTCATCAACAATGAAACGTGGCTTGAGTGGGATTTCTGAAGATACATCAGCCATTAAACGTGGCTTAATTTTTAGGTAATTCATATAGGATATTATTTAAGCCTAACAATTTGTGTGGCAAAATAAACAAACACAATGCTGTATATATCATAAAGAAGTAAACAATCTAGGATAACCAAATTCTCAACCCCGCAATAAACAACCTCTCATTATTGTCCAAATAGTTTCCTATAAAATGCTTCAGTACAAATAGGTGAAAATCGCTACAGTTTTGTTCTACTTTTGAATTTGACATTGCTTACATGTGGAGTGGATTGGCAAACCTAGCATAATTATATCTCTTCTACTTAACTGCTATTAATTTAGTCACATAGCAAACACATATGCATATGAATGGTTTATACAAGTTTATGCTTGTAAATCAAAAATATTTTTTTAGCTTTTTTCTCAAAATGAGCAACCCCATAGATGTTTAAACAATACTTTTATAATAAGCGGAAATATATTACACTGGCACACATCCTCTGTAGTCCGTGTAAAGAGGGATGACTCTGTCAAGTCCATTCTTCGGACTTTAAAGTTGTTCTACTAATAAACTTCCGGATTATAAAGTGATAAGAGTTCTCTGGATAGGGTCCCATTGTGATAAAGAGATTACTCCGGAAAACTTTTATTGTTGCTGGGATAGAATTGAACTGACGACGCCGACATATTGTTTGCTGCTTGTCTCCAAACTAATTGTTTTTATCTGTTCCATCGTAACACCTTCATACAAGATTGTTCACACACACTTGCTGAGTATATGTGTGGGTTCATATTTAAAAAGCTGGTTTAGTTTTATAAAAACAATTTTATGGTAAAAGTGGTGCTTAAATAATTTATCATCCAAGTTTATTTGACTTCTGCTTTTACAAATGGCTTATAACATCCAAAGTTAATAGAATTTTGATAAATATATGAAGTTCTAATAGATTTGTGAAATTATTTTCAAATTTGATTTTAAAAAATATGGTTTAAGTAATTTTTTATATTATCTTTAATGATATCACCTGCGTACAAGAGTTACTTCCACGCACATAATCCTCTGGAACAAAAACCACGCAAAATTGCTGTTCTCAAGATCAGCAGAAGCTGGTATATGTGCTAGTGTGTGCGAGAGAATAAATAGGAAGCACAGTACTGCATGCCAGACACAAGCTGTATCACATGGAATTTAACTAAAATAATAGTTAATTTTACAAAGCAGAGAAACTATAACTAAATTAATTTATAAATATGATGCGATTTATTCAGATGCCATAACCTTGCTGAACTCGTTCTAAGTATTATCCTTTAATAATTAACTCCTTTCAAATTATTCTATTATATCGCACTAAATTAATATTTTAATGGGGATAAATAGCAATAGATTATGGAGAACTCGAGTATATAGTGCTGTGTAAGTCACATCACATGTCTAAACACATAAGATGAGCTATAGCAGGCGAGTATTGAGGTGAATATCTGATTTAATGGGTATCTTAAATAATTAACACAAAGCAATAACGCGCTATCTATATATATAAAATAAAATGATTTAAAAGCGCGAATGTTTCTTTTATACATAAAATTTTATTTTATATCTTAAATAATATTTCCCTAAATATAATCAGACCAGATAGTTGACGTTATCAGAAGAGGAAACGTTTCTAGTGGATCAACAGTTATTTGAAAAAGTTATTAATAAAATATCTTTCTGGCCAAAAAAAGGATTGAAACATTGCGATGGTTATCGTATGCAATCCTGATTCTATACGGGCGTACGTTATCCTACTGTACGTTGTCTCTATAATGAGAGGCCACTATAGATACGATGAGATCGCTTGAACATATCGCTGTCAGTCAGATCGTCTCACTACTACCGCTGCTCCATACGATGGGGGAGAGGTATCCTAATATGATCACATCATGAGGGCGAACTGCAGGCGTTGCACTCAAGGTTGGTATTAAAGAGATTATCACCTGGCCACATTCACTAACTCAACACGCTCTATTTTAATTTTATCCTAATCCCAAAACATAAAATTAGATCCAGAATCAAGCCCTTTTCGTTCACGCCACTACTGCAAAAATAATATGTCGTTGGGGTTATTCGCCATTAAGAAGAACCTCAAGAGCTAAGGTGGTGCCAAATTATCTTCTTTAACAGTAAAAAGAGCGTATTTGTAGGTTTAACGATACAACTGGGACCTATCAGCCTAGTTGATTGGTGAAATATCAACCGATCCTCTCTCTCTGCCAATGGTCTGTTTGGATT
>CP092875.1:46859463-46887132 GCA_030710605.1 Cordylochernes scorpioides | reverse complement strand
GTGTCACATCGTGTCATCTCTATCACAGCAGTCGCAATGTCCACTATCTTGGGTGTGTAAAGCTGCTGCTCTGGGTCCATGTCAATTTTCGGCAAGGCTGCGACCATTGCTGGGCATGACAATATGTGGGTAGGTGTTAGTTCCGCACCAGGACAATTGTTACATGTCCTATAGGTTGAGGACATACTAACCGATCTCGACCTTACAACGTTAGACTCCGATAGATGGTCAAACTAATAACTGACCATTTCCCTGAATGACCGTTTTGGTAAAAAAATAAATATAAAATGCATCATAATAATTCGTCCTGATCTAACCAACCTAATCACCTCTAGAAGTGATCAGTAATTTCCATTTTATTGATCATTTTCACATGAGAAGATTTTACACTGTGTTTCTATTCTTTTAACCTTCCCTCAGATTTCTAAATTACGATTATCAGACCAACATATAATAAAAAATGGCATAAAGTATTAAAAGGTCGCATAAAAACATCATACAAGTAGAAAAGGTGCCAAAATAGCTTTTAATCAGTTTAAAAACAAAAACAATCCAATTATAATAAAGCCAATTTTTACTATCTAAATTAATATTAAGAAACCATTATCTCTCGCGATATTTCTTCTTAAAAAGAGAAACATCCCAGCGGTTTAGCCAGTTTCATCATAGAACCGCTCAGATATTGTATCAGGCTGTCTGATTTACGAGGTTTTCCCAAAGGTGCGTAAACACTTGCAAAAATAATTGAAATACCAATATTATTGGCCATGATATTATTCGTCGTTATGTATAATGTGTTTGTATTATGTATAGAGTATAAAGAATCTTACGCCTTTAAAATAGTTTCGAATTTTGATAACAGATGGCGTGCTAGTGCATCATATTATAAATGTTCTAATAAAAGAAACAATTTGATATTTGCGGAAGAGCGATTTCTCGAAGCATATTATATATTTATAATTGTATGTAATTCTACTGTCCTCAAAGCTTATGTCCATTGTTCTTCTAAAATACCCATTCCAAGAGTCTAGCAACAGTATCACTATAAAAGGAAGTTCCTAAAATGCAATACCAAAAATGCTTACCTGAAAGCTTGTAGAAGGCGGAATAATAGTCCCCAAAAATGCAATATAACAGCAGTATGGTAGATTAAACTGGCGAAACCGCTGGGAGGGTTCACCACTGATGAGCCAGGCCCTCCCATTAATTTTTTCATTGCAGTAATGGCAGTAGAAATTGTTTAATTTCAAAAAGAATCTTACGCCTTTAAAAAAGAGTTTCGAATTTTTATTAAGTAGTTGTATTATGTATTCGCCGTAATAATATTTTTCGCCAAGTAATAAAAAAACACGAACTTTTGGGACAACCTTATATATTTGGTACTTTATAGAAATATTTCGGTGAAGATATTTATGAAAGCTATGGGTATAATCGGTTCTCTCTCTCTCTCGGTTCCAAAATCACTTTATTAGGTAACGCTCAAAAAGAGCAACCTAGTTTATAATATTTACAACAATGAATAATATATGTGAAGGTTATTCACATATTAAACAAAATGTTAACGCAGGATTCAATCCCGGTTCATGACTGTCGGGAATCGAGGGTGTTACCCACTCGTCCAAAGACTTCTTTATGGGTATAATGAAGGAGGACACAATATAGAGAACTATTTATAAACTAGAAAAACAGTGATTTGATAAAAATAATAGCATGCTATTAAGGTGATGATAGAAAATCTCTGAAATATTTTGTGTAAAAATGAATTACAGGAAAAATATATGTTTATTATAAATATATAAGAAGATATATTTCATCGATTAATTTTTTTTTAAATACCTATATCAATAAGTTCAGCGTTGCTTTAAATAGAGTTTAGGATGACCCTGAATTCTAGAAGACACTTTTACACAAAGGAGGACCACAACTGGTATATGTCTGAATAACTTTAAAAGACACAATAACTTTCAATTTGAATCTAGTTGAATAACCAGAATTGAATGGATATATATATATAAATTGACCTTGTGAAAATTGTTATTCAAATATCTTATCTGAAAAGGAAATAAAACACTGGGGGCGTTGATAATAAACTTAATGAGGCAATTAGGGTTTCACGGGAACAATGCCCATGTATTTATGACAGTATTTAGAAGCCGGCCTAATCCCCCCTCTCACAGTGATCTAGTTCATCTTCAAAAAGGATTACCCAAATAATTCCTCTAACTACAGAAGAATTGCGTTAATAAGTAAATTTTCCAACTCTTCATGTCTACTAAAAATTAGACAAAATAAGTGGCTTCAAATTAGAGGAATTATTATCACTATTATTTTTTGCTTATCCCTATTACACGTGGTAGAGGCCATGATAATCATGGTGGGTAGAAGTAGGCTACTGCTTTTATTGTAAGTGCACCACATGCTTACACATGTGAAAAAAAGGGTTCGACTTTGCACTTACAAATGTGCCAGAGCCCCGTTTGGTTACTTGCACTCTACTGGTGGGGTTGGACTTTTGCAATAATAGGGGGCCATTGGAGATTTTTTATCAGAAAAAAAGTGTCCAATGCGGGAATCGAACCCGAGTCGTAGCGGTCGAAAACCAACGGTTTATACCATCCTTCCACCGACTCCATTAGACAAATTATTGCATTTAAAATCAGAGATTGGATTCAGGAAGGGATGCTCTTGCTTTGATAATATCCTCACTCTTACCTCTCATTTATGTATATGTATACCTAATTGGCGATTGTCGAAAAAGAATAAAACTGTTTAATTTCTATTGATCTTATAAAGGCTTTCGATATTGTCAAGTACACTCTTTTTGATGAAGCAAACTAGACTTTATCTAATTGAATAGCTGCTCTATCGATATTGTTAAAAACTACTTTGGACAAATGGCAGTTTGCTGGAATGGCCGATTCACAGATTCCACCAACCAGGAGTGGCAAGAAACAAACCTATTTAACCGTATCATTTATCCTTTATTTTAATGATCTAGCCTCTAATTTTGATTATTATCGACTTATCGTGGATTTATCTGTCGAACTTCGAACTGTGCACCACCAGCAGGTGGAAGAATCAAATATTAATCTGCAGAAATAAATTGGCTTGCTCGAGAATTACTTCGGGGACAACTTGTCTTTGTGTGTGTGACATTCAATAAAATCACATATAAGGTAATAGTATTCAGTAATGGAGATCATCTGGCTTGATTTGACAAATGGTTTAGGGAAGACAACCTCTGACAGTCTCAACCAAGTATACATTTTAGAGTGTTACCCACTCATCTAACTCAACTAGTCAATAATATAAAAATTAATCGCCAGCTTCTATATTTTTGCCTGTGAAAATACTGAACAAATATCTAAAATTAAAACGGTCAAACCGGCTCTGAAAATCTTGGACACGCTGGCTACATTGCTATATTCCGAACCAACCTGGGCCAATTAAAAATTAAAGATGGTAGAAAAAAACTCAGCATATTTTCTCCCCATGTATCTTACGCCAGGCTTCCTACTGGAACGGAATGTGGTCGGATATCTCTCGAGGTTACTGTGAGAATCCTTCTTACGAACAGCGCTGGAATAAGCTTTACCCGCTATCTTGCTGAAATTATTTACTTTATATGGTTTTGTTTCTGAAGACCTGCTAGAGAAATATTCTGCTCTACAAAAGGAAACATTATAAGAATATCAATAGCATAATCAATTCAGAAAGATCAAGTAACATTTTTAATGAACTCTTCTCACTCTAGCCACTATAAAAACTAAACATACCCATTTATCCCTGAAGACCTCTTGCGCTCTTTATAATCTTCAAATTTGAATGAAAACAATAATTTAATTAAAAAAGGATAATCTGGTTATTTCCCCACCAAAGCCGCTCAGAATATTGCAAGAAATATGTTGCTCAAAATGTATTATGCGGAGTTAGAATATAAGATAGGATGTCCAATTATATATTTCTCATCACTTCCAGTTTCAAGAGAAAAAACAAAAGAATTGAGAGTTTCATATACCTATCAACATAACAAATCAAATTGTGCTATTTTCTCTAATTATTTGCCGATGTGAGCCTTGCCTACTTTTACTTCCAGTTTGAAATTCAAAATATAAATTGGTGATAATGTAGCAAATTTCCTCAGTGAAATAGGCCTTGAGGGACTCTCTTTGGAGCTCCTGTTGAATGAGGTGGTGAGAAACAGAGCTGGAGCGTTTGAATTGTTCAAAATTTGGAAGACAGCTGAAGAGAAGGGGAAGCTATATACATAATCTAATTGATGTAAATAATTATATGTAAAGATTCTTTGTCAGGATTAGAATGACGAATCCTGTATGGGACTTTGATTCCAGTAAAAGGCTTGTTGTTGTTGTTGTATATAGTCACAGTGTAGAAAATACTATACTATACCTACTACATATAGGTTTATCTCTGTATTCTTAGTTCTCTTCTCTTCAATTACTCTGTAAACTGGCGAATTCTTTATAGGACGAGAGGTCCTTAATAAAGGCTTTTGTTGTTGTTGTTGTTGATATTGTAGCAAATTATTTATTGTTTTATTAACAGGGTATCATTTTTGATGTTTATATTTGATACTCTGTAAACTTACCTTATTGCTTATCTTTTATTTATCATTCTTAGTTCGTTCTTACGATAAATAAATTGCTGTGTCATCATGAAGTTTGTCTTTCCTAATTTTCCACGTGGCAAAATATCGTTTAAAATGATGAAGAAAATGATCAGAATACATATAGTGGTTGTTATGTCTTACTTCCAAGATTATATATAGCTAAGTTTTAATTTACTCATTAATATATCTTCTACCATTGTTTGCTTATTCTTCCTTCTTGGACCACAGGACGAGTCTATATCATATTAAATTTTTAATAAAATGCTTTTCTTGTTGTTGTATAAATTAGAAGAATGAACCGGCTTCGCCCGGGATCTTCCCAAACGTTTGCCATACATACATACATTATTCTAAAATTTATATTATAATTATCACAGAGTGAGTGAAAAACTATACAAATCATTAGTACCTTAACACCTAATAAAGCTTTATATAACATACATGTGGTGATAAAACCTAACATTCTGTTTCTTCCAATTAATTTTTCCAATTAAACCTCGAAACTGTGACTGAATTCTTCAGACCTAACACTATGCCATGTCAAAATATCATACAGATAGTTAACGTATGAGGAACGCAAACAAACATATTTCCTATTTTATATAGATACGTCCATCAAGCTTTCCGCAAACTGTTCACAAATAGGTCAATTATTCAATGCTCTTTATTCAATGCTCTTTTTCTTAATTGTTTATTTTCTTTTTGATAAATCTGTTACCTACTCTACTACAATATGAATTGTTGTAAATAGTTTCACGCGCAATTATCCAGATCGGATATAGCGTGTCTTGTTTGCAATTGGTAATAAATAAATTGGTCAATTATGCATAAATTACATGTAAGGCATTAGCACGCCATCTATTTATAATAAAAGAAGCCATTAGCGCAATCTTATATTCGTCTAAATCAAACAATTTCGTAATTTGTTATCACTTTGATGGAAATTATTGGGAGAGATTGGCTCTTTATTGTTAAACTCTTTCAACAGGTTCTCCAGTTTAATCTTCCAGACCGCTCTAATATTGTAATGGGCTGTAATGTTCAGTTTCCATAAATACCTTCACCAAAATTTCCCTATAGTTAGCCATATATGAGGAACTTTAGAGAAATTCTTGGGGAAGGTATTTAGGGAAACTATGGACATAAGCTTTGAGAACAATAGAAATAATTATAAGTAAACCCATCAAGCTTCGATCTCCCTGGAACAAATCGGCCAGTTAGGCTGTTGTGGAAGACTGGTCATTATTCACGCTGTCAAGAAACGATGACCACCAAAGAGCGCCGAGCCTACCAGCCATTATGAGAAGGCATGATTAATTCATAAACAACACCTGTTGTTAATTGGTGTCAGGCGCCATCTTGCTTCATTAAAAATCTGTTCTAATTGTCATGTTCTGGTCATTAGTTGCGGCCACGAATAATTAAAATCTATTTTTGAGGAGTGTGGTGAAACATGGGGATTTGAATAATGGCGGTTTGATGGGAACATCAGTTCTCCCCACCTGTGGCCCATCAGAGGTCACCTTCCTCCCATACCCCTGACTTAACATCGCTTCCGTAGATTTTTTAATGGTAGATTACTATGAGCTTGTTATTCTTACTGTTTTTGTATTTCCAATTTACTATATTAGATGATAAAAATGCATATATTGACAAATATAACTTTTATTCCTCCCGATATATGCCTTTTTAATATCTAATGATTTAAGTATGGATTGCACTATATTCAGAACTATACTATATGTAAATATAAATGTAAACTTTATAGTGCCTATGTCTCTTTTCAATATTTTTTTTTTTTTGCTTATCCCTAGTACACGTGGTACAGGCCATGATAATCATGGTGGGTAGTTAGCGACTGCTTTTTTTACTGTAAGCGCACCACATGTCTACACATGTGAAAGCAGTTCGACTTTGCACTTACAAATGTGCCAGAGCCCCGTTTGGTTACTTGCACTCGCTGGTGGGGTTGGACTTTTGCAAGAATCGGGGGCCATTGGAGCATTTTTTTTTTCTTTAAACAGAAAAAAGTGTCCAATGCGGGGATCGAACCCGGGTCGTAGTGGTCGTAAACCGAACGGTTTAACCAGCCTTCCACCGACCCCCTTCTTTTCAATATAAAATTTTACACTTCAATACCAGATGGTGTGCTAATCCATCACATGTTTAAATTATATTTTTAATCGTATTCGTGTCGCACATATGTATATATGAAAATAGAAATAAAAAATTGAGAAAGAAGAGAAAAGTTTAAATTGCATTAAAAGACGTGCCCTTAGCCGTTTAAGGATCTTTATAAATCGCAAATCGCTTCTTCTTTCTAAATAAATATCAACTTGAACGTTGATACTAACTTTATTTTAAGAATATGTTGAGTTGTATTCAACGATATTTATTACAAAATATTACAATTTGACTTCTTAAAGCTTATTAAGCGGTTGTATGAATGAAGGACATCTCTCAATCAAAGTTGTCGATAGCTCGGCACTATACAGCGGAATAAATATCAATTGAATGTTATTTATTTGATTTTACAGACTCTGGACTATCTCGAAATAACAAGAAAACCAACAACCTACGGTCTTTTGGCTCTTGTGAACCTGGTTCAGAGTTCAAGATTTGACCCACAAAGAGGATTAGATACATATATTAAGTGTAGAGATACGTGACAATATGTTTGAAAAGAGTTCAAAATGAGGAATATCGGGGTGGTGAATAATGATAGATGATCTCGTATAGATCTTGTTGGGTTGAATAGGTGCAGCCTGCCTCAAATTGACGACATCCTGAAACGCCTACCCGTCTTTGGCTCTTCTTTCTAATTGTAAATAAAGTAAAGGCCAAATTCCTTATATAAAAAAACCAACGTTCAGTTGATATTCATTCAACAACCTTTGGTTACTTTTTTTTAAATTTTACTTCAATTTAAAGCGCTATGTCCCCCTAAGGACACTTGCGCTGTCATACATGTATGCCTTTACATTTGTCTATACATATATATACAATAATTTTAGACCGTGAATAGAATAGTTATATGATGTTAACAATGAGAAAGAGAGAAATAAAACGAGAAAAAAAAACTGTATTCAAAAGAAAGAAGTGTCAGGAAAAAGATATGTACAATAATATAAATTATCAGTTTCTTAAAAGATATCTGTTGCTATTTGGTTACAAGGTGCACTTTCCTATGTATCCGCCATGTTTTTATACCATATTTATGCTCTTTTAACTATATATGACTATATAACGGAATGTTGCGAGTTATGAAATTGCGCTCTATGTTCTCAGCGTGGTTCTAAGGACACTGCTGATGTAACCTGAGCAACACATTCAAAACACCCACGGAGTACCGACAAGTGCTAGCGAGAAATTTCCCGAACACTTGACAAATGGAAATAAATAGGAAGCAGACGAAACTATTTGCAACTTTTTCTGTTTAATTGAAATTAAAATGTGACTGAAAAGATTTCAGCGAATTTCCTTTCTCAATACGGCGTACGTTGAACTTAAATAAATCCGAAATAAGATTATTTTGGTGAATCGTCTGTAAGAACTACTTCTCGAGTATTTGCTTCAATAAACATTTCAGAAAACCAATCTGGATCAGAATTGCCTTACACCCAATTTATCATTTCTTATGATAGTTTATTAAATTACCGGCCCTTTTTTTTCTTAATAAATCCTATAAACTCCTTTTCACTTTTCTATCTACAACAGTCAATATTTATAAGAAATGTGCAAATGTTTAAATTCAAAACATTTCAGTTTCCTCTCTCTTCCAGGTCCTTTAATAGATCGGTTATTTGGCCTCATATGGTATGTCCCACTATGTCAGTCAGCTAGTGACATTTAAAGGAGAGCTTTGTGTGATTTCTGAAATATATGTACAGTCAACTCTCGATAATTTGAAACTCATTAATTTGAATCTCTCGATAATTTGAATTGTTTTCCCGGTCCCTTAAAAAATGCTCGATAAGTTAAATAAATTCAATATTAATTGGTCCTCTCGGTAATTTGAAGTTGAAGGAATAGTATCTTGCCACAAATGAACATTTGTGAATAACTGCACAAATGTTTATGTTATATCCTAGATGGCATGTAGAATCTAGGAGAGACAAGCAGGTGACACAAGATGATAGTTCTTTATTTGGTCTCACTTATATACACATGTATGATGATGATAAATAACTACACAATAAGTCAATGACAACAATACTCTGTTGTCAATCCATAATATTCTCCCCTCTAAAACAAGTCACAGTCTTTGAGGTAACTAGGAAGCCGAATATCTCGTCGAGGTCTATCCCGAAGTTCCGAGCCTCTATCTTGGATGGCTGGTGGCTCTTCAGAACTACCGCTTGGTAGATTTCCCAACTGAGCCGAGCCCTCAATCTCATCGTCATTGTGCTCAATTGATGGTTCTATCCGAGATGAGCCCTCATACGGATCCTGTTCTTCCTTTATTTCTCTTGGTCTCAGCTGATCTATGTGACGTTGTGTCTCCTGACCATTCACATCCTGTATATCGTAATTCCTGGAGCCAGTAGCTCGAATTACTTTTCCTGGAAGCCATTTTTCCCGGCCATTATAGCTACTATAATATACATTTGAATTCTGTTCAAACACCTTCGTGCAGCACTCTTGGGTTCAACCCTCTTCTGGTCATTCTTTTGTTGCTGAACAATTGATATGCTTTGCACGATCTCCACTTTGACACCTACTTGATCAAACCTGTTCTTTCTATGAGGCTTGGCCCTATACCGGTGACAAATGGCAAGGGAAGTTTTGCTTTCTTTTCCCTAAATTCCACATTTCCCAAAAATGAACCTTTGACCTGGAGTCCTACTTGATCCGACTGCTTGAGAGCTATGTTCTCCGTAAATAACTTTTTATTTTTCCATAGTGCATTGAAGGTTCTCTCCGAGATTATAGATCTGCCTGTGCCGGAGCAATTTGCATATGAAGCTTTCTTTGATTAAATCACACACACACACACGCCGACCGTGCGGCCACGCGTCGCACGAGCTCCGTGATATTCGCCTCTGGCGAGCTGTAATGTTACCTTAAACATGTCGAATTCGACATCGCCGGAGAGCCCAGGATCCGCTGGACAAAAGCCTGGAAGGCCCAGCATCCTAACTCCAACCGGTAGCGAAAATTCGGCCAAAAACGAATTTCATGGAGAAATCTATGGAGAAAAATCTAATTCTCGCGAATATGTAAATCCGCCGGCTGACGGCGGAAATGTAAATCTGGCCGCTGCGCGCGTCGACGTCACGTCCGGCATGGCGGCTACTTCGTCATCTAATGGCGCTGCCCTTACCATCAGGAACTGGGCAGATTGTGACGAGGTCATGAACCCCGGGACAGATGACGACTTTACCGTCGTGAAGAACAAGAAGAGGCGCCGCGAATCGTCGGATTCGCCTACGGCCGCTACACCATCCTCCAACAGCGGAGGCGCCAGGAGTGGTCGCCGAGTACAATCATCGGCGCGATCGGTGCCCCGGGCACAGGAGATCCCGACAACCAGGGCCCACATCGCGGAGGCCCGGGCGCGGCAGACGTCCTCTGCTGAGGAGCACTGCGTCTACTTAGAGCACGGCCCTGAACTGCAGGGTTTCCACTATCTGAGGGCGCTGGACAGGCTGCTTGGAGGAACCGCCGGAGTCGTTCAAGTCTCCAAGGTTAATGGCCACCAACTCCTGGGTCTGGCCAACAGAGGCCTCGCCGAGCGCCTCATAAACAACGGCCTTGAGGTTGAGGGCACTCTCCTAAGGGCTTTCCCTTTCCGCAAGAGAGCGGAGAGGATAACGGTGGGCAACCTCCCCTTCTTCGTGGAGGACTCAGCCATCATCAAGGCCCTTGGGCCCTATGGGCGCATTACATCCATCGCGCCCAAAATGATGAAGGCCGGCCCCTACACCTACACCGACGGCCGCCGTGAGGCGTTCATCGTCCTCCACGAAGGAGTGACCACCGAGAGGCTCCCCACCCGCCTCAACATCACCATCAAAGGCGAGGCCTGGCCCGCCTACCTATCTTCGGGCATCAAGTGCTCCAGATGCCACGGACAAGGGCACCGGAGGGCCAACTGCCCCCTGCTTGCAGGGCGGGTCAACACCACCAGATCGGCCCCACCAGCTTCCCCTGCCGGCCTCCCACCAACTACCACCCCTGCACCGCCTCAGCGGCCTACGCCCCAGCATTCAGCACCGGCGCCTCCCTTGGAGATCTCCGGTGCCTCGCCCGCGCCCCGAGCTGCAATCCACCCAGCAGGCGCACCCCGACCATCACCAACAGCGCCCTCGGCCTCACCTACGGAGGAGACGCCTCCTGCACCTCCACCTGTGACCCCTGATCCGTCATCGCAGGCTCCTAGTGATCCCGCATCCCAGGAGTTCCTCGGGCCTGCAAACATCGCTCAAGACATCGAGATGACTGCCGTGGAGGAGTCCATCCCTCCCTCCGCGTCATCAAATAAGAAGTGCACGAGAATTAACCTCGCAGCCTTCATAAAGAGAAGTCCCAGCGTGTCCTTCGCTGGAACTGACGCCCTTGGCCTTGGGCGGGAGGAGGTTCTGGACCTCCTCTCCTCAAGGACCAAGGCACATAAGCGCGGTCGCCATCTGACTCCTCCGCAGAGCAATGCTCTTGCCGGCCTGGTAAATCAAATCCTCAACCTAAGGCCCGGAGGAGATAGTAATAGTACTATTTATAAGGTCCTGCGACAGGTCTTGTCGGAGCTGAGGACCGGTACAGCCGCAGTGCCTCCCGCAACCACACTGCCTGCGCCTCGGCCTGCTGAGCCAGCACCACCCGCTCCCCAAAAGAGGGAGTCGACGCCGGCCATGGCCACACCTCCGCCTCCCCCATCTGCCCAAATGGAGGTTGATCCAATCGATAAACGTTGCAAGGAATTGCAACTTTTGACCTTTGAATTGATGAAGGAATTCAATCCGAAGCCCTTACCCCAATTTTACTCTTTCGAGCTTGACCTCGTGGAAGCGGTGCTTTACCCTGAGGATAGGAAGGACTTCCTCGGGAGATTTTCGCCGGGGGACAAGGAAGTTCTCGCCCAAATCCTGGATAAGCTTTCCACTCGGGACTTAGACTCCCTTACTCTCAGGGGACTATCTGAGCTTAGGGCCGCCTTTCCGTCCTGACCTCCTGTTGAAATCATTTGGGCTCGGAGAAGCGGTGGAGGACCCGCTCTTCGCCTGGTCCAGGACCCTCCAGCGCCGAGGTCTCCTACCTTCGTCCCCTTTGTAAATTTGACCATATATGTATTTCTTTAATTCTATATGTATATATTTTTCCTCTTCTCTCTCTCTCTCTCTCTCATGTGAGATGTAAAATTGTCTAGATGACAATAAATGATTTTCAATTGTCAAAAATTGTCACACACACACACAATTTCAAAGGCATGCTATTATCATAACTTCTCTCGGAAATAAAGCCGATATTCACACTCTCCTGATCAATCGAGTGTACTTTTTTCCCTTTATTTCTGTAGCTGATGGCTTCTCTACATGTCCTAATTTTCCACAAGCATAGCACTTGGCATTCTCGAAGAAGCATCTTTCTTGAGTGTGGTTCCTTTTCCCACAATGTTTGAAAGGATACTTCCAAGTTTTGACCTTTCGCTCATTTTCCTTTTTCTTCTCTACAAGAAACAACTTTTCTCGATTCCTCATTGTAGCTACATCTTTAGAAGCCATTTCGCTGCTCAAAGCAATATTTTGCGCTCTATCAAAAGTTAGCTCAGATACTTATAAAAGCCTTTCCTGCAAATTTGCATCTTTAACTCCAAAGACCAATGCATCTCTTAGTCGATCATCTATGTCTGAAAATTCACAATTTTGGCTCAACTTTTTCAATGCCGCAATAAATTCAGAGATTGATTCATCAAATTCTTGTTTTCTTCTATGGAAATTGAACCTTTCTATGATTACATTTGGCTTGGGATTAAAATGTGCTTCTGCCAGATTGCCGATTTCTGCATATTTAAGTTTGCCGATGTCATTTGGAGCAACGATGGATTTAGTCAGATCAAATGTCAAGGCCCGCAAACAGTCAGAAATATCGCTTTTCTTTTCCCTCCTTCTAGAATATCATTTGCTTCGAAAAAGTAGTCCAGTCGTTCAATATAACTATCAAACGAATATTTTGAATCTTTAAAATCAAATGGTTCAATTGCGTTTATTAATGCCATCGATAGAATAATTTTAAATTTTTTTCAAATTTTTTATACAAATCAAATCTCTTTTGCAAATATCCAAATTTTGAAATATTAGATTCAAAAGAGAGGCATTAAATTAAAAGATAAACGATATTTAACTTCAGTGATACAAATGCGTATATACTTACGTTGAGTTCGTACTTGTCGCCAATGTTATATCCTCAATGGCATGTAGAATCTAGCAGAGGCAAGCAGGTGACACAAGATGATAGTTCTTTATTTGGTCTCGCTTTTATATACATGTATGATGATGATAAATAACTACACAACAAGTCAATAACAACAATACTCTGTTGTCAATCCATAATAGTTTAAAATAATAAATCACGAATTTTGATCAAACTCTTGTTTACTTTTATTAATATCTAGGATTCTATCTGGAAATTGAAATATGAGAAAAAATGTTGCCGGCGACTTTCTCAAGCCAGACCAGCCCGTAAACTAACTAAACAATGTTAGAGCTCAAATTTCCCACACCGAGCGAGGCAAGGAGATCTCTTAATACACTCCACTTCTACGCGTCTCAGAACCGGCAACACAAGTGACGATTTCTTCGCAGCTCTCACTACTATCAAAAATTCATTGGACAATGATAGACTGAAGTCGCTCACTCAACAAAAAATTACTGACTTCTTGTAAAATGAAAATTTGTAAATAATTTTACAATTGTTTAAAATAATAATTCACGAATTTTGAGATCAAAATTTTGTTTGAGAAAGGGCAAGACCCGAAAGTTCCCAATAAATTTATTACTTTTAAAAGCTTGCGGTAAGTCACATTTTTTCTTGTATCAACATAGTATGTATATCCCGAAACGGTCAAGACTTCAAACTCTTGTTTACTTGATTTTCCCCTCCCTCCCTCTTAGTTGTTTAAGCTCCTGTTATTTTGAACCCTTGATAAATTGAAATTTTCCTCTGGTCCCTCGAGAGTCGAGTGTATGTGGCGGCCACGGCTTAGCCAACGCGAGAGTTTAAGAGAACACCTCGGCTCGCGTGACATCCGGGACTCTTGGCACGCTCGCTTTTCGAACAACAAGGCTTTCTCTTAGCGGCCGTTATTTTCTTCCTCCCTTCATTTCGAGCTTCAAATATTACTCATATATATATATATATATATATATGTCATAATTTGTATATAATTAAATGCAACCCCGACCCACTATGTATGTACCATGTATGATTTTCAAAGATTTAATAAAAGAATAAGGTAACTGGAGGAAAGAAAGTAACAAAAGACATAGAAAGTAGATCTAGAGGAGAGCATATTTATTAATAACGACGCAGTTAACCTTCTGACCCCAGGTCCCTGCGAGCTAAGTTTAAACCAACATTTCCTGGAAAAACAGGACGTATCTAGTGACCAGAAGTTATAAATGTTAAAGCTAACACCCAATATTTCCGGCAAAGACAGGACGTATCTAATATCCGTCGAAGTTATAAGCGTCAAGCTACCCGACACTTCCTGACCCAGGCCGGGCGTAACTAACACTAAAGGAAGCCGCCGGCCAATCAGAAGATAGCATCTAAACAGGTCAACCAATAGGGAAAGATCAGGTGATCATCTCTCAACCAATCAGAGAGAAACTGAGTCTTGGTGTTAAATCGAAAAGCAAGAATGGTCAGTTACATTTTCGCTCTCATAGGAACAACACCTACAGTTGTTCACTGGCTCTCGCCGAGTTCGGACAGTTGCTCCTTCGCTTCCAACAAGGTAACATCTACTCTAGAGATCTCTCTCTCTCCGCTCATTTCATCTAAATCCCATCATCGCCATGTGATCAACTAATTAATAAGTCAAATCGCTCAGCTCTTCTCAAACTTTCCTCCCTCCAACCCAGTTGCCTTTTATTTCCAAAACAATCACGTGTCCTGATTATTCCTAACTGTGTGCTTCACTTACCACTCAACGACTGCGCTTCAACCAAATCTCACCATTCGCATCCAACAACAAGAAACCCCGCAACGATATTGCCACAGAACGGTTAAGTCGACAGGATTCTACAACAGTGTAATACATCAAATATTATAGTGTAATAACAACTTTGCATCATATTACACAGAGTCGACAGGATAAAGATTATAGAGCTTAATCAGGATAAAGATTATGGAAATTAGCCCAGGCGCCAGCAAAACAAAAGGCAATGACAAACCAAGAGAGAACAAACTGGCAACGAGCGGAAAGAAACTGACAACGAACGAAGCGACAAGACACACCCTGGCGACGGTAATTTTAGAACTGACCGCCGCGCTACAAGGGGCAAGATCCACGCAACTGGAAGCGGTCTTCCGGAGCGCCACCCTCGGGACAGCCGACGCCCGCACCGCCGGTACGTGTCCGAACAACCTGACGCCCACCGAGGAGTCGCCACCCGCCATGCCGTACCCGTGCACCCGGAAGCAAGCCACGCGACACGGGCCCAATGTACCGACAACGCGGTCCACTCGAATGGAAGCAGTACAAATGACTAGATTTCCCTTTCAATTGCGCGGACAGTGCAAAAGGTCCCGATCCGGTCCAACAGATATTCCAAGCCAGCCACACCAAGCCGAAGACGCCACAGTGGAGACTTTTCGAGACTAAGGTAGGCAATCCACCCAATGACACCATCAAATTGACTTTGGACTTGTATCTGACCCAGGACCTACCATGTACCTTTCTAATTGAACCAGACGCAGGTTCGAACATATTGCCGTATCATTTATACAATAGATTAAAAGCACAACTTCCCAACTTAAGTATTAAAAAACCTTCCCTTGATCTATCCACCCTAAATAGTTTTACGAAAATAATAGGACATTTAACTTTCCCTCTGACAATAGGCCAAATAACCCGTAGAGAAAACTTCCACGTGGTAAATGCATCATTGCCATTTGGAGTTCTTACCTTAAAAACCCTTTATCAGTATAAATTAAAACTAAATTATAATCGCGGCACTATTTTCCAACTTGGCGTCCCATTGTCTAATACTATCTACCACTTTAAACATGTGTCAAATGAATGCAAGCACGGGCTAGGCCAAAACCTGTCCCAAAGGACTCGCACAGCACCCAAAGCTTTCACACATGGAAACCCTTGCCTGCATTCATTGCCCAAACCTCAAATATTTACATGCCACCATTCTAATCTCACACCACGCAACTTTTCATGCCCACAACACATAAAGCCACTACGGCTTCAACCTACAATTCCAATAATGCCCAAAAAAGTGTCCGTACACCGACATAGCTCACCCACTTACCACACAAAATTCACACATGACCACACTTCGCCACGCCATAATTACGCAAATGTACCTCACAACATACACGCACCCATACACCACCACGCAACAAACACGCACAACCCGCACAACAAACGCAACACGCACGCCAAAAGACAACAACAACGACAAACAAGCGCATGCACAACCGTTAAGGATAATACAATCATCCCGTCTACACAAAACATAGAAAAAATTCACGCCACCAAACAACCACACAATCGAAAAGCATTGCGATCTTTCCTAAAAGCTGTGAACACCTATAAAGAATTCATTCCAGACCACGCCCGCTTGCGGACGCCACTTGTCAACCTTCTAAAAAAGGATGTCGTGTGGGTCTGGGATGACAAATGCCAGAAAGCGTTCACTAACCTGAAAGAAAACTTTACCACACACCCCACATTACACCTTTACCAGGAAGGTCTGCCATGCCAGGTGTACTGTAACACCTCAACATTCAGCATTACAGGCATTCTTAAACAAGTCTACCCTGATGGGAAGACATACACCGTTCAACATTTCAGCCGATCTCTGCGTAGTCACGAGCGAAATTATTCAGACTTGGAACTACAATGCCTAGCCATTGTGGAAAGTGTGGATAATTTCCGCACCTGTCTAAATGGCAGAAAGTTTACAATATTTTCTGACCATCCCGCATTGCAGTGGTTGAAAGAGATCAAAGCTCCGTCAGGCAGATTGTTTCGATGGAGGTTAAGATTATCAAGATACGAATATGAGGTCCGTAGCATAAATGGAGTACAACAATATGAAACGGGCGTTGGAACTCGTATCCCATTTTGTGGCTTCCTAGATGCGCCACTCATACAGAGCCAACAGTCTTCTCCACCGTGAAAATCTCGCGTGACTATAGATCACAATAAACTGCGCACCGTCTCCCGAAAAGGAGTACTTAAAACTATAGTCCCAAGTTCACTTACAACCAGACTCCTTAAGTCCGTACACACTCAACACCACCATCCAAACATCTCCAAGATGACGAGACTCATCTCAGCACAATATTATTGGCAGAACATGACACAAGACATCGCAAAACAGGTAAAAACCTGTCCCACCTGCCGATTCGCTAGAAGAATCGATGAATACAACCAACCTTCACGTAAAAATACCGACACAGGCACCAAAGCAAAACAAAATTCGTACATAAAGCACAGCGTACACACAACACAAACAATGTCAAAATTACCACATCCACGTCAGAGAAACGATCACACATCTCAACCTAAACCAATTACCGCCGACATATCTCTAATAAAACCATTGACGATCAAACAGGAGAACTGTAAACCTGACAACCAGTTCAATCATATCACACCACTCCCTAAAGATATCAAACAAGAGAACTGCGAACCTACCAATCATTCAAATTCTACAATTCATAAGGTTCAAGCAAATATTTCAGAGTCCCCAGTTACAAAAATGTGGACGAACATGGGGCAATATCCTATCTTTCATCTGATTTTTATCCTTTGTTTATTAGTTCTACCGTACAACTGTATCCCAATTTTATTCATTAATTACCTGTTTATCTATGCCATGCCCGCTCAGAAAATCTTCGAACTACAAGAGGTAGTTTTTAATTTAGGACAAGCAGTTTTTAATTTTGGACAAACAATTTTTCATTGTGGACAAGCAGTTCTTCATTGTGGACAAACATTTATAAAACTTCTCATAATTTTAGGAACCATCTTCGCAGAAAATCTAAATAAACTCCGAAGAGATAGCAGTAACTGAAAAGATGACCAAACAATGTCGGAGAAATCACGCTCCAAAAACAAGCCCCGAGCCACACCCCAAAATAAATAGACGGCAGGAAATGAGAATTTGAAACACCACGACAGGAAGTGTAGTCCGCGGCGGTTAAATTCGACCTCTGTAAACAAAGCGGAGCGCCTTCGTCCGATCTCCAATTTCATTCCCTCTCGTTTGCCCGACACACCCCACTTCCGTATCTCTAATTACAATGAGAAGATCCCCTATTGAGGTCAACTGGGAACCTCGCTATGCCACCGAATTTTGGATCCCAATTCGAACTACATATCGATTTTTACAGTGTAGTCAATTCAACTGTCACTCGGAAATCTAAAAAAGGTACAAGACGTCACACACATTTAAAAGAGTCATACTCCCATCATAATTGATCGAATACTTTACAAACTTTCAAAAAAACGCTACACCTTCCATCTACACATAAATACCACAGACCTTAGGATCTCGACAACACATAGAATTCACACACACATTTCTTACACCAAAAACTACTAACATTTTTCACAATACACACAAAGACAAGAAATTTATAGGGCATGTAGATACCAAAGGGTTCAAACCAATACACCTTATTTTTCATATTAATCATTTTCATTATTTTCTCTCAATTAAAAATGTAAATATTTAATCAATTTATCAATTTATTCAACTTATTATCAATTTTAATCATTAATTATCATATATTTACCACTCAATTATGTTATCATAGTTTTCAATCAACGAAAACTCATTGGTTTTCTTTCAAAAATGGATATTATATTTCATATTTATTTACAAAAACATTCTTTTTTTCTCTATCCTTTTTTCCACCATGCAACCAAGCATTTACTTTGATTTCTCCCAACTTTTATATTATTTTTGATTTCCTCCAACTTTTTATTTTAATTATTTTTTGATTTCCCAAAAGCCCTAATAAAATTTCCTCGAATTCTTTTCCAAAATTCGAGCAAAAAAGTAATTAGGCATTTTTCCTTTTTTTTTTTCTCACCATTCAACCAAGCACTCAACTTTGATTTCGCTCAAAAACCTTTTATTTTATTTTATTTTGATTTCAAAAGACCTTATGAAATTCCCTCGAATTCTTTTCCAAAATTCGAGCAAAAAAGTAATTAGGCATTTTTCCTTTTTTTTTTTACCATTCAACCAAGCACTCAACTTTGATTTCGCTCAAAAAACTTTTATTTTATTTTTATTTTTGATTTCTCAAAAGACCTAATAGAATTCCTTCGATTTCATTCCCAACCTCGAATAGAATATGGTTAGGCATTTTTCCTTTTTTTTTTCGCCATTCAACCAAGCACTCAACTTTGATTTCGCTCAAAAAACTTTTATTTTATTTTATTTTGATTTCAAAAGACCTTATGAAATTCCCTCGAATTCTTTTCCAAATTCGAGCAAAAAAAGTAACTAGGCATTTTCCCTTATCACCATGCAACAAAATAATTTTTCTTTTTCAACCAAAAACATTCAATTTTGATTTCATTCAACTATTTTTTAATTGTTTTTATTTTGATTTCAAAAACCTTAATAGAACTCCCTCGATCTTCTTTCTTATATCGAGTAGAATTCGTTTAGGCACATTTTCCTTTTTTAGCCCACTATGTACCATAGCATTCATTGATTTCTTACAATTAAAAATTTTTGATTTCTATTAATTATACTCAACCTATATCATCAACACCATTCTATCTTACTTTTATGTCACCAGCAATGCTTGTATATAGCCCCTCAATACCCACAACTAATTTTCCCACAAAATTATTTTTCACTTTACAGAATTCTCTCAGGCTAACCCCTTCTTGAATTCTTCACATGTAGGGGGCGCATCTGTCATAATTTGTATATAATTAAATGCAACCCCGACCCACTATGTATGTACCATGTATGATTTTCAAAGATTTAATAAAAGAATAAGGTAACTGGAGGAAAGAAAGTAACAAAAGACATAGAAAGTAGATCTAGAGGAGAGCATATTTATTAATAACGACGCAGTTAACCTTCTGACCCCAGGTCCCTGCGAGCTAAGTTTAAACCAACATTTCCTGGAAAAACAGGACGTATCTAGTGACCAGAAGTTATAAATGTTAAAGCTAACACCCAATATTTCCGGCAAAGACAGGACGTATCTAATATCCGTCGAAGTTATAAGCGTCAAGCTACCCGACACTTCCTGACCCAGGCCGGGCGTAACTAACACTAAAGGAAGCCGCCGGCCAATCAGAAGATAGCATCTAAACAGGTCAACCAATAGGGAAAGATCAGGTGATCATCTCTCAACCAATCAGAGAGAAACTGAGTCTTGGTGTTAAATCGAAAAGCAAGAATGGTCAGTTACATTTTCGCTCTCATAGGAACAACACCTACAGTTGTTCACTGGCTCTCGCCGAGTTCGGACAGTTGCTCCTTCGCTTCCAACAAGGTAACATCTACTCTAGAGATCTCTCTCTCTCCGCTCATTTCATCTAAATCCCATCATCGCCATGTGATCAACTAATTAATAAGTCAAATCGCTCAGCTCTTCTCAAACTTTCCTCCCTCCAACCCAGTTGCCTTTTATTTCCAAAACAATCACGTGTCCTGATTATTCCTAACTGTGTGCTTCACTTACCACTCAACGACTGCGCTTCAACCAAATCTCACCATTCGCATCCAACAACAAGAAACCCCGCAACGATATTGCCACAGAACGGTTAAGTCGACAGGATTCTACAACAGTGTAATACATCAAATATTATAGTGAAATAGCAATTGCATCATCATATTACATATATATATATAAACAAGGTCATGCACAGGATGTAACTAACAGTCATCAACAACATACAAGACAAGCAGGTAAACGGCTTGTTTTGGACATCATCCAAAAAGGACAAAAACGTTATATTCAACATACCCTAATTTTATACCTAGAGCTTTACCTGTGTATCAAATATCTAAAACATGTTTTAATTCTATAGGTCATAGTGTATACAAAAAACATATATTCAAATATAGTTTATTACCATCACCCATCTTATTTTAGAAGGCCCTCATTCAACCAGTAAATAGAAAGGTTCTAAGAAGTGCACCTATAACAAAATGGATGCCTTAGCGATATATCAGAAAACACCAATATAATATTTGGGCCTAGATTATCTAACATCGTATAGTGATATTGGTGCAGAGTAAAAGAAGGACATAATGAGGAAATGGGGGGATAAAATGCTTCTACTTCTAGATGACAGAATTTACTTGCCGAATACATATAGTAGAATCCAAGACATAACAGAAGAGACGGTTATAGCAGTATTATAGGAGGTTAACATCCACCACAATTAAAACGAGATAGTATTCAATTCTGAACATTAAAATATTCACATTCCGAGCAATGGCTATTTTATGAAATAGATTTCTCTTCTTCTTCTTCTCTTCTTTCTTATCTCAAAGCCATGATAATCATGGTAGAAGTTCGTTTTATGTATAAAAGAAACATTCGCGCTTTTAAATCCTTTTATTTTATATGTATAGATGGCGCGTTATTGCTTTGTGTTAATGGTGGGTAGTTAGCGACTACTTTTACTGTAAGCGCTCCAAATGTCTACACATGTGAAAAGCAATTCGACTTTGCACTTACAAATGTGCCAGAGCCCCGTTTGGTTACTTGCACTCGCTGATGGGGTTGGACTTTTGCAAGAATCGTAGGCCATTGGAGCATTTTTTTTAAACAGAAAAAAGTGTCCAATGTGGGAATCGAACCCGGGTCGTAGTGGTCGAAAACCAAACGGTTTAACCAGCCTTCCACCGACCCAGATTTCTCTTAATGTGAATAAATGTACGTGTGTCATTAGTAATACGGATTGAATTAGGAATCACTTTTCTTTGTAATATCACTCAAAAATGGTAAATAATTAGAAACGGCAATAAGGAGAGTGTTTCTAAAATGAGGAGAACTTAAAAACCAAAAGATTGTTTCGAATTTTACTGTAAATCAACAGTATCTGTTGAAGGATTAGTGGAGGATACTTGAAGCCCATCTCTGAGCTGTATTATTCTACTCAGGCTGTCAGAAAGTCTCCCAGGTCTCACAGCAAAGAGATACATTAGAATTTAAATTATTTTATCTTCGGATTTGTTTTTCTTCAAAACAAAACTACTTTAAAATCTTCTTACTGCGATGGTAAAATATTGGGAGGGCTTGGCTTGTCAGTGGCCAACCCTTCCAGCGGTTTCGTCAGTTAAGTCTACCACATTGTTCTAAAATGTCATTGTTAATACATTATACACTGTTTTTTTTTTTTGTTTTTTTTTGTGAGTGTATTTGAGGAACAATGGTCATGATCTTTGAAAACACACTCTTTGAGGAAACATACACAATTGTACAAAGCTGATACTTCGAATAAAGCTCTTCCACATGCAATCTATGAATAAGTCAGGCCCTCCAAATATTTCTCCATCGCAGTGGAGACAGATGTTTATCAGAATGAAATGTTTCGATTATCATGTCCAGATAGCGCGTCAATTCCCTGTCTCTAGAGAGATAGCTGTAGTAAAGGTCTATACGATATATTTGGTTATAGGCTCCAGACTTTTTTTTAACAAAATACCTTACTGAACTCTACGTAATGGAATGTTTAATATGATTTATTATTATTATCGTTATTGCCTTATAATTAATTATACCTAACTGGCCTTGTACTTATTTTTTTGCGGAAGAGCATTGCTCGATGAAAATATTTATATGTAATTACCCTGTCCTAAAAGCTCATGTCCATAGTTTGCTTGAATACCATTTCTGAGATTCCACCCTTCATTATAGCATATATAAGTAGAATTGTCCAATACAGTATTAGACCTCTAAAGAAGCGGTCTGGTAGATCATATATATATTTTGGCGAAACCGCTGGGTGGGTTCACCACTGATTAACCAAAAGCCCTCCTAATATTTATTCATCGCAGTAAGGACTTTTATATTTAAAAAGAAACATTCGTGCCTTAATGATTCCATTTTTTATTAGTATCATTTAAACATATATATGCATAGCTTGCGGCAGATTTTCAGCGCAGAATTCAATTACTTGTAGAAGATTTTGTTTTCTTCATGGAAACTTCGATATTACGGAGTTGACCTGATCCGTTTAGCCAAAGGTGATGATACATTTCGAGACCTCTGATATACAAATACGGATATAATATCTATTATATACAGTTTTGATTTTATCCCTACACTATACTATCAAATACATATCAGGATTGAAAAATTATCGCTACAACATAAATAAACATTATCCGGGATTTGAACATTATCCCTAGATACGTTCGAAATATAACCTCCTTTCATATCGATTAGCTAAATTTTTGGAGTGTTAAAGGCGAGGCAATGTGGTTATGTCGCCAGGTGCCTAATTGCAGTATAGGAATGGCCAATTGAACTATCTCTATGCCCACTGTGTTACCGTTATAAATCTCCCATGTAAGAACACTATATATTTCATACATGGATATCCAGCACTATACCAGTGCTTGCTACATACTGTATACATCAAGCTCCTCGTTGCGTCCAGCTATCTCCTCCTATATTCCCGGGAGTTTCAAACGTCCAATAGTTGAACGCCGAGACCATCACTCAGATTTGCCGAGCCTGCTATCCATCAATTCCCTGGATGAATCATTAAAATGTCCTCATTAATCCCAGCCGCAGTAATTAACCATCATCGAGGCTCTTGTTCCATCAATCATCCGTGTTTGGTCCCAATTATCAATTGCTACCTCGGCCTAATTGTTTCCGCCACTGTCTTGTCCCGGCGGCAACCAACGGAATCAGCTCCATCAAGTGTGTCTTCTTACTGTCTTGTCCCGGCGACAACCAACAGGATAGGCTCATGCATTTAATCAAGTGTGTCTTCTTACTGTCTTGTACCGGCGACAACCAACAGGATAGGCTCATGCATGTAATCAAGTGTGTCTTCTATACTGTCTTGTACCGGCGACAACCAACGGAATCAGCTCCATCATGTCATCAAGTGTGTCTTCTTACTGTCTTGTCCCGGCGACAACCAACAGGATAGGCTCATGCATGTAATCAAGTGTGTCTTCTTACTGTCTTGTCCCGGCGACAACCAACAGGATAGCCTCATGCATGTAATCAGGTGTGTCTTCTTACTGTCTTGTACCGGCGACAACCAACAGGATAAGCTCATGCCTGTCATCAAGTGTGTCTTCTATACTGTCTTGTACCGGCGACAACCAACGGAATCAGCTCCATCATGTCATCAAGTGTGTCTTCTTACTGTCTTGTACCGGCAACAACCAACAGGATAAGCTCATGCATGTCATCAAGTGTGTCTTCTTACTGTCTTGTCCCGGCGACAACCAACAGGATAGGCTCAAGCATGTAATCAAGTGTGTCTTCTATACTGTCTTGTACCGGCGACAACCAACGGAATCAGCTCCATCATGTCATCAAGTGTGTCTTCTTACTGTCTTGTATCGGCAACAACCAACAGGATAAGCTCATGCATGTCATCAAGTGTGTTTTCTATACTGTCTTGTCCCGGCGGCAACCAACGGAATCAGCTCCATCATGTCATCAAGTGTGTCTTCTCTACTGTCTTGTCCCGGCGGCAACCAACGGGATTATCTCCATCATGTCATCAAGTGTGTCTTCTATACTGTCTTGTCCCGGCGGCAACCAACGGGATTAGCTCCATCATGTCATCAAGTGTGTCTGCTATACTCTCTTTTACCCGAGACAACCAACGGGATAAGCTTCTGCATATAATCATATAGGTCTTCTATACTGTCTTGTATCGTCGACAACCAACCTACGTGTTATCAAGTGTGTCTTCTATATTGCCTTGTTCCGGCGGGAAACAACGGGATTAGATCTTGCATGTCAACAAGTGTGCCTTCTACGCTGTCTTTTCACTGTGAAACCCAAACTCATGGGCTGAGAAAATAGTTATTTGGAGATCTCCCAATCGCTCTCAGAGACGAAGATATCACTGCGGCGCAGAGGACATAATGCCGAGTTCTACCTAATACATAAAATTTTCCCTAGCTGGCTGTCTACCAAGAAGACCAAAATGAACATATAAACCGTGTTTCAACGATAAAAAAATGAAATTTTCAAATTCATATACACTGCGTGACATTGAAAATGGAACACCAAGAAATAGTGGCCAGAAAATATGCAAATTTCAGGGTAGACGCGCCTAACCGAGTTATGCAAATGATGTAAAATGCGCAGCTCTCGTGCGCACATGGAGTAAGATATAAGGGAAGGAACTTGCAGAAAGGACAGTATTCGTGTCGTTATTTCTTCAAGGAAAATCATTGTAGAAATTTTGTTCTTGTGTCAAAAGAACGTGTAATAACAGAGAATGCCAGGTCATCGTAAACGGAGGCAGTTCAAGCAGACAGACGCTTTTACGAGGGGCATGGTGATCGGACTGAAAAGGGCAGTTTGGTCCATACGTCAAATCGCAGCTGATACACACCTTGGTGCGTCCACGGTGCACCGACTGTGGAGAAGATGGTTGGAACAAGGAAATGTGGCAATTTATAGGAATGTCGGTGCAACCAGAGTGACGTCACCACGTGTGGATCGGCGTATCCTTCGACAAGCAGTGGCGGCCCCACAAGCCACTTGTACCGCCATCCTGCAACATGTGCAAGACACCCTAGATCATTCCATCTCGACCAGAACCATTTCCCGTCGATTGGTTGCTAATGGCTTGCACTCATGCCGTCCGCTAAGAAGATTGCCATTGACCCCACCGAATAGGCGCCAACGTTTGGAATGGTGCCGGGCTAGATCGACGTGGATGACGGAATGGCACAGGGTCGTGTTCTCAGATGAGTCGCGTTTCTGCTTGTCCAGTGATAGTCGCCGTGTACGCGTGTGGCGTCGACGTGGAGAAAGGTCCAATCCGGCAGCAATTGTGGAACGCCCCACCGTGCGACAACGTGGAATCATGGTTTGGGGCGCAATCGCGTATTTTTCCAGGTCACCTTTACTTCGTATTCAGGGCACTATGACGGCCCAACGATACGTTGATGATGTGCTGCGACCGGTGACACTCCCCTACCTTCAGGGGGTACCCAATGCCCTTTATCAGCAGGATAACGCCCGACCGCACACTGCTCGCATTAGCCAACAAGCTCTGCAAGATGTACAGATGCTTCCCTGGCCACCGTACTCTCCTGATCTCTCACCAATCGAGCACGTCTGGGACATCATTGGACGCCGTTTGCATGCCTTGCCACAGCCGCGTTCAGAAGACGAACTGTGGCAAATGGTTGAGAGGGAATGGAGAGCCATCCCTCAGGACGCCATCCGTACTCTGATTGACTCTCTACCTAGACGTGTTGCTGCGTGCATCGCCGTCCGCGGTGGTCCTACTTGCTACTAAGCCGACGCCGTTCTCGCTCTGTATTATGACTATCATTTTGAAATAAAGATCACTTATTGTTCGTCCCTGTCTCTCTCTGTCTGCCGAGTTTCATCACTTTCTGGCCACTATTTCTTGGTGTTCCATTTTCAATGTCACGCAGTGTATATGACTTCATATATTCCTTCAATTAACAATGGCATTGGTTAAAAGCCACAAAATAATTATATTTATTTGCTGGTAAAGAAGCTCTCTGGCGACGGAGGGACTGCCTACTGCCTACAGCAGCCTGGCACAGTTGGACCTATCTCGTCAATCCAAATATGCAACTCCAAAGGAGGAGAGCAACAACGTCAACGTCAAAATCGGTCCAAGGGTAAAGAGGCTTCTCAATTTCGAGGCAATTGACCGACAGGTCAGTCATGGCCGTGAAGCTAACCATTGCCTCTCCCCTGGGCCCAAGGTACACGAGTGCCCAAGGACACAGTAGAAGCAGGCGGATAAGGGGGACCACTTGTCTACCTGGAATAATTCCCAAACTTCAGCTTTACTGGAAACGAAGTTTCGCAGGGGCAGCGTCTATCGGTTGACGAAGATGGAGAAGTATATCCTGGTCGGCCTGAAGATGATCGAGAAGTACATCGACATCAAAGACGCCATTCTACGGGTCTTCCCCTTGAGGAACCGTGATGACAAATGTCCGTTCTTTTTAAAGAATTCTGACCTCATTGCACAGCTTCATCTCTATGCGCCGGTAATTTCCTTCATTCAAAATTGGATAGAATTGGACAATTTCTTCTGTGAGTTGATTTTCTTCGGGATAATTTCTTTACTCTCTTTTAGAGACACTGAGTTTGAATCTTCAAGATATTTACACAGCTAGATGTCGAATTCTAGGGGTTCATTGCATTCAGATGACATAGAACATCAAGTGTTCTCCCCATTTAACAAGAATCACAAACGCCTCAACTGAGACCTGCCTGTAAAAGGAGATTTTATGCTCCCCGTGGATGCGTAGAACACATGAACACCTTTCCCGTTGCGATATTTGCACCGACTGCTGTTGTCCCAGCAAAAATTCCTCCTAGAGGGGTTAAGAAAGAAGAAATGGCGTTCGAATTTTCTCCCTTATCACCTGAGAAACAAATCAGATTCCAAAGGTTTTTACCTTTGTAGGATCGGCGTCCAGGTACATAAACAGATGCATTGTCTTTTATAAAACATAAAGACATAAGAATTTCGAAGTCGAGCCTTTCGGTCTGGAGAGAATTGATCAAGCTTTTCGACAATTGAAACAATGAGCAGAAGAAAGTCATTGACATCTTGGCCACAATGCTTATGGTTCATAATAGGGAACAAGTAGTACTCTGAAACTTGC
>CP092875.1:46835279-46859363 GCA_030710605.1 Cordylochernes scorpioides | reverse complement strand
CTCTACTCCCTACCCCTTCTTTTGCCTCTTCATCATGGTCAATGTTCAGTTTTAAATCTTGCCCCTATCTCCGAAGATTCGCGTGACTTCCGCGGTATGGGTTAACTTCTAGAAGAGATGTGGCCCTATGTTTGATTCCTGGGCACTTTGGGCACATTCCCCTTAGAATTTCCAGGACGTAGATACGCTGACTATTCGAGACTACACGACTTCTGCTGAGAATACTATTGGTTCCCAGTCCTACCATCTGATAGGACCTTTAGAGCGAGCCAGAATGTAGCGTGATACATGTAGAAGCCGAGCAACTATCACCGGACGGTAGCCGTTGGAGGTCTAGATAGGTCGTATACGCAGAGATATGTGGTGTAGACCAGGTAGAGACCGGACCACTACCGCCAGGTGATGTAGGAAGGAGGTCTAGATAGAACGTATACGCAGAGATATGAGGTGTAGACCATGTAGAGGCCGAGCAATTACCGCCGGACGGTGAACGACGGAGGACTAGATGGACGTTTACGCAGAGGTATGAGGTGTAGACCATGTAGAGGCCGGACAACTATCGCCAGGTGATGCAGGATGAGGTCTAGATAGGACGAACACGAAGATATACATGGTGTAGACCATGTAGAAACTGGGCTGTGGACGACGGAGGACTAGATAGGACGGACACGCAGAGATACGTGGCGTAGACCGTGTAGAGACCGGACGACTACCGCTGGGCTGTAGACGACCGAGGACTAGATAGGACGTACACGCAGAGATACGTGGTATAGACAGTGTAGAGACCGGACAACTACCGCCGGGATGTGGACGACCGGGACTAGATAGGACGTACACGCAGAGGTACGTGGCGTAGACCGTGTAGAGACCGGACAACTACCGCCGGGCTGTGGACGACCGAGGACTAGATAGGACGTACACGCAGAGGTACGTGGCGTAGACCGTGTAGAGACCGGACAACTACCGCCGGGCTGTGGACGACGGAGGACTAGATAGGACGTACACGCAGAGATACGTGGCGTAGACCGTGTAGAGACCGAACAACTACCGCTGGGCTGTGGACGACGGAGGACTAGATAGGACGTACACGCAGAGGTACGTGGCGTAGACCGTGTAGAGACCGGACAACTACCGCCGGGCTGTGGACGACCGAGAACTAGATAGGACGTACACGCAGAGGTACGTGGCGTAGACCGTGTAGAGACCGGACAACTACCGCCGGGCTGTGGACGACGAAGGACTAGATAGGACGTACACGCAGAGATACGTGGCGTAGACCGTGTAGAGACCGAACAACTACCGCTGGGCTGTGGACGACGGAGGACTAGATAGGACGTACACGCAGAGATACGTGGCGTAGACCGTGTAGAGACCGAACAACTACCGCCAGGCTGTGGACGACCGAGGACTAGATAGGACGTACACGCAGAGATACGTGGTGTAGACCGTGTAGAGACCGGACAACTACCGCCGGGCAATGGACAACGTAGGTCTAGATAGGACGTACACGCAGAGATACGTGGTGTAGACCAGGTAGAAATCGGACAACCACCGCCGGGCAATGGACAACGTAGGTCTAGATAGGACGTACACGCAGAGATACGTGGTGTAGACCAGGTAGAGACCGGACAACTACCGCCGGGCTGTGGACGACGGAGGACTAGATAGGACGTACACGCAGAGATACGTGGTGTAGACCATGTAGAGACCGGACAACTACCGCCGGGCTGTGGACGACCGAGGACTAGATAGGACGTACACGCAGAGATACGTGGTGTAGACCATGTAGAGACCGGACAACTACCGCCGGGCTGTGGACGACGGAGGACTAGATAGGACGTACACGCAGAGATACGTGGTGTAGACCATGTAGAGACCGGACAACTACCGCCGGGCTGTGGACGACCGAGGACTAGATAGGACGTACACGCAGAGATACGTGGTGTAGACCGTGTAGAGACCGGACAACTACCGCCGGGCTGTGGACGACCGAGGACTAGATAGGACGTACACGCAGAGATACGTGGCGTAGACCGTGTAGAGACCGGACAACTACCGCCAGGCTGTGGACGACCGAGGACTAGATAGGACTTACACGCAGAGATACGTGGTGTAGACCGTGTAGAGACCGGACAACTACCGCCGGGCAATGGAAAACGTAGGTCTAGATAGGACGTACACGCAGAGATACGTTTTGTAGACCAGGTAGAAACCGGACAACCACCGCCGGGCAATGGACAACGTAGGTCTAGATAGGACGTACACGCAGAGATACGTGGTGTAGACCATGTAGAGACCGGACAACTACCGCCGGGCTGTGGACGACGGAGGACTAGATAGGACGTACACGCAGAGATACGTGGTGTAGACCGTGTAGAGACCGGACAACTACCGCCGGGCTGTGGACGACGGAGGACTAGATAGGACGTACACGCAGAGATACGTGGTGTAGACCGTGTAGAGACCGGACAACTACCGCCGGGCTGTGGACGACCGAGGACTAGATAGGACGTACACGCAGAGATACGTGGCGTAGACCGTGTAGAGACCGGACAACTACCGCCAGGCTGTGGACGACCGAGGACTAGATAGGACTTACACGCAGAGATACGTGGTGTAGACCGTGTAGAGACCGGACAACTACCGCCGGGCAATGGAAAACGTAGGTCTAGATAGAACGTACACGCAGAGATACGTTTTGTAGACCAGGTAGAAACCGGATAACCACCGCCGGGCAATGGACAACGTAGGTCTAGATAGGACGTACACGCAGAGATACGTGGTGTAGACCATGTAGAGACCGGACAACTACCGCCGGGCTGTGGACGACGGAGGACTAGATAGGACGTACACGCAGAGATACGTGGTGTAGACCGTGTAGAGACCGGACAACTACCGCCGGGCTGTGGACGACGGAGGACTAGATAGGACGTACACGCAGAGATACGTGGTGTAGACCGTGTAGAGACCGGACAACTACCGCCGGGCAATGGACAACCTAGGTCTAGATAGGACGTACACGCAGAGATACGTTGTGTAGACCAGGTAGAGACCGGACAACTACCGCCGGGCTGTGGACGACAGAGGTCTAGATAGGACGTACACGCAGAGATACATGGCATAGACCATGTAGAGACCGGACAACTACCGCCGGGCAATGGACGAAGGAGGTCTAGATAGGACGTACACGCAGAGATACGTTGTGTAGACCATGTAGAGACCGGACAACTACCGCCGGGCAATGGACAACGGAGGTCTAGATAGGACTACACGCAGAGATACGTGGTGTAGACCAGGTAGAGACCGGACAACTACCGTCGGGCTGTGGACGACCGAGGACTAGATAGGACGTACACGCAGAGATACGTGGTGTAGACCATGTAGAGACCGGACAACTACCGCCGGGCAATGGACAACGTAGGTCTAGATAGGACGTACACGCAGAGATACGTGGTGTAGACCATGTAGAGACCGGACAACCACCGCCGGGCTGTGGACGACCGAGGACTAGATAGGACGTACACGCAGAGATACGTGGTGTAGACCGTGTAGAGACCGGACAACTACCGCCGGGCTGTGGACCCCCGAGGACTAGATAGGACGTACACGCAGAGATACGTGGTGCAGACCGTGTAGAGACCGGACAACTACCGCCGGGCTTTGGACGACGGAGGTCTAGATAGGACGTACACGCAGAGATACATGGCATAGACCATGTAGAGACCGGACAACTACCGCCGGGCTGTGGACGACGAGGACTAGATAGGACGTACACGCAGAGATACGTGGTGTAGACCGTGTAGAGACCGGACAACTACGGCCGCTAACCAAACAACAGAAGTCGGCCAGCCGGGCCAATCGATGGATGAAACACGATGCTGTTCAAATATCCCGCGGCTAATAGCAGCGGTGCCGGGTTTAAAACTTTTTGTCCTCTCAGGTCTCATTAGAATTGACGGAGCGCTCTATAAATACGACATGTTGTTTGAGTCACGTGGTCATTGTATGGGCGGAAGTGGATAATTGGCCAACTAAGATGGTTATTTGTGTGCCACTGATTATGGGACGTTCAGGTGTCAATGCATCTTTTATTGGTTTATCTTATTTCTATATATGAACATGAAATGTTGTTTTTCTGGTTTCACGCCTATCACCTAAAGTCAGTGTTATAGTTCTGACACCGAATTTTGTTATTTAATTTGAAAATAATACAATTTATGTTTATTTATTCTAAAACACGCGTAATAGAAAATTGATTATTAGATGAAATTGGCTGAATAATATTTTTCTCATAAAGCAGATAAACTGTAGGCACAAAGTACATAATCAGTAAGTACCAAAGAGAGAGAGTAAAGATATATATATATACATATTTATATATTGGATAATAATAATAATATATTTCAATATATACACTCTTTTTTCATAAGTACCATAATTATAAAATGTGTAACAGCCCCTAAATATAGACACAATTCAACGCGCCAGTTTGGCCATTATGTAATCAAAACAAAGCAATAAAGTTTGATTGAGAGTCCGCCGCGACCAAAACAGGACAGGTTTAGAGGGGTCGCGAATTTCGTCAAATATTATTCAATTCCTCCCAGGAAACTTCCAATAAGTTTTACGACCGCTACTGGACACCAACAAAAGGCCGGATAACAGCATATCCTATCTGCCTCTCGCGTAGATCTCACCCTCCTGGACTTAGTCTGCGTCTTCGGCGCTGGCATCTTTCTGAGATGACATCCAACCTGCCTCGTCCTTTTGTGCTACTCTTTGATGCCTGAAACCACAGTGCCACATGACTGCATAACCTTCCTACCACATATATATTCAATATTTTAATGAAGTTCATATATAGACAAAGTACACTTATTCACAGCAAGATAAACCCTACAATGGATAGAGTCCATTCTCGATTCCAGACAATCAATTCTAGGTCTCAAATACAATTAGGTGTTTTAAATATGGTGTTTTTATAATCGTCATTAAATGACTAACAAACTTATAAATTCAAGTTCATGAATTTTCTAATTAAAAATCAATACTATGGAAATAAAACTCAAACACGTCATACAAATAAAATATCATTTGGAAATTATGTCCCAAACACTATATCAATATTAGTGTCAATATTTTATCACCAAATATCTGAAAAATCTTTACTTTCTCAGTTTCTTACAACATATTTTTATTTGTATAGTTACCACTACTACTGTAGCGACACATTTCTCTAATCAGGTATTCTGTTCAGATTTTTTGTTAAAATGATAGTTAAATTTATTTTCTATCAGTTATTTAGACCCAAATTTGATGTTTGTTCAATATATTTATAGATTTAAAGAATCCAAATACACACACAAAACTCTTCACTTTTGTCTTCTAATGATGTAATTATGATGAATATTTGGAATATTTACATAATGGTTTATTTCATCTTACAAGTAGTATATTTATATTTACCAAACAAACAATATACACTGCGTGACATTGAAAATGGAACACCAAGAAATAGTGGCCAGAAAGTGATGAAACTCGGCAGACAGAGAGAGACAGGGACGAACAATAAGTGATCTTTATTTCAAAATGATAGTCATAATACAGAGCGAGAACGGCGTCGGCTTAGTAGCAAGTAGGACCACCGCGGACGGCGATGCACGCAGCAACACGTCTAGGTAGAGAGTCAATCAGAGTACGGATGGCGTCTTGAGGGATGGCTCTCCATTCCCTCTCAACCATTTGCCACAGTTCGTCTTCTGAACGCGGCTGTGGCAAGGCATGCAAACGGCGTCCAATGATGTCCCAGACGTGCTCGATTGGTGAGAGATCAGGAGAGTACGGTGGCCAGGGAAGCATCTGTACATCTTGCAGAGCTTGTTGGCTAATGCGAGCAGTGTGCGGTCGGGCGTTATCCTGCTGATAAAGGGCATTGGGTACCCCCTGAAGGTAGGGGAGTGTCACCGGTCGAAGCACATCATCAACGTATCGTTGGGCCGTCATAGTGCCCTGAATACGAAGTAAAGGTGACCTGGAATCATACGCGATTGCGCCCCAAACCATGATTCCACGTTGTCGCACGGTGGGGCGTTCCACAATTGCTGCCGGATTGGACCTTTCTCCACGTCGACGCCACACGCGTACACGGCGACTATCACTGGACAAGCAGAAACGCGACTCATCTGAGAACACGACCCTGTGCCATTCCGTCATCCACGTCGATCTAGCCCGGCACCATTCCAAACGTTGGCGCCTATTCGGTGGGGTCAATGGCAGTCTTCTTAGCGGACGGCATGAGTGCAAGCCATTAGCAACCAATCGACGGGAAATGGTTCTGGTCGAGATGGAATGATCTAGGGTGTCTTGCACATGTTGCAGGATGGCGGTACAAGTGGCTTGTGGGGCCGCCACTGCTTGTCGAAGGATACGCCGATCCACACGTGCTGACGTCACTCTGGTTGCACCGACATTCCTATAAATTGCCACATTTCCTTGTTCCAACCATCTTCTCCACAGTCGGTGCACCGTGGACGCACCAAGGAGTGTATCAGCTGCGATTTGACGTATGGACCAACCTGCCCTTTTCAGTCCGATCACCATGCCCCTCGTAAAAGCGTCTGTCTGCTTGAACTGCCTCCGTTTACGATGACCTGGCATTCTCTGTTATTACACGTGTCCTTTGACACAAGAACAAAATTTCTACAATGATTTTCCTTGAAGAAATAACGACACGAATACTGTCCTTTCTGCAAGTTCCTTCCCTTATATCTTACTCCATGTGCGCACGAGAGCTGCGCATTTTACATCATTTGCATAACTCGGTTAGGCGCGTCTACCCTGAAATTTGCATAATTTTCTGGCCACTATTTCTTGGTGTTCCATTTTCAATGTCACGCAGTGTGTAAGAAGTTTAAACTATTTTGACGCGTAGGTTTCTTTTTTAAATCAAATAATTTTCTTCTGCCCTTAATGCAATGACAAAATAATGTAAGGACCTGGCTCATTAGTGGTGAACCCTCCCAGCGGTTTCGCCAGTTTAATTTACCATTCTGCTGTATTATTGTATTTGGTTGTTTTATATATAAACCGATACTGAATTTATACTCATAGAAAGGGTTTTTTAAATGAACAATGAACATAAGCTTTGAGGACAGTAGAAATACATAAAACTATATATATATATAATATGCTTAGAACACAATGATCTTCCACAAATTGCAAGTATAGCTCAAAATTATTTTGTCCTTCTATAATGTTTAGAATCAAGTTACACTTGAACACACACAGCACGATAGTGTTTTATGAACTTGTGGTTTGGAGCTTAGAACCAATACGAAAAATAGAAGTGAGAATGCAAGAAATACCAATTCGGAGCACTCTGATAAAATAAAACCACTGGCCAGAACATGCTGTATATAAACCCCGCACATGGAAACCAACACAGCTTCGTGGAAGTACAGTGGTCTTCCTGCCATCTTACCGGCATGCCACAGCCCCAGGGGTGATAAGGCCACAGTTAATTAAAATCAAATTACCATCTCAGTGTGGTGTGAAGTAGCTTCTCACCAAAATTAAACCCGCACATTATCCGTCTGCCTTATAAAAAGCGCCGTCCAAGAAAAACAACCAACGGCCGTTTCTTCCGTCGATGAAGACTTTCCAAATTGAAGCACTCTTAGGAATTGGCTAAGCTCCAATTTAATCCATGAGGTTTATTAGCAGAATGAGCGAGCCCGTCTAGATCATGCAGTAGGTTGGTCCTCTATGATCACAATGGGAAGGAGCTCAAAACATATCTCGATTAGAAATGTTATTTCCTTCGGCCGACATTTCCCAAATTATATTTGTTCTTATTAGAGAAACAATGGAAACATCAAATATTTGCTAACAGACACCAAGAAATAAAAAAATAATATTGACTGTTTACTTTATTTTTTAAAAATGTTATTTGACGAACATATGTTTTTTTGAATTAAATGTAATTTGACAAAACATTGAGAAAGATGGCTTTGATAAATTCTATTAGGTCGGTGAGTTGGTGGTGTGAGCTGGTGCTATAGGTCGGCGCGGAATCCTAATTCATGGGACAAATTGGCTTACATGTGATGAGATAAATTGTTCTTCTCTGATTTTATTTCTGAAAATATTTGATTCTAGTAGAGAATGCGAGTACTGTGTACAAACTTCCAGAATACTTTCAAGTCAATACAGAACCATATATAAATATATGAAAAAGAATGAAAAAAGAGAAGGTCAGGTATTGATATGAAAAATGACATATGATGGCCGCTCAAACGGTAGCGATTAACGGTCTTTATAATTTTTATTTTCGAAGACATGTTGGTCCAGTAATTGTCCGGCCTACAGCGACGCTAGAGTTGCGTTTTAGAAGCTGACAAAAGGCGTAGTGAATGAAATGTCAGTTTCAACCACAACTGAATTCCTAGCATGGCGACATTGGATGAGCTGGCGTCCGATGTCGGTAAATAACAAAACTTAAGAATCCTCCTCTATTAGAGTAATTAGTTTGTATTAGAAAACAATTAACTATATCTCTATTCCGAAAAGTTTAATTCACATCTTGCATCCCAATTTCGATTTATTTTCAAATGAAGATGGATGCCAATATAAAGAGAGATTCAAGTAAAGAAAATTGACTAGAGTCAATAAGATGGAGAGAGAATATGCGCAGCCAGTGCAGTGTGAAGTGGCCAGCAGTAGTAGGCCAATTAATATTCCAGGCAGGGTCCGCAAACAAACAATTCTCCGGAATGGAATTGGCGGATTCAATTGGCGAGGCAAAGTTTCAATCCCGAAAGTTTAACATTCAATTTTGGTAGTAATCTGGATAAAATTCGATTTCAATTTAAATTGGAGAGGGATCAATGAGTGGGTCCAACAGGTCGCATTGATTTTAGTTTACCACATCCTTTTAATTCCTTCTGCCCCCGATGCCATTGGCGCGCGCTAAAAAATTGTATTTTGTTTTGTGCTCTCTGAAACAGTTTTCGATAATGTATCAATTTTGGGTTCTTTTCTGTTGTTACTTTATTGGAAGCCTTGGCCTCGGGCTGGCTCCATACCGCCTAAAAGTAAAGACAGAATTATAAATGGTATATCTCCCACGTACAAAAGAAGCTGTTCTTAATAAAAGCAAAGCATTGAAGCAAGGCATACTTAATATATTCTCTACGTAGATTTGTCCTACTGGCCTATCACCTGGTGTGATAGTGTGAGGTGCCATTACATTCACGTCTCGGAAACATCTTGTTCACATTTCCGGCACTTTGGTGAACCGTCCCCGTTATATTTCTGACGTGGCAATATCCTTTAGTCGAGGCCTGGGACATGTTAACTTTCAGCAGAATAATGCAGGACAGCAGTTGCCGGTTTTGTACCGACCTTCCTGCACGAAGAAAATGTTCGGCTGTTGCCCTGACCACCATGTGATCTGTCACCAATAGTAAACATCTGGTCAATGGTTTCTGAGCGACTGGCTCGTCACCACACGCCAGTCATTACTGTCGAACTGTGGCATCGTGTTTTGAAGCTTCACGGGAACCTGTATCTGTACATGTCATATAATATCTGTTTGACTCAATCCCTAGGCGTATAAGTGTTGCTATTACTGCCAGATGTGGTGTTTCTGAGTACTGATTTCTCAGAATTCATACTTCCACATTTCTTCTTGATTTAATCTCTTGTTTTGCCCATTTTTATGTATTTGCTGATAAATATCATTTTCTTATTTACATTTCTTCCTAGTGTGACAATTTTAATATCCAGTAGTGTATGTAGGATAGCTTAAGGATTACTGCGATATAAGACTAAATTCTTGTAATTCTCCATATGTGAACGATTTCTAAAGTGTATTAACAAACTAATTTTAACATATTTCCCCATTTAAAACTGTTGGATAATTTGACATAAATCGTTTTTGCTAAATGTTTCCATTTTTGTCTAGGATTGTATTTTCTTTTAGTTCCTTCAGAGTTGATTTTTTCTAATATTGAAGTTATCAATCCAGTTCGTTCTTGGCCTTTCTCTTCTCGTTGTCCTCAAGTTAAATCCTCCGGTAAGTGGAGGCATTCCCAGTTGACGGAGTATCTTCTTTTCAAGCTATAGCTTATCACCATGGCAGCTTTCGATTTTATGGACATAGGATTCACGTTGAAGTGGGTGATGCACCTGTAAATATACAAAACCATTATATATATATATACCAATATAATTATAAATTTTCCAATATAAAATAAAATCTAGAATTATAGAAATAATATAGTCAAAATAAAATCTAAAGATAATAAAATTAAATATTTATGAAAATCAAGTGAAAAACTATAGGTAGCCCAAGAAAGGTGAAACAAAAGTAACAGACGTCCAAGAAATGTGACCGAAAGGTTAGATAAACGGTCGCTTGGTATATCTCCACATTGCTTTGTTGACCGATAACACAGGTCTACAAAAAAAAACTTTTTTTTTGCACAAGAGAACCTGATGGTGTTTCTAGTGTAACTTTTCATGCTGAACTCAAAAATCTAATCAGAAATTTCCCATCACCCATGGTTTTTGCCTGACGATCTTTTTTTAGTATTGGGATAAATACATGCATCCAACATGAAAGAGACTTACGAAAACATGAAACTGCTTTTGAAAAAGATAGAATATGAAAGATACGGTTGGAAAATATGCAGCGATTTGAAAGTCGTTGCTCTCTTGCGTGGATTACAGCTTGGATATACAAAATTTTGTTGTTTTCTGTGTGAGTGTGATAGCAGAGATAGGGAAAGGCATTACATTAAAAAAATCTGGCCAAACCGTAAAATCTTTACTCCAGGATATAAAAATATTGCAAATCTACCCCTGATCGATTCAGAAAATATTTACTTACCACCATTACATATTAAACTGGGATTAATGAAGAACTTTGTCAAGGCAATGGATCGAAATGCCAGTGGATTTGCCTACCTAAAACAAAAATTTTCTAGTATAAGTGAAGCCTAGATTAAAGAAGGCATTTTCGTTGGACCTCAGATTCGAGAATTGCAGCAGGATGGAAATTTTCAAAATAGTTTGAATGAAGTTGAAGCAGCAGCATGGAATTCCTTTAGAAACGTTTGCAAAAACTTCTTAGGAAGTGTCAAGGTTGAAAATTACCGAGACATAGTTAATGATCTGTTGCTTTCCTACAAGGCACTGGGATGTAACATGTCCCTCAAGATCCATTTTCTGCATTCACATCTAGATTTCTTTCCAGACAATCTTGGCGCAGTTAGCGATGAGCATGGTGAGAGGTTTCATCAAGCTATATCAAGCATGGAGAAGCGGTACCAAGGTAAATGGAGTCCCGCTATGCTTGCCGACGACTGCTGGGCACTCAAGAGGGATCTACCACAAGCAAAGTATAGAAGAAAATCCACTGTCACTGCTTTTCAATAATAAATATGTTTCGTTCATATATGCCTATATATTAACAATATTTCCAAATTCAAGTAGGTATCTCAGAAATATTGTGTAATAGAAAAAAACTAATGGTATATTTGGATTTAGGACATGTAGATAAGATGCTATTTCTTTGTGGACAAAGAAAAATATTTTTGATAAACCAGTTACGTGACATTGTTTGCAATTTTTAGTGTATTCATCCCAATACTAAAAAAAGACCGTCACGCAAAAACCATAGGTGATGGGAAATTTCTAATTAGATTTTTGAGTTCAGCATGAAAAGTTACACTAGAAACATAATCAGGTTCTCTTGTGCAAAAATCTTGTTGACCAGTGTAATCGTCCGTTTCCTAGACTGGAAAATGACTTCATGCTCAAAATATTGGTTGCATAAAACCTTGAAGCCTCAGTGAAGCTTCAGAAAATGTTGTATTTAGAATATAAATAACTTCAGAAGTTCAGCGTGACTAATTACAGGTAAAGCAAGATATGAAGATGTTTTCCCTCTTTTTTTTTCAAAGGATCAATTACTCACCGCATTTTCCTGAAAGATACGGTAAAGCTGACTCTCAGTGCCTGTTTGTTCCCCCAGAACGCTTTGCTATTGTATTTGCCTGTAGCGCTTACATCGCTAGCAATTTAATGTAGTGGTTGTTCATATTGTGTCAGTTTAGCAAGCTGAAACTGAACAATTAAATAATTTATTTTTTTTCTTATTTTGAATATTTTCAAAATGTTATTTTGAGCACAGTTATGATTCGTTTAAAATAAAATATTTTAAATATAGAAAATGGGATAAAAGAGAGATAAAGTGGCACCATATATGAAACAATCGTGGCCTACCTGAACATTTACTCTACAGCAGCCATCTATTTTCCGGCTGTAAGCGGAGAAAAGTTGATTTCAAAATAAGAGAATTTAGGGCTCTTCATACCCATGATTAGCCTTTCATCTCAAAGCCAAAGTTTATAACCAACCTGCTTGGTTCTAAGAGTTTTATACAGAATCAGTAGAGCTAGGTCACATCACGGAGAGTGTTCTTTGTCGTTTCAGGGAGGAATATCATCTAGGATGGTTGGAGACATGCTGGTGTGTGTAGATTCAACTGTTCGGCTACAACTCGGATCTGTACGCCAACATCAGCGAGGCCGCGGCGAAGGCTCAAGGTCTGGTGGCCATCTCTCTGCTCATCCAAGTGAGTCTTTTTGTGGCTGCTGTCATTATCCTCGTCGGACATTTGTCATCCCGCGCTAATCTCCGCTAACGCCAATTAATTAAAGCTGGTAATTGTGGCGCTAGCCCGCCTGGAAACCCTCATTATTGGACTCGACACAATTACAGCTATCTCTCGCGGGGCCTAATTAATTAAATGTCTTCGTTGGAATAACTTTCTTTGTAGGAATGGAGGTTGGGCGCTGGAAAATAACTTTCGTTGTAGGAATGGCAGGTTGTTGGTGGGAAAATAACTTTCTTTGAAGGAATGGCAGGTTTTTGGTGAAAAAATAACTTTCTTTGTAGGAATGGTGGTCGGTGGCGGAAAAATAACTGTGTAGGAAAGGAAAGGTCGGTGGCGGAAAAATAACTTTGTAGAATTGGAAGGTCGGTGGCGGAAAATTACTTTCTTTGTAGGAAAGGAAGGTCGGTGGCGGAAAAATAACTTTGTAGGAAAGGAAGGTCGGTGGCGGAAAAATAACTTTGTAGGAAAGGAAGGTCGGTGGCGGAAAAATAACTTTGTAGAAATGGAAGGTCGGTGGCGGAAAAATAACTTTCTCTGTAGAAATGGAAGGTCGGTGGCGGAAAAATAACCTTGTAGGAATGGAAGGTCGGTGGCGGAAAAATAAATTTGTAGGAATGGAAGGTCGGTGGCGGAAAAATAACTTTGTAGAAATGGAAGGTCGATGGCGGAAAAATAACTTTGTAGGAATGGAAGGTCGATGGCGGAAAAATAACTTTTTAGGAATGGAAGGTCGGTGGCGGAAAAATAAATTTGTAGGAATGGAAGGTCGGTGGCGGAAAAATAACTTTGTAGAAATGGAAGGTCGATGGCGGAAAAATAACTTTGTAGGAATGGAAGGTCGATGGCGGAAAAATAACTTTTTAGGAATGGAAGGTCGGTGGTGGAAAAATAACTTTGTAGGAATAGAAGGTCGGGCGCTGGTATACAAAACCTGAATTTAAGAATAAATATCCCAGAAATTTACCTTTCGATAAGAGATTCTTCCAGGCCGTAAAATACTATCCTTATAAACAATTCTCTTTCGCAAATTGCTCAAAGACAGTAGAGCAGAAAATATGGGCGATATATTATAATGAAAGAGTATCTCCAGTTCGTGCAACTGAATCTTGCTGATAATCCACTACCACGTCTATCAGAAAAATACCAACGGAACGTCAATCTTTATACTGATATGGATATACAGGGTGCGGTAGATAAGTAATGAGACTGGCCGCAGCGCGGCGCCCCAGTCGCTCGCAGTGAGTTCTCCACCTGCAGGTCACGTGGTGGGGGATCTGAGCTAACAATAGAACCGGTTCGCAGTCGCGTCGTAGCTCTGGCGCAGTGAGGGTCGAGCTTCGCGTATTACGTTGTTTGTGTGCCCGTGACACTTGTGAAATCGCTGAAGATGGATCGCTCGATAGAACAGCGGTATGCAATCAAATTTTGCTTCTGCTTGGGCAAAATTGCTTCGGAAACTTTTGCTATGATTACGGAGGCCTACAAAGAGGACGCTCTATCAAGAGCTCATGTGTTCCGGTGGTTTAATGAATTTAAAAACGGGAGGGAATCCGTTGAAGACATGGAACGATCTGGACGCCCTTCAACGAGTCGTGTGGAAGAAACGGTGGCCAAAGTAAAAGAACTTCTGGACTCCGACCGTCGTTTAAGTCTCAAAATGATCGCCTATGAGGTCTCCGTGAATAAATTTACGGTTCACCAAATTGTTACGCAAGATTTGATGATGAGGAAAGTTTGCGCAAAATTGGTTCCCCGAGTTCTTACCGCCGAACAAAAGCAACGACGAGTGGACGTTTGCCGTGAGATGTTGAATGAATTGGAGAATAATCCAGACTTTTTAGACAATGTAGTAACAGGCCACGAATCGTGAACATTCCAATACGACCCGGAGACGAAAGCCCAGAGCTCGGAATGACACACACCGACATCCCCGCGGCCGAAGAAAGCAAGAATGTCAAAGTCCCGAGTCAAGCCAATGCTGATTGTGTTTTTCGACAAGCGGGGGTTAATTCACAAAGAGTTTGTCCCTCAGGGGAAAACTGTTAATGCCGAATTCTACAAAGAAGTCCTTCAGCGATTGCACAAAGCCGTCAAACGGAAGCGACAGGACCTTGCTCAACGCTGGCGTCTCCACCACGACAACGCCCCGGCGCACACAGCGTTCCTCGTGACCTCCTATTTGACCCGAATTGGAGTTGTAGTTCTGCCACAGCCACCATACAGGCCTGACATGAGTCCTCCTGATTTCTTCCTATTTCCGAAGGTAAAAAGATGCCTGAAGGGTCATCGTTTCGACGATATCCCGAACATCCAACGTGCTGTCACGAAGGCCTTAACTGGGATAACTCCAACGGACTACAGTGGGGCCTATGAAGCTTGGAAAACGCGCTGGCAACGTTGTGTCGACGCCCAAGGCGAGTACTTTGAAGAATATTAACGTTTTGTACAAATCGGATCAATAAATTTGTTTTTCTAGACTGAGTCTCATTACTTATCTACCGCACCCTGTATGCTCCTTATTTAATTTTCAATAAAAGCCGGCTACATACGCGTTTTGGGTCCCTAACCTTCGTCATCATGCTGAAGTGCCTCACCGTTTCTTCATAAACAAAAAGAAAATATATTTGGACTTATGGATCACTAGACGATCGCAAGAACTTTAAGGCAAAGAGTGTCTTCAATATTACTTATTCCTACATGGCTTCTAAGTAGCTTATCTTTCTACAGGAGGTACTTGACTAATCGCTACGAGAAAATATGGCTTATATTTAGAAAGAGATTATAACTCAAACTTATTCACATATTTGAGAGTTTTATAATTAGAATACACAAAAGAAAGAGTGTTAAGGATTGATAAAAATAAAGTCATATGTTTTAAGTCATATTCTAATAATAAAACGGAATTCTAGTATGTTGAGGACAATGTGTATTGTGCAATCATTATCTATGGAAAGCTATTTATGTTTAGATTTTGGAGTTATGCGAATTGTTTGGAAGCTCTGTTGATGATATTTATTTTGTTGGATATAAAGTTTTCCTGTTTTAATTATTGTATGAATTGATTTAAATCTCCTGGACATTAATTAAACAATTAAAAAAGGTTTCTGCAGAAGGGTTTCTCATCTCCGGAAACCTTTTTTTAATTGCTTAATCAATATTTTGTGTTTGTTCTCTATTCCATCATAATGAACTGTGGGGTTTGTAGATTGACCTGGTGACCTCTGTATTGGATGCGTTGGAATATCTATTATCATGTTGTATGTTCTTCAAGACGGATTGTTCTGTCAGTCTCTCCAACATTGGGAGTATATGACAAATCAACCTGCCTCGGTTTGAGAAAGTAAAAAGGTGTTTTTGGTCATTGGGTTTCCAAGTGTTTCCTTTTAACTGGAGGGGTATTGAAATAGAAATTGTTGTTCCGTAACTACGTAACTTCTTAGCTATGAAGATAGAAGGAAGGAGGAATTTAAACCTGAATTTCTAAATAAGAAGTGTGCTGGCATGATTACAAATTCTCCACAACGATGCCATAGACTTCGATCTAAAGAGAAAAACTATATATTTTTACTCTTCAAACTATTCATTTATTTATTTATTTCAACACATAAACGCGATATCCCGGCTAGGGATAATTGCGTCGATTTACATTTTTTTTTAAACAGAAACAGTTGTAAATTTTTTACAAAAAAAAAGTAATCGAAATAAAAAGAGAAAAAAAAAAAAATATATATATATATATTAGGAACCTGAACCTTTCAGGTTTGAAAGAAAATCATGAATATATTTACAAAAATAGTTAAACTTATGATAATTCTCTCTGCTATTTACAAATTGATATAGATCTACAACATTATTTATTGTCTGTTGTCTAGCGGTGAAGAAGAGTGGGCATTCCAGCAGTAGGTGTCCCGAGTCCTGGAATTCGTTGCCACAATGACAGCTAGAGTCTTCAATCGCGCCAATTTTTGATAAAAATCCATTAAAATTTCCATGGTTCGTTATAAACTGGGTATTATAAAAATTGGAGCGGAAATATGTTGGAATTCCAAACGGGAAAAAGCTTTGGAATGTTTCATTTGTTTTTAGAAATAATTCATCTATTTTTGCACTTAAAAATGATCCAATTATACTTGGAGAATGTGGTTTATAAGTATTTTGATCCTCTATTGAAAGATGAGCCAAATCATATTTAATAATTTTAGATTCAATATAATCTGTGAGAAGGGGGATGTTCGCAAGACTATGGACACAGTTGGAAAATGTAGTTTTGTAGGCTCTACTCACCCAAAGAAGAATTTGATATTGAGTAGAATTTAGTTTTTCTTTGCATCGACTATTTATAAACCTGTACCATATTTCTGAACCATATGTAAGAACTGGCCTGATAATTGTTTTATACAAAATTATTCTTTTTCAGTAGTTAATCCCCACATCTTTCCACATAGTGAAAACAGAAAATTTTTCATTCTTACGATCCTGCACAAAATGTCGTTGATATGAGGGGTAAAATTAATCTTCTTTTTTATTCTATGATTTGAAAATGTTATGCTTAATATCTTAACTTGATCTACTGGGTTTAAAATAATATTCGATATTTCAATTGGAACTTTAGATTTATTATGTAAGTAAAGTAAATTCGTTTTCTCTGGGCTTATTGATAATTTATTCCTATTACACCATTGCATCACGTAGCATAGAATATATTCGCTTAATATTTTGAGATCCTCGACAGACTTGCTCCAGCAAATGATAGAAACGTCGTCTGCGTAGCAAATTATTTCTGCGTTCGGATGTTTGAAACTCTTCAGCAAGTCGTTTAACAAAATATTCCATAATATTGGGGATATAGGGCCGCCTTGAGGGCATCCTTTTGTCAGATTTTTTGTAACATTTGTGTCTTCATATGAGAAATTTGCCCTTCTTTCACTGTTTAAATAAGATTGTATAATTCTTATCAATTTGGAGGGAATGTTATCCAAATCGAGTCTTCTAATAATTGCTGGCCACCATGCGTTGTCGAATACGCCTGCTATATCCACTGTAATCAAAGAAGTCAGTTCTCCTTGTCTGTGTTTCAATATGGTTTCCATTATATCTTCCATTGCACTGTTCGTTGATTTATGTTAAGTAAATCCATGTTGTCTTGGACTCATTAGATTGTTCTCTTCATAATATTTATTGATTTTGTTTTTAATTATGTTTTAAAAAATTTTTGAAATGTTTGATGTCAATGATATAGGTCTGTAGCTTTTGCTTGTTTCATAGTTCATTTCATTAGGTTTTGGAATGATCTTTACAGTAGAGCCTTTCCATACATCCGGATAATAACCTAATTCAATACATTTGTTGAATAATTGTTGTAAAATCGGGATTAAAAGTGTACCTGCCTGTTTGATCATATTATTCCTGATAAAATCATTATTTAAAGTAATTTAGGATACTAGACACTGTTTCTAATAGGGAACGTTTTATATGAACAGTACATGTGTCTGCAGAAGAAGTAAATAAGATATTCTCATATACTGTATATGTGTGTAAAGGTATGTTGATTGGTGTTTTAAAAAAAAATCCACAGGTATTCGAATCATACTTTCATAGGTATTTAAATATTCACAGAAATATACTCAAATATGCTATCACCATCATTATTAATATACATATTTAGAATATTATCTTCACAAAAGGCCGCGTCTCCTAATTCGAGGTTTGAAGATAGACGACTAATTTATGGACATTTAAAATTTAGTTCAAACAATTTTGAAGACTATTCATCTAGCTTTTTATTCTCTAACACTATTAAGTGTAAAATTATATATTAATGTTTTCTCTTATTTTGGATAACAGACCTTGGGGCTCACCAGACCTCCACTGATAATGTGGATTCATGCACGTGGCCATAGGAGATACCGGAATAACCAATTTACAAACCCGAATGTGACAAGAGTTTCCACAAACCGCCAGTTCAATCTGCAAAGCTTACCACGGCCGACTGGGAACTACTAGACGAGCGTTGTTAATATTAAACGAGGCAAATTATATTTTAGAGCAAGGAATCAAATGTGCTCGGCGACATATGAAGTCTTATTCTGTGAAGATATAGTATATATACCTAAATATATATTTTTTTCAGAGGCCTTTAATATCGTGTATATGAAAATAAGAAAGTTACTGGGAAAGAGATCTAGGGTGTAGAATGTTTGTCAGAAATCAAATATTTGGCTTGAAAATTAGATATTGTGAATGCATTGTGAGGCCTGGTATTGCCCTGCAAACAGATTTCAATCACCCGAGGTCCAAAAATATTTTCAATCTAATTATGAGAACATATTTTCATTTGATTTTCAAAATATTGTTTTACAATTATTTTTGAATGGACCTTATATAAGGGGGACCTCTCTACATCTCTTATATGATAGAAGCATGTTGGCTAAATGGCCTTTACCGAACATCCACGAGGTGAGTTAGACAATCTGAACTATCTCTATCCATTTCTGTACTGACAACTCTAAATTCTATGGAACTATCATATGATAAATTATAAATGATATAATAAATAAACGTTTAGTTCTAAAACCGATATTATGAAATATTTCCCCCAATGTGATATACGTATTGGTAATAATGAATTTCTCAATACTTATTCATCTGAACTCTTAATGATGTACCTTTCCCACATCGTAAATAATTATATCTGAGAAACCCCAACCTAGACACATCCAGGGCTATTTTATTGGCCAACTAACAACTTGTTGATATCATATACGAGTTGGTTTGTTAGTATCCACGGATTCCGTGTATTCCTTGGAACAAATCTAACAAGATCGTGGTGCACTTATTGATGAAGTTTATACGTTATAGAACGAAGTATGACAATTATACCGCAAATGTTTATTTTAAACGAAAAATCGAAATTTATTTTAAGGATAAAAAAAAACGATTATTTCTAACCTTAGGGATGAAGTATGAAAGGATGAATTTGTTAAGAGTAATGATGAACGGAAAAAAAAAGTGTCCAGGGATGGGAATCGAACGCACAGTGTTCCACTTACCGGGCAGATGCCATGTCCACTAGGCCACCCTGGACATATTTTTCCGTTCGTAAATATTATATAAAGTAATTTATAATACAATATAATGCGGCTTATGATTGTAGAACGAAGTTTGACAATTAATGTTGGAATATTTGAACAAATCCTGTAAAATTATTTCAATAAAACGATTATATTTCTTCCTCGATACCTATACACTTGGCTACGTGCCCATTGTACCAACCCTCTAGTGGGTATCGCTTTTTAATCCCTACTGTTCGGATAACAGCAGAGAGAATAAATAAATTATGGCAAGGATTTAAACGTAGGGAGAGAAAGATAGAATTCACCCGGACTTGTGTTTGGTCGAAGTAGCGTAGCAAGATATACCATGACTAACCTTCAAAACGCTATGTCGCGAAAATTACTCCGAAAACGTGTTTTTTACTGGAGAAAACCCTACAAGTATCAATAGACAATAAATACGCCAGAAGTATACACAAAAGAAGTAGATGAAAGTAGACACGATATCTGTAGAGCATGTACCAGGTTTTATATTTTTATGTATAAAAAACCCACACATACACCACCACACAACAAATAAAATTAATAAACTATTTTAATAATGTAAAAAAAATAGTGCAAATGTGAAATTGTACTGGGATAAGATGCATAAATTAAGAAATTAAATAGTAGCATCTCCTTATCATGTAACTGAAAGTTGCTGATGGCTTGCGCCATCTATCAGAATAAATATCAATTATTCGTTGATTTTTAATTATTCCAGATTTGGACAAATACCCATTCTTGATTAATCAAGACTTATCACTAATCAGCAACTATCAGTTGCATGATAAGGAGATTCCCCTTATTTTCTTTCTTTGTTTAATAATAACAAAGTACAGTGGTACCTCGACATACGAGCTCCCCAACATACGAGTTTTTCGAGATACGAGCCGACGAGCAAGTGATTTTTTGCTTTTAGTTACGAGCGAAATTCGAGTTCGGTTCGGTAGTAACACGCAGTCGCACCATCACGATCAGTTAGCAGCGTGCTTCCGCTGTGATAAGTTGTGTTTTGTGTTGCGGTTACATTTACAGTTTTAGTTCATTTATTTTTATAACCATGGATCGGAAGAAAGTTTGTAAAAAGTCAAGTGCTAAGAAAAAGATGATGAGTATTGAATTAAAACGTGAAATTATAGAAAAACATGAGGAAGGTGTTCGAGTTGTTGACTTGTCGAGGCAGTATGACCGTAGTACGTCCATAATATGTTATGTGCTTAAACGGAAGGAGTCGATAAAGAGTGTAACGCCGGCTAAGGGCCTTACGATGGTTACATTGGTTTTGAGGAGTCAGAGGAGGAGGTTATTTCTACAAGTGAGATAAAGGAGTTCTTAGGAATGTGGGAGAGAGTTTCACACGTGTGGAAAAAAAAACACCCAGAAATAGTTGCAACAGGTCGTGCATCTGACCTTTTCAATGACACTTGCCTAACTCATTTCCGGAACATTCTGAGAGGGAGGAAGAAACAAACCTCCTTGGACATGTTTTTTTCTAAACGGCCTACAGGTGAAAGCGAGAAAAATGTAGCGAAAAAGGCAAAGACCAGTGAGGATATCTAATTTATTTCTTTACATTCTTTTTTTGTTTTTGTGCAATAAATATTTGATATTTATAAATACGTTTTTATTATTTAAAACCACGTAACAAAAATAACTGGGGTGACATTTTGGAGGTTGGAACGGATTAATGGTAGTTCAATTGTTTTGTATGGGGAAATTTGCTTCGAGATACGAGTAATTCAAGATACGAGCAAGGTTGCGGAACGAATTAAACTCGTATGTCGAGGTACCACTGTATTCGAAATGTACATTTATTTGTTATCCAAATATCATATAGAGGATAATTGTGTTTGTTTAAAAAGAATCATAGTGTCAAAAATAGTTTAAAATTTTATTATATAGAGAAATAAAATTGATTATAAAGAGTTAAGCTCATAATTTCCAAACATTTCTAATTTGAAAAAAAAAAAACTTTTTTTTTATCAAACGTTTGCACAAATATAAATATGATGCATTAGCGCTTCTCATTTGTTCTAAGAAATATAAATTATTTCTGACGTGATGATTATTTTTTAATTAAATCAATATTGCCCAAATGGCCGCCAAGAATATTTCAGCAGAGTGAGGAAATCTCGATGGATTCCAACAGACGATATAACAAAAAATAAACTTTTACAAATATTCCGTGATAGTTCTCGGAATAAAAATATTAAAATTTGACCTGTGCGAAAGATCTTTAATTACCCCCTCCCTCCCAAACAAATATGGAAGTTTTCCATTAGGAGTTTCGTTTGCTTTTTAATGGAGTTAGAATTTGATACGTTGTTTGTATTGTAGAGAAGACATTGATCTGTATTATTCTATGTTGGCCATTGTACATACTGTTGCTACTCCCGTGTGCCTAGAAATACAACACATTTATTTGTACTTTTTATTCCAACTCTTTATTTTGTTGGCCATCTCTCTGACTGGAGCTTATTTTTAACACAACTACAGTTTTTAGAGGGATGGGTATCACGAGAAATGGGGACAAAATCTATAAATACATTTGAAGATATTCCGCAACAAAATATGCTTCATTTTTAACTTTAAAAAGTAGTTAAAAGTTAGATATGATTTGTACATAATAGTTAGATATTTATAAAATAATATGTAATCTTTGTGATTATTATTATTTATTTATTTATTTCTCTCTAAGATCATAGTCTTTGACGAGTTTAATATTTGTTTTTGACTCGTGCTTTAGATGTTGTACTAAATTATAAAAATCACGTGAGAACGCCCTTGCAACCTCAGAACAATTTTTAAAGCCTTGCCAAATGCTTTATTTTTATTTACTTCTTCTGACGAAGACAAAAGATATTTGTCGAAACGTTGAGAAAATAAAAAACTCTAACTGGCCGAAGTGTCTATTTTTCATAGAAAACAACTACAGTGAACTATTAATATACAGCTATAACTCTCCATCTATATAGGTGGAATGAAATCATTAAATCACGAATGTTTCTTTCACACATAAAACAAACCTCTTCTGTTCTAACTGCGATGAAAATATTTGGAAGGGCTTGGATCATCAGTGATGAACACTACCAGAGATTTCGTCAATTTAATCTACCATACAGCCACGACCTGTTCCCTATTCCATATTTGGCAAGATATCTCTCTGCTCACGGTAACGTTACCTGAACTTGGTCCTCGCATCCTTCTGTGTAGTCTTCCGCCTTACACCGACTACATCACAGCGTGTTACCTCAAATATATATTCATATATTTAATTTCCTTATACAACAACAACAATAGCCTTTATTGGGCACACGTGTCATACAGGATTCTCCCGGTAGGATAAAATAAATAAATAACATATTAGCATCATAGTTATATACAAATATTGGGTATTGACCTCGACCAATTATCGAGTTGGATCCGGTGTCTGTGCTAAACATTTTTATTAAGCTGATTTCCAGTATTTATAAAAAGAGAATGCAAAGGGTCTGGATTTTACGACTTTTGCCATTAAAACATAAGTCTAATTGCTATTATAGCCGCTCTCTTGACGAAGAATTTCTCTTTCTTCTTCCATTGCCGTGCAGTAGAACATGTAGTGTGGAAAATTGAGACTAAATTCACTGTTGCATAAGGTGCATTTTATGGTCCTAGTTTTCAATAGTGAAACATGATTAATTCTCTGTACTACAAAAAGGCTTCTTACTTGTGCAATGATTCTCTTTAAGGTTAGGGGGATAATGTCATTCAGATAGCGTTCCATTGTAGGTGATGAATGAAAGTATTTATAGTGAGAGTAGAGTACTGATTTTCTTATTCTTACATAATCCATCTGCAAAGACTGATCGGTTGCCGTTCTAATAATTAGGGGGATGTATCTTTGTAGAATATTGAAGTCTGTACATCCAACAAGCCATGAGATACCGGTGGTTTTGAGTAGCGCTGTTATACTTTTTACCAGTCCGATATTCTGTTTTGAAGAAATTGAAATGTCCCACAAATGTGCCAAACAAATTGAAGGTAGCCTGCTGCCTTCCATTTTCAGAATTCTATTCCAGAATTTTAAAGTTAGTTTTTTCACTGTGATATCAAGAGAGTTTCTTCCTGTTCCTGCCCTCAAAATATAGCCCGATGTATAGCTTGGAAGACACAAAAGACGTCTGAGAAAGTTATCCTGGATTCTATCTAAGATTAAGGCTTGATCGTGTGCCCAGATTGGAGCCGCATAGAGTAGGACTGTCAAGATCATAGAATTCAACAATCTCATACTTGCATGGAAGGATTTGAGCTTGGACCTCAGAATAA
>CP092875.1:46638628-46835179 GCA_030710605.1 Cordylochernes scorpioides | reverse complement strand
AACCCCCACAGCACCCATCGCGGCCATGGTCCTGCCTCTATAATTTAAGGCAACTTGAGTGAAAAAAATCGAAGGGGAATTTCCATATATTATCAAAATATATTATTATTATTTTAGCAGTATTTCTCTACATAACTTACTGCAATTATAAAAAATATTCTATATGACTAATCAGTGGTGAAAATTCTCAGCGGCTTCAACAGTTTAATCTCAAAACCAATCCAATACAATTGTAGTGCAGTCTGGAGATTAATTTGGTGAAACCCCTGAGAGGGGGTTCACCATTGATAATCCAACCCCTCTCTGCTAATAATTCTTATCATTGCAGTAAAAGGTCTGTAAAGATAATATTTAATATAATATATATTATATTTCCCAAAGAATATTCACATTTAAATATATCATTAGACACACCAATAAATAATATTTAAATGTCTAGTATATAGGAAGCTCAGATAAATATAATAGAAGTTACATAAGCGGCCAACATTAGACAAGATCAACAAATGACGCTTCTCTTCTAAGTTCTGATAGGGAAATTTAACCGTGGGGCCTGAAGAACCTAAGTAATAAACTGTGAGCGTCATGACAATCCATAACTGATGAACCAGGCATTTCTGCTATTTTATAAACACACGACATCTTATCCATTAAGAAATACTCTTTTGAGAAGTGTTCTCTCAATATTTGATAGATGTGCGCCATCATGGTAAAATATTGGTCCGTTTGGCTCTAACTATACTCTTGCAACATCAAAATATTTCTCTCTATTCAGAAAATATACAGCACAATCAACCAGTTTTTAGTTTATTCTCGACGTCTCAATGACTCGCGTTCCCCTGAGGAGAGTGACACAGAGAGTCACTGTCGGGAATTAAATACAAATTGGTGAATGTACTGTATATTTTCCAAACCAACTTCCAACCAACAAATGATGTTCAAAATCCCTCTATTTATATTTTGAATATAAAATCTAAGTTTCGGATTTTAATTCTGATCACATATCACTTCACCGCAGTTAACTCGGAGGAACAATTTATTTTCTACATACAAGTATTATATTATAATTGTATTAAAATACAGGTGTAGACACCTTGACAATCCTATTCCTAAACTTATCTCTAAGAATGTTAGGAGGCTGCCACGTGTCATATTTCCACCATCCCAGTGAGTCAACGAGAGATTCAAAGGTAAGTCACCCCATCTAATGAAAGGTAAATAAATACTTGGCCATTAATGCCATTTATTGAGAGCTAAATTACTTGGGATAATATTTACTTTATAGCTTGGTTAAAATTAAATTATATAAATGCACGATAGGCTTTTACGTTAGTCTCTATATCCTTTCTTTTAAACCCTTTTAACCTCAATTACATATTCTTCGCGACGACAATTAAATTTCCAACAACCTTTTAAATATGAAATTGGAATAATTATGTTCCTCTTATTTCTCTAAGAGTATATCCTCGTTAATAAATATTAACTCAATATATGCAACCAGAATGTGAATTCATTTTTGCGCGTCTAACAATAAAAGGCTTTAAATAGCTCTCTATAAAATAACTCGAGTTGGCCACCCACGCCTGCCGTCCTCCCTGAGAGGCAATTCCTCATTGAGAATGGAGTCAAGAGAAGAAGGTATCGAGCCTGTGAGGAAAGTCACACAAACTGGAGTGTTCCACTCCGTCTGTATTCTGTTTTCTAGTATTGTGAGATGGTTCACCGTTTTTAGCTCTTCTAGAGAGTGATGGCAAGTTGAGTCACTGTCTTTAGGCCAGAAATCTTCTGCATCCATCGTGGATCTTGAAAACGGAAATCCTGAAGTGGCTTGGATTGGGAGGAATTCTTGGGTGATGTGTTTGAGAGCATAATACTAGAATTTATAGAAACTAATGGACTGCAACAAGGAAAGCGCATCTTTATTAAAAGCTAAACACGAAAAGCGAGCTTTCGAGGGAAACACGGATCTTGGGTATTTGGCTTTTTAACGCCAAAATGATACAAATCAAAGATATATTTTATATTTTTTTTTCTATATGCACCTGGATGAATCCTGTGTAGGTCATACGTCTCCAATTAAAGACTTGTTATATAAATCATATTAGAACTCTATTTACATATACACTTGGTTCTTTTTTTATGCGGTAGATGCGTTCCAGGGGAATCCGCATAAAAAAAAATCGCACAAAAAAAAGACATACATTTATATGTAAAATGATGGATACGTTCCATTTATTAAAAAAATCGCATAAAACCTAAATAATGTTTTAAAATGCACCAGAAATCGCATAAAAAAAGATTTATAAATAATAAAATTTAATTTTTTTCTCATCATATTTTAATAAATGGCACATATGTGTGTTAATAACAAAAACAAAACTTAATATGTAAAAAAAAAAACATAAACAAAACTTTATTTAAAATCATATTAAGAATGTTTTCATCATTATTCGCTGTCTGATAATGTGCGAACCCGTTTGTGGATTGGTGCAAGATCACTTTCATCACTTGAGATAAAATTACGTCATCAGATCTACATGGTAATGCTTCTTTAGGAACTTCAGTGATTTTTTTTTCTTTGACAAGGTAGTCAGTAATCAAACGCTGTGATGGCTTGACTAGTTCTTTGTAGAGTTCTCTGTAGCCAGACATACAAAATTTCAGATCACGTTGGAATTTTAAGGCGCGTTCTACATCATTATCATTTTGAATAAAAAAAAATTCCAATTTACCGGAAAGTTGAAGGCCTTCCCGAAGTAATATTTCGTCCAGTGGAGTAACATCTTCCAGTTCGCTATCTACTGTTTCGAAATCTTTAGTAGTATCTACCATACTTTCCAAAATATCATCATCATTTAGGGCTTCGTCCACAAGCAATTCTTCTATATCATGCTCGCCAAAATCATCAAAACCTTCCCCACCTATTTCCTTAGCAATTGAAATAATATCTGATGTTACTATTGTTGTTCTATTTGATTCATTTCTCTTTGATACGCATTCAGGCCAAGCAGCTTTCCAACATGCATTTAAAGTTTGTGATTTTATCTCGGCAATTGCTAACGCAACATGATCTACACAGTTCAAGATATTAAATTGTTTCCAAACTTCAGTAACTGTTATTGTATCGGATTCCAGTTTATCGAAAATGAATTAGAAAGTGAATTTTACATAATATTTTTTAAATGTTGAAATAATTCCCTGATCTAATGGTTGAATTAGGCTCGTTGTGTTTGGAGGGAAAAAAACTACCTTTATATTTGGATGTTCTAAGTTTGGATGACCTGGTGCATTGTCAAGAATTAATAAGATCTTAAATTCGAGACCCATCTCTTTCATATAATTTTCTACTTCGGGTACGAAGCATTTATTGAACCATTCAGTGAAAATAGCCGTTGTTACCCAGGCCTTCTTGTTTGCCATCCAATGTACGGGCAGTGTATTTAAGTCTTTTCCTTTTAATGCACGTGGTTTTAAAGATCGATTTACAAGCAGCGGTTTTAACATTCGATCGCCAGATGCATTGCTGCACAGCAATAAAGTAACTCGATCTTTAGCAGCTTTAAAACCACTGGCATTTTTTTCGGACTTTGCAATGTAAGTACGGGTTGGCATTTTTTCCAAAACAATCCTGTTTCATCAGCATTGAAGATTTGATGGGCACAATATCCTCCATCTTTAATAATTTTAGCCAACTTTTCAGGATATTTTCTAGCAGCTTCTTCATCTGCAGAAGCCACCTCACCTTTTATTTTTAGATTATGAAAAGAATGTATTTTTATAAAACCAGTTAACCACCCTGTGCTGGCAGAGAATTGTGGATTACTTTCACGTGAAGATGTAGATGGCTCTGATTCTTTTAACTCCTTGTAAAATTTAAGGGCTTTCATCTTGATTAAATGTCCATCTAACGGAATTCTTTTTTGAGTTAAATCTTCAATCCAAATTACGAGAGCCTTTTCTGTTTTTTTTTTTCTATTAAAGTGCCTCTTGAATATGATGAAATTTTAGAACTCAAATTTGTACCAGATCTGACTGATCTTCTTATTGCCGCTTCATTTTTTTTTATTGCTCTTATAGTAGATTCGCCTAAATTATAACGTTTACCTATTGCTGTTGATCTTTCTCCTTTCGCCAAGCAATCGAGAATTATAATTTTGGTTTCTAGCGAAATTGCACTTCTTTTTTGTTTTTATTATTGTCACACATTTTCTTTAAGAGGACTAAAAATTATAGAAAAAAAACTTAATGTACATTTACGCACTAAAATTATTCAAAAAAACTTACAATTCACTTGAGTAAATTTATCTTCCGGTTTTCGGTAGTAACCTTCTTTCACAAAGTTTTATTTTCTAATGCTTTCCAATATGCAGGCTTTTTTAATTAGTTTCATACAAAAACAAAATGCAGCGTAAAACACGCAATTTTAACGAGGTATTTTTGTTTTTGTCTCTTTTGTTTTTAAGAACAAATCAAGAGAAAACATGTCAATAAAAGAAAAAAGAAATTTGTAACGGCAGCTGGCACGCCGGCGGGTTTTCAGTTTTGATTTCGGTTTTGCACGAGTTGTGTAAGACACCGGCAGACGCGGAATAAATGACATTGGAACTTCCCCTCTACTGTTTGTTGGATAACTTAACATACAACCAGGACGTTACAAAATTCTTTCTTTGTATTGATTGCGTAATAGTAGAGTTGTAGTTGTTATTCTTATTCGTTTTCAGAAAAAGTGAATCACCAAAAAAAAAAATTCGAAATTCGAATAATTTTTTTTTTCTTGCACCGCATAACTCCAAAACCGCATAAAAAAACGCATAAAAAGAGAACGAAGTGTATACAGTTAGAGGTGGTTATAGTGTTATTCATATCTTAATTTAAACTTGTACTATTTGTTCTTGAAAAAAAAAACGGATATAAAAACAAAGGCTAATTACAAAATATTACAATTTGGTATAGAGACTATTAGTAATTCCATCGTATAAACGTCGTCGTATTATTCCTTAATATTTATTGGTTATATTGCTGTGATGGCATTATCCAAATTGAAGCTATGGCCAATTTATTTTATATGGTTAATAATAAGGCATTTGTTATCTTAATTTCTCTTATATTTCATTGGTGTTCCGCAATACAAACCCCAAAAGATCCGCCTACGTACATTACACCACATCTCTGACATTGAATCGAAGGAGACGTGGCATTGAATAACATCCTTCAGTGCGGGTTCTAAGGAGACGCCACGTTGTAGGCCGATCCATGGAAGTGTGTGTGTATGGCGGAACAGAAACGAATAAGAGAAATTGATATAACAAATCATTTATTTATAAACACACATAAAACACTGGTCATAGATTTAATTCAGACTACATCAATATAGCCAATAAATTGCAACGATTAATACTGTAGTCACTAGTCTCACAAGAAAACAATATTAGAAACAGGAATGTCGAAACGCCGGCACAATATGGATCCCCAAAAACTATTGAACACCTTTATTAGGTACATTATATCTCCCCCTGATGACTGTATTTAGTTGTGAATGTTTGTTATATACTATGGAATATTACTACATGGCCTCTTATTGTAATGTTTATTTGTAATCAGCTTTTGTTTTCATATTCAGGCTGTAAGATAATAGTAGAAGTTTAAATTAAGAAAAATAATAATATAACCATTCCTAACTGTAAACATGTGAACAGAGTTTTTATATAAAATTTATACATAGAATCTGCCCTTTTGATTTATCCCATTTTAGGGTTAAAAAGCCAACAGTCGAAGAGCTGTATTTCGAGCTCGAAAGTTCGCTGTTCGTTCTCAGCTTTAACCAAAATACGTCTTGTTGGTCCTGGGCATAAACTTCCGACCAGACGACAATCAATGTAGAGAGCGGGCCAACTACAAGGTAGGAATATCTCGACTATGATCCTCAGCTATGATACAACACAATTTCACTTAGGGGCCTCGGTTTTTAAATCAAGAATTTTATCGACAATTGTAAAGCTGATTATGCCTGTATGTTGATGTCAGAGTACATACACAGCTATACAGCTTTATTAAGACCACCGATCTTATACAGATTCACCGCAGGAAGGAAGCATAGATGGAGCTCCTATATTCCAGGTAGTGCAGAGCCCAACAACAGCCTCCAGGTCCGACGCATGTCCAGTGGCCACAGAATCCACCGTGCGTAGGTTAGCGTATCACTGAAAAGGCGAGTGTGGAATCAGCTGCATTTTAGTCTTCGCTGTCCTCATCCAAATGGACCACGACATCTGCGATTTTTTTAATCTCCTTCGAACGGTGATTGCGGTCTTGTAGAATTTATATAAACCAAAGAGAGTATATGGATGTTGCTGAGTTTAGAAAATATGGTAATGTTAGGATATATAGATTCATTGCTCTCCTTATCTTAAAAGTATTTTTGTAACAAATAGTTAGCTTCTTCCACGGAAGATGGCGCGAGCTTTTAGAGAACAGCGCATCGTGCCGTCATGAGAGCTGCGCAGATAGAAGTTATCCTTTTCGCCTTTCTATAGCCAGCCAGTAAGCTGGGATATTTAAAATATGTTAATTTTGTTATATTAATTTCTCTTTGTGTTGGGAGCTTGTTTCCTGACACTAGTAGCCCGGACTTCCTGTAGCTCCTACTGCCTTCTTTCTGGTCTCAGGTGTTGACGATATGTGGCAGAGCTTAATTTTGGACTGTAAGTTACGAGACCAGACCGGCGGATTGCCTGCCGAGAAAGTTGTTCCTTCGCAAGACTGCGATGTAGCCCGCTGTATGACTAGAGGAAGTACGCCTCACACTCTAACTTTATTCAATCATCCACTCATTTTATATACACACATATTTACATAGTTAAAAGAAATAAGGAAAGAATTTGCATGACTATGAATCAATGCAGTCTAGCTAGTGATTTACATAGCTAGGCGCAAACACTTTGTATTCCAATAAGGAAAGAAATAAAATTGGATACAATTTTAGATCTACTCCTTTACAAATTCATTCATATTTACAAGAAATTATAGCGTTTCATAAAAATATAGGTAATTGAATCATTCCCTCTTTATGAAGATAGCAAAACAATTCCACAAAATGGATGCAACATGTCATCATCATTAGGTGTATTTTAGGCTGCGACATGAAGAAACAAACGTGATATTCTAAATATGACACATTTTAAAATGTTTTCTCTGTCATATTTCAATATATTTATAAATAAAATATTATTAGATTATAAATTTATAAATTATACGTAGTTTCCATAACCTAAAAAATGTGCTATATATTAGATGGTAAAAATTAAGCTACATATTTTTGATGTTTGAATAAATTAAAATGTTTTAAACCCATAAATAATTCATAATTTGGAATATATTTATAAAATAGCTATGTAGGTTGTGGCAACAAAACTATTTTTTTGAATATTCTCTTAAAATAATCTTTCAAATTGGATTTATATGTGGGTATACATATTTATCAAGCTAAATATTTTATAAAAGTTGAAAAATATGAAATTTAATAAATTTATATTTTAAAATTTTGATATAATATATAAAATGTGTCGACAGTGCCTCCCTTGATTCCTATATATTGTGGCGAAGAAATAATTTTATAACTTTATCATTTATTTAATCAATAAACATATACAGCATAACTCTGTATATATGGAATCGTGTTATATGTTTTATAGCGCTTTTTGTTGTTAAATATTCTCTAACTAAATAATTTGCATCCCGAAACAGACCCTACCTGCATCCACTATTCAGAATAGCCACAGACAGTCGATCTTCTTCTCTTCGGCTCTCCAGCATTCCTGAGACATAGCATGCAAACAGCTATCCTGCTTGGACTGACCCATCCTCAATCCTAGATCTATGGTCAGCCTCCCAGACTCAACCTCAGCATGGAAATTTCTGGTCAACTGGTTCAAATCAGCAATCAGAACAGGACGCAAGTAAAATCGCTTAACACTAGTCCATACTAGTGAGCTGGACTCCCCGGGTAGTTGGCGTTCTGCGCTCCCTGTGGTTTATAAATATTCTCTAGCTGTGAATAATTTGTTAGTTTTTAATTATAGTCGCTTAGTCGTGCTGGCGTCATCTTCGGCTTTATCTCTCATTGTGACCTGTTTAGTCGTCTAATACTACTAGAGAACAATTTTTAATGCCTTGCCAAATACTTTATTTTATTTACTTCTCCTGACGAAGACAAAATATGTTTGTAGAAACGTTGAGAAAATAGAAAAACTCCAACTGGCTGAAGTGTCTATTTTTCATATAAATATGAATGCCGGCCAGGCAGCCTCTAACTTTACGATAATCTACTTCTACGTTACAATATAATCTGTAAACTGAACCATATAGTCATAGCTGTTCTATAGACAAATAGATAATACTGTCAATCTAATAACCTAAATATAAATGTGAAATCTTATGAGCGCTGAGTCCTAGTTAGAATACACGGTAAACGTAGTTTAACCGAATTTTAAAAATCACCTTTTCCGTCAAAATAGAAGCTATACCTGAACGCCATCTAATACCATATGTGCGAACTAGCAGATTTGGATCGTTGACAATACAACACCAATTTCGACAACCTCAGAAGTTCTACCTGGATACCATGGTTTCAGAGTAATGACCCACGTCTGTTCAGGGCCGGACCTTGTCAAAGAGGTGTTTATTTGGCCAGATGATTAAGCCAATTTCATGGCTGAAATATAGATGAAATTTTTCCTGAAAGAATACTTTGATAAACGTTAAAAAGAATGTAGAACGACGTTTGACAATCCCATCCCTGGACACTTTATTTTCCGTTTATCATTACTCTTCACAATTCATCCTTTCATACTTCATCCCTAAGGTTAGAAATAATCGTTATTTCTCCTTAAAATAAATTATGATTTTTCGTGCAAAAGAAATATTTGCGGGAAAATTTTCAAAGGTCGTTCTACAATCATAAGCCGCATTATATTGTATTGTAAGTTAAAAAGAATGGTCAGCTCCCCCTTCAAAATAGACGCTAAAACAAAGCGCAATATATTGACCGTCTCTGCAATGTCCGCTAGTTTGTAAAACACTCAATAGATGGCGCCTTGTTTTATCGTCTATTTTGACGGAAGAGGGACTTTTATTAGATCAATATCCTCTAAACAAAATTTCCATCTAAATTCAAACAAACTTTATAAAACAAGAAAGAGAAAGTTTTGTGTAACATGAAATTGTGTAACTTTGACATTTTAATTTTTAATTATTAAAAAATCTAAATTAAGAAAATTCACAACAGATTATTATTTTCGCAAATTTGAACTATTTATTTATTTAGGACAAAACACACGCTATATCTTATGTGGATATTTTCGTGTAAGTATTCAAACTATTTTATGTACATAGTTTCAAATATATATACAATTATTTCTAGCCTCATCTAGCTCCCTGTTTTACTTCTATTTATTTCCAAAAGTCAAGGAAAGTCTTCACAGGATCAAATTTAAGAATCCACCGTGGGGAGGTATTCAAGGATATTAACGCAGACGATTGGAGATTTTTGATTTGAAAATTAAATAATTTATCGAATTTATTGAAATTTATTTTATGAAATATGTTTTATAGGCTTTTGTATGTTTACAAAATGTTCCGAGTGATCCTCGTATAATGTATGCAACTAGATTTGGCTTCTGGAACGTTTCTGTATAGAGAGTAAATTGATATAAAATACCATCCTTAACTTAGCGACGTCTATTCTTATATTTATGAACATTTTGGCGCTACTTCTAAAATATAAATATATAATTAACATTTAATTCTACAGCCCTTATCCTGAAATGAACAAATACTTGAAAGACATGGCTGTGGTGAACCCTTCCAGTGGTTTCGTCAATTTAATTTACCAGACTGCTTCTTAGAGTTCTAATACTGTATTGGATCATTCTGCTTATATATACTACAATGAAGGGTGGAATCTCAGAAATGATATTCAAAAAAACTATGTACATAAGCTTTGAGGACAGTAGAATTACATAAACCTCCCAGCAGTTTCGCCATTTTAATATCCAGACCGCTTCACTTTTGTATTGGACTGAGTTTGTTATATAACCTTAATTGCACTTTGGTTTTTGAATATACATTCATTTACATATATGGATTTGTACAGTCATAGAACCATATGTCCATAGTTTGTTCTAAACACCAATTCACTGTATTCTAAACCAATTGCAGGGTTTATAAGAAATTCAATCTAATACAATAGTGAAGCAATTTGTAGATTAAATTGCAAAACCGCTGGGAATGTTCAACGTTGATGAGCCATACCCTCCATCTTTCAATTTTTATATTCATTACAGGATAAGGACTGTAGAAATATAAACGTTAATTATATATAAGGACGTTTAACAAGTTTTACCGCAAATTATTCTTTTTACAGAACGAAAATTCGTAATTTATTTTAAGAAGAAATAACGACTATTCTTATCCATAGGGATGAAGTATAAAAGGATGAATTGTGAAGAATAATGATGAACGGAAAAATAAAACGGACACTTTTTTTCCGTTCATCATTGCTCTTCACAATTCATCCTTTCATACTTCATCCCTAAGGATAGGAATAATCGTTATTTCTCCTTAAAATAACTTACAATTTTTCGTTCTGTGAAAAGAAACATTTGCGGTAAAATGTTAAACGTCGTTATATAATCATAGCCGCATTATATTGTATTATAAGTTAATTATATATATTTTATAATAAAAGTGACGTTAAAATGTCCACAATTATCAGAGTGATCCACTGATACCCCATTCCAGACATGGAGATGTCCTACAATACCATTACAACAGGTATTTGGCACAACCACAAATAATAAATAAATAAGATAATAAAACTAACCATGTATTTGAGAGAAAAATATAGCCATTCTATCGCTATATTGTTTAATTGTTGTGTACAAATTATGTAAATAATTTTCTAAATTCTATAAAATATGCATACATTAGATATAAATTTGAAAGAAGCTTTGTTGTATAAGGGGAATTATTAATAGACCATTAGCACCAAGTACGGCAATGTGGAACAATAGAAAGTCTATTTAAGGAAGATCGGGTAAATTTTTCCTTTGTTTTCTTTTTCTACAAACTACCACGTGCGATCCTGGTTCATTTCCCATATATAGATGGTGCGTTATTGCCTTGTATTAATATATGCCTAATTGACCTTGTCTTTATTGTTTGTGGAAGAGCATTACTCGATGCAAATATTTATATGTAATTCTGCTGTCCTAAAAGGTTATATAAAAGGGCGTACCTGGATCTGTAAAGAAAAAAAAAACAATTTTTTCTCAAAATATTTCGAGAGATTGCTCCTTCTTTATCAATTTATTGCACAATTATAAAGAGGGAACAATCTCTCGAAACGTTTTGAGAAAAAATTGTTTTATTTTTATTTACAGATCCAGGTACGCCCTTTTATATAACCTTATTTGATGGATCGCCTTTTGACTCAAACTAAAAGGTTATGTCTATTATTTTCTTAAATACCATTTCTGAGATGCCATTCTTCATTGTAGTATATATAAGCAGAATCGTCAAATACAGTCTGGTAGATTAAATTGGCGAAACAGCTTGGAGAGTTCACCACTGATGAGCCAAGCCCTCCCAATATTCTTTCATCGCAGTAAGGACAGTAGAAGTTTGTTTTATTTGTAAGAGAAACATTCGTGATTCTATGATTTTATTTACAATGCATAGAAGTAGTTGTCAAAATTCGAAACTATTTTAAAGGCGTAAGATTTTTTTTGAAATTAAACAATTTCTACTGCCCTTACTGCAATGGAAAAATTAAAGGGAGGGCCTGGCTCATCAGTGGTGAACCCTCCCAGCGGTTTCGCCAGTTTAATCTACCATACCGCTGTTATATTGCATTTTTGGAACTTCCTTTTATAGTGATACTGTTGGTAGACTCTTGGAATGGGTATTTTAGAAGAACTATGAACATAAGCTTTGAGGACAGTAGAATTACATACATTTATAAATATATAATATGCTTCGAGCAATCGCTCTTCCGCAAATATCAAATTGGTAGTTGTGGCCACAAGGTTAGCTGCATTCACTGATGGAGTTACCGGATGACCATCAAATATTTTCCTCTTTCATAGAATCATTCACAGGCAGTCTGGTCCAGATTCTTCTGAAAATGTTAGTTACAAACAAACTACGTGTTGAAAAGACAGACCACATGTATAACTGGAATATTATTTGTGAAAAAAATCACTTTGATATAAAATTATAGATTAAGAATTATAAATTGATTTGGAGCAAAATACACTTAGTGAAGGTGTGACATGGGAGCGGTACATGAACTCAGTGCAATTTCAGTGAAGGTTAAATGATTGATAGGAGTATATTATTCTCTTTCTTAACTATTGTAAAACATGTATTTGTATTATTTTATATCTTCCGATAATTTATATACATTGATTTATTTATTTATATTCATTTATATATATGAGAGAGAGATTTTTTTTTTTTTTTGAGATTGAATATACTTTTAATAATCGTACATATATAATACTAGACGAATTACCCGGGCAACGCCCGTGTTTTACCCGATTGAATGTTTTTATTCAAATACTATTTGTTACAATTATAAATTGGAACCGTGGATGTCACTCTTGTGAAACGTCCCGCTCCAAACTTTACATGTACATTAGGTCAGCTGGTATTACCCCTCATTTTCACCGCTAGAGGCGCGAGCGAATTGACTTTTTGTAAATATACATAATTATAAAGATAGAAGCTTCTATAGAAGATAATGATCATAATGATGATGCGCGCGCATCCGTGACAGCGATGAGGAATTGAGGAAAGATGGTCGTGACTATATATTAATGACGAATGACCCGGGCAACGCCCGGGTTTTACCCGATTAAATGTTTTTATTCAAATACTATTCGTTACAAATATAAATTGGCGCCGTGGATGTCACACTTGTGAAACGTCCCGCTGCAAACTTTGTGTCTGAGAAGCGATATTTTTATAGAAAGATGATCTGGCTTTTGTTTTCTGCTCGAATGAATGTTTTATTGTTAGAATTTTGTTCCTGCGTGCAAAATAATGAACTGGTTTCACCCGTGGTCTCTGCTTTTTGGAATTTTTCCCGATATAATTTTGTATCTGATAATCAAACATGATACAGCAATATCGTCATCATCATTTTCTGACTAAAAATATATAGTTTTAATAATTGATTTATATATTTTTTAAATAGCCTACCGTCTTCCCCGTATTTTTTTACCTATGTATGGACATTTTGGTTTGAATTAGTGAACTACTGCGAATTTGTATACCGGACATACAAACAAACAGACAAACATTCATTTTTATATATATAGAGATTTACTCTTCATTGTTGGCTTTTTATATTATATTTACTCTTCATTGTTGGCTTTTTATCTTACATTCACTCTGTTGGCTTTTTATATTACATTTACTCTTTATTGTTGGCTTTTTATCTTACATTCACTCTTCATTGTTGGCTTTTTATATTATATTTACTCTTCATTGTTGGCTTTTTATCTTACATTCATTCTTCATTGTTGGCTTTTTATATTACATTTACTATTCATTGTTGGCTTTTTATCTTACATTCACTCTTCATTGTTGGCTTTTTATCTTACATTCATTCTTCATTGTTGGCTTTTTATATTACATTCACTCTTCATTGTTGGCTTTTTATCTTACATTCATTCTTCATTGTTGGCTTTTTATATTATATTTACTCTTCATTGTTGGCTTTTTATCTTACATTTATTCTTCATTGTTGGCTTTTTATATTACATTTACTCTTCATTGTTGGCTTTTTATCTTACTTTCATTCTTCATTGTTGGCTTTTTATATCATATTTACTCTTCATTGTTGGCTTTTTATCTTACATTCATTCTTCATTGTTGGCTTTTTATATTATATTTACTCTTCATTGTTGGCTTTTTATCTTACATTTATTCTTCAATGTTGGCTTTTTATATTATATTTACTCTTCATTGTTGGCTTTTTATCTTACATTTATTCTTCATTGTTGGCTTTTTATATTACATTTACTCTTTATTGTTGGCTTTTTATCTTACATTCATTCTTCATTGTTGGCTTTTTATCTTACATTTATTCTTCATTGTTGGCTTTTTATATTACATTCACTCTTCATTGTTGGCTTTTTATCTTACATTCATTCTTCATTGTTGGCTTTTTATATCATATTTACTCTTCATTGTTGGCTTTTTATTTTACATTCATTCTTCATTGTTGGCTTTTTATATTATACTAATGATGATGCGCGCGCATCCGTGACAGCGATGAGGAATTGAGGAAAGACGGTCGTGATTATATATGTTGATAATTCAAATTGTACCTTATCAGTAGATTTGGTCTTATTACCTTCTAATCTATAATCCAAATTATTTGTATAATGCTAATGATCATAATGATGATGCGCGCGCATCCGTGACAGAACCGGCCGGCCGGCCAGCCGGCCCATGACGGTCGTGACTATATATGTTGATTATATAGGAGAAAAAATGTAAACTTAAATATTATTTTGATCAAAGGAATCCCACTGAGGGTCGTCTGGTATGATGTCACATTCCGCCCTGAAGTCGGACAGCGTTCCGTGTAGATCGGACTTTTCCACGACAAGTGCTATTGCCATGTCGAGGAATTGCTTCAGAGCAGACCTCTGCTCAGGCGACAGGTACTCGAGGAAGAGAGAAGGGAGACAACAGCTATCTCCTCCCTATAATAGTTTGTAAATAGAGGTTCTAGAGAGAGAGAAAAAAAGGTCAATCTCTCCCAAAAGAAGTTACCTAAGTACCACAGTATGTTTGTCACAATGATGTACTTCTTCGTGAGGATAAATCCATGGTGACTATGGTGCAGATCGGCGACGACTCCAGCATGGAGCTCCGGCTACTGACGAGCGAGCTACATAGGATTCTCTTCAAAGGTAGGTCCTTGGTGGATTCCTGACCTTATTGGGGAAATTCTCTTGTGAGTCTGGGATGAAGATTCAGTAAGGTCTACTCCAAAATTTATAAAAATACCTTTCTAATATAAATAAATAGCTATTAATAATTTTAAAAAGAAATCCTCAAAGATTCCATTAAAAGTTACGAAGAAGGATTGTCGTATTCTAAGCTAAACATTACTTTGAACAACTATCCTACTTCTAGGTATCTCTACAGTGTCTGAAACAACTGATGTCAGTAGGTTTGACAAGATAGCTCCACAGAAGACACAAACCATAAATACACTAAATAGAATGCTTAATGTTACAAGACATTTTTTTGCTTATCCCTTTTACACGTGGTACAGGCCATGATAATCATGGTGGGTATAAGTAGGCGACTGATTTTACTGTAAGCGCACCACATGTCTACACATGTGAAAAGCAGTTCGACTTTGCACTTACAAATGTGCCAGAGCCCCGTTTGGTTATTTGCACTTGTTGGTGGGGTTGGACTTTTGAACGAATCGGGGGCCATTGGAGCATTTTTTTTTAGTCAGAAAAAAGTGTCCAATACGGGGATCGAACCCGGATCATAGCGGTCGAAAACCAACGGTTTAGACCAGGGGTCTCCAAACTACGGCCCGAGGGCCACATCCGGCCCGCAGACAGATTTTGTCCGGCCCGCGGAGACATACTTGAAAACTCCTTTTAGAGAACAAATATTTTTTATAGCAAATAAAATGTTTGTGATAAGTTGGATAAAGAAACACAGAATGGTAATGAGTAAAGACATGTATAATTTATGCAGTAAATTTAACTTCAGCATATAATAACTAACAAATTATTGAAATGAATCCAACTTACATTTTATACATTGTAAGTAATGAACAACACATACCTTATAACATGACATATGAAATGCTAATGAGATGTATGTAATTGAGATTTTCCACCGACAATAGTTTGTAGTTGTGGACTAATTTTACTTGTACCAATTATTAAAAGAGATTTAAGATGCTCGTCAGTTAATTTAGATCTGTATACATTTTTTGTGTACTTCATTTTGGAGAAGGTTTTCTCACACAAATAAGTAGTACCAAAAACGGAAAACAGCCCACGAGCAAATTTATGCAAATTATCAAATTGTGTCAGTGGAAGACTCTTATAAAATTCCAACAAAGATGAGTTTTCATATTTGTTCTTAATTATATCACTGCACTGAAGATCAATCATTTCCATTTGAAGTTCCGGGGCTAGGGTTTCAATGTCAGCATCAAAAGGATTCTGAAAAATCTTAATTTGATTCGCAATGGCATCAAAGTCCGAGAAACGAGTATCAAAATTTATCTTCAAAGCACTCAAAGTTTCGATTGCAAAATCGATAGGAAACTCAGTCTCAGTAGTGTGGCTGAATATTTCACATGTTTTAAAATGTGAAAAACATTTACTTCGTAGTTGTGATTGAAACAGTATCAATTTCATCCGGAATGACTTGATATTAGTGTATAAATCAGGAAGATGCTGGTTTTCTCCTTGCAATCTCAAATTCAGTTCGTTCACATGTTTTGTCAAATCAACATAGAATGCTAACTTCCATAGCCATGCGTTGTTTTGTAATTCAGTAAGAGGGCGGTGCTTTTCATTCAAAAAAATTTCGATCACTGCTCGAAGTTCAAAAAAGCGCTGAAGGACTTTCCCACAACTAAGCGGCAGTATGATAAGGTAAGTCTGTTTCTCCAATCTCTGCAATAAATTGTCGGAATTGTCGGTGATTCAGCCCAAAAGATCTGATGAAATTAACAGTTGATATGACTGGTTTCAGAACGTCAGACATATCCAAACATTTTCCGCACAAAGACTGTTGATGAATGATACAATGTAAGACTAATGGTTTTGAGCCGCCGTCATTTTCTACAGCCTTTGACACAAGAGCGACCACTCCTTTATCTTTCCCACTCATGTTTTTGCCTCCATCAGTTGTAATACATTTCAAGTTTTTCCATCGAAGGTTCTTTTTATTAATGGCCATTTCAACTCCTTTAAAAATATCGGTACCAGTAGTTGTGCCATGAATACTATACATATCAAGAAGTTCTTCGTGCACTTCATAGCTTTTATCTACTTCTCTAATATAAATCAACACCTGAGCAGTATCTGACACATCCTTTGACTCATCCAAGGCCAAAGAAAACCACTCGACATGTCCATTTTTGTCGAACAGTTGAGAGGATATATTTTCAGCGATGTTTTCTACCCTTCGAGCCACAGTGTTTGCTGACATACTGACAGTTTTTAATAAATTTACCTTTTCAGGGCACATTTCTTCGACTACTGCAATTATGCATTCCTTGATCATTTCTCCATCGGTGAATGGTTTTCCACGTTTTGCAATTTCAAGAGCCACACGAAAGCTGGCACGAGTTGCCGCCTCTTGTTCAGTTTTGACTTTTGTAAATAAAGATTGCTGCGATTTCAATCCGCGCTTCAAAGCTTCGAATTTTTCTGTCCGCACAATTCCTGTATATTTTGAGTAATTTTGAGAATGTTTTGTTTCATAATGACGTTTCATGTTATATTCTTTGAGAACGGCTATGCTTTCATTGCAAATCAAACATAGCGCCTTGTTACTGTACTCAATTACGAAATACTGAATGTTCCACTGATCTTTGAATTTTCTGCATTCACTATCAATTTTTCGCTTCTTTTCCATTCTGCTAAATCACACACAAAAGCAACAATTAATAATAACATTTAATAACAAATAAACATAACAATTAATACAGGAAAATTAATAATATGCAGTGTTGCCATCTTGGCCCTCGGAACTTACTGGAGTAATCAGTATGGCCCTAAGGCTGGAAAGACCCCATCAGTATGGCCCTAAGGCTGGAAAGTTTGGAGACCCCTGGTTTAGACCATCCTTCAACCGATCCCCTAAATAAGACATTGTTGAGAGTTTATTGGTTTATCAGCCAGAGAGAGATCTACGGTATCCCATGGTCTGCGATGAACCAGTGGAATAAAACGCTTCACTAAGTATTTTTGTCTTAACTATATGCCATTGTAGATTTTCTCTATAAGTAGAGTATATAAATATTATTAAATATTATAATAGACTTATATAGTAATGAGTATATTTATATTACTGTGTGTATGAGATCTCTTCTATTTATAATAAAAAATAAATGTTTTATATTTGACTTCAGTATCAATCAAAGGTTTTAAGTCACTGAAGAGTCTATTTCTACCTGTTTTTTTTTTCTGAAGCTAGCCATTCGATGGGAAGAAACAAGAAGTTTCATAAACTCGCCTGGTGAGTTATAAAATATAGAGATGTTTTTAGATAATACGTATTGGATTATGTATGATTGACACGTTAGGGTAAATAGAAGAAGAGAACGTGGTTGATGTGATTGTTTATTAAACTTAAATCACGTTTCTTTTCGCAGCCAGTAAAAAACGATATTTCATTTTATCTTTTTAGTAATACTTTCTACTTGCTATCAAATCTTGACCCTGGTACAAGTTTACAACAATAAACCTTAGTGATTTTTTTAAAATTATGTATGTGTTATAAATTGTCAGACTTCCGTGATAAGTTTCTTCTCAGGCATTTCAATTCCCAAATCTCTAGTTTTCTGGCATGGAAGCCCTTCTAAAGTAGAAAACACGCTACAGTAAATCCCCAATATGACAAAGAGTTAAAATAAAATCAAATACAGATGGTTACTGATGAACCAGGGGCCCTCCCATTAATTTTTCCATTGCAGTAAGGACAGTAGAAATTGTTTATTTTTAAAAAGAATCATACGCGTCTATATAGTATCGAATTTTGAAATGCAGAGGGTGTTTAAAGTTATTTATTTGGATGCCAATTTAACACGGGTCTTTACTAAACGAGCCTGACAGTTTGAATAACACCCAAACCCTGAAACCATGGTATACAGGTTAGATTTTTCCTGTATTTGCCATAACTGGTGTTTTGTGTGACTCATCCTTCATAACCACTAGTAAAGTTTTTTACTAGGGACATATTGTTCTGAGGAATAATTAAAGAGAGTGGTGCCCCTCTAAATATACTACATAAATATCTTCCTCCCACAACTTTAAGTATAATTTATTTTTGTAAACTTTATTTTTTAAGTTTCAAATTTGTGAAGTGTTTGGTAACAAAATAAACATTTCTGCCTAATGTATTTTATTGGTGATTTCTTCTATAAGTGATTTGTTCTTGTTGTTTTCAATATCAATTTTATCAAGTGATTTTACTAAATTATTATGTACATAATTGAATTTTAATGATTTAAAAATAAAATGAAGAATTTTTACACGAAAATGAATTTAAAAAAAAACATAAACGAAATTATGTACTTTGAAAATTATGTTTTATATATAAATTTTGTAACCTCTCAACACCCTCTCCCTTATATTCTTAATAATTACAACAACAACACAGCTTTATTAAGACCACCAGTCCTATATAGATTCACCACAGGAAGAAAGGAAGCATAGATGGAGCTCCTGTACTCCAGGCAGCGCAGCACTCAACAACAGCCTCCAGGTCCGACGCATGTCCAGTGGTCACACGTTCCTTCGTATACGTTAAGATTGGCGTTTAACTGAAAGGCTGGTGTTGAATAAGCCGCGTTCTAGTCTTCTAGTCTATTCTTATTGATTATTATAGTAGGGAGGTATATGTAAAGAGGAAGGTAATATCTTCTGAAGTATTTATTGCCTTGTTTCCCGTGAAAACGCGGTTATACATTTAAACATGCTATGCCTTCTACATGTTTGTTTCACACTGACAATGGTGATTGATATTTATCGAAACTACGTAAAAATAAGCTGTTTATTTTATTTCGACTTAGAGCGCTATGTCTCACTAGGGACACTTGCACTTAAGAGGTAAACTAAATATAGAAATAAAAGAAAGAAAGATCATTTGAAATATGTACAATAATTAGTATACAATTTAGTTAGATCAAAGAAAGAAAATATCAACCACAATTATAATATATACAAAGAGTTGGTATGAAAATTTAGCTAAATGAAATCAATTGTAAAGTAGTGTATTCGAGGAAAATAATTTACAGATTGAATTGTTTTCCTCGAATACACTACTATACAATTGGCCGATATAAACCCTATGACAATCCTCTTACTTTTTCTATCTCATCGTAAAAATAAATCACTCACTCAAAATTTCGAATAAAGAAGCTCAATAAATACTTCAGATTTTTAAAGAATTATGTTACAGACTTTTCTCTATATATAAATACGTCTTGTTATAAATATAGGCATTCAAAATTATTTTATAAATAATTGAATGTAATAAATAATTTAACACAAAGCAATAACGCGCCATCTATACATATAAAATAAAAGGACTTAAAAGCGCGGATGTTTCCTTTATACATTCAACGAACTTCGACTGTCCTTACTGCGATGAAAAATATATTGGGAGGGCTTGGCTCATCAGTGGTGAACCCTCCCAGCGGTTTCGCCAATTTAATCCACCAGACCGCCTCTCAGAGCTCTAATATTGTATTGGATCATTCTGCTTTTATATGCTACACTGAAGGATGGAATCTTAGAAATGGTTTTCAAGTAAACTATGGACATAAGCTTATAGGACAGTAGAATTATATTCAAATATTTGCTTCGAGCAATGCTCTTCAGCAAACTATAAAGACAAGGTCATTAGGAATAAATTAACACAAAGCAATAACGCGCCATCTATACATATAAAATAAAAGGACTTAAAAGCGCGGATGTTTCCTTTATACATTAAACGAACTTCTACTGTCCATACTGCGATGAAAAATATATTGGGAGGGCTTGGCTCATCAGTGGTGAACCCTCCCAGCGGTTTCGCCAATTTAATCCACCAGACCGCCTCTCAGAGCTCTAATATTGTATTGGATCATTCTGCTTTTATATGCTACACTGAAGGATGGAATCTTAGAAATGGTTTTCAAGTAAACTATGGACATAAGCTTATAGGACAGTAGAATTATATTCAAATATTTGCTTCGAGCAATGCTCTTCAGCAAACTATAAAGACAAGGTCATTAGGAATAAATTAACACAAAGCAATAACGCGCCATCTATACATATAAAATAAAAGGACTTAAAAGCGCGGATGTTTCCTTTATACATTAAACGAACTTCTACTGTCCTTACTGCGATGAAAAATATATTGGGAGGGCTTGGCTCATCAGTGGTGAACCCTCCCAGCGGTTTCGCCAATTTAATCCACCAGACCGCCTCTCAGAGCTCTAATATTGTATTGGATCATTCTGCTTTTATATGCTACACTGAAGGATGGAATCTTAGAAATGGTTTTCAAGTAAACTATGGACATAAGCTTATAGGACAGTAGAATTATATTCAAATATTTGCTTCGAGCAATGCTCTTCAGCAAACTATAAAGACAAGGTCATTAGGAATAAATTAACACAAAGCAATAACGCGCCATCTATACATATAAAATAAAAGGACTTAAAAGCGCGGATGTTTCCTTTATACATTAAACGAACTTCTACTGTCCTTACTGCGATGAAAAATATATTGGGAGGGCTTGGCTCATCAGTGGTGAACCCTCCCAGCGGTTTCGCCAATTTAATCCACCAGACCGCCTCTCAGAGCTCTAATATTGTATTGGATCATTCTGCTTTTATATGCTACACTGAAGGATGGAATCTTAGAAATGGTTTTCAAGTAAACTATGGACATAAGCTTATAGGACAGTAGAATTATATTCAAATATTTGCTTCGAGCAATGCTCTTCAGCAAACTATAAAGACAAGGTCATTAGGAATAAATTAACACAAAGCAATAACGCGCCATCTATACATATAAAATAAAAGGACTTAAAAGGACTTAAAGGAAACATCCGCGCTTTTAAGTCCTTTTATTTTATATAAATAAATAATTTCCCCCATGTTATAAAGATAATGTGTTATCAGTGTTCATACCACGTAATATCTTTGATCTAAGATGAATTATAGGTAAGACATCTCTAAGTTCTTTCTCCTTAATTTGCCTTCTAGATTTTTATTTCAGACTTTGTTGTTGTTGAAGCTCGTCACGAGCCTTCTGGTTCTCACCCCTTCAATCTTGACCCGGACCACACAATTCTATTATACAAACAACTCTGTAGGAAGAGAGAGGTCATAAAATATATAATATATATTTTGAATTTTTTCATCAAGTTGACACTATATGGATTGACAACGAATTATTTTCAAGATCTGCACTAACATCATTTGAAAGTTGATAAGAATTGTGAGCTATATTTGTATTGTGCAAATAAATTTGAGATCTCATATTTGAAGTATCCTAATTTTATGTTCCAGATTGAGAAATTGGTTTTAAAATAGTTCTTGGTATTCGAACGAAAGCATGCTTACCCTATAAAAATCCCTCAAACAAGCTAAAAAGCATCTTTAAAAGATATTAAACGTAGGTTTCCATAAAAAAAAAACCATATGTGTGGCACCATCGTTGTGGCTACATAATAACCTTGAGGAGAGAGGAAGGATGCTCTGCCAATAGGAATATTGGTGTTAATTAAAAAGTACTTTATATCCGAGATGCTTCAAGTATAGAAATATTATTTTGAATTTTCAGGAAATATAAATACAACAATAAAAATATGAAGCGAGATAAAAAGGGACACGATTGAACAAAATGTTAGAAACATTTCCTTCCAGCTGGAATGTATCATAATAAACCGAGTTAATTTCTTGAATATCCTGAAATATGGATCGATTGACGCGCTTCACAAACTGAGCGGAGATTCGGAGACAATTTTATTTGATTCTGTAGAAGGTTCCAATTTATGTCGTTAGAGGTGTTCAGAAGTCACAAGGCAACAAGAGGAAACAAAGATTCAGAGTAATTACCTCACAAGCCTATTAGTCCGAATTCCGGCGTGCCATTCGATTCCTCATAGACGATTTAACACGGCGTGATCAATGAATATTCAGATTACTTCCTTTTAATTTGCCCTCTTCCAATTAGAGACGCTCGGTCTACCTGGGAGGTCGCCAATCACCCAAATTGACCAATCACCGAACAGCTAAATGTTCAACAAACAATAAAAGAGATTGTTTCGGATCGTTGCAACAATTCAGCATCATTGAAGTGTGAAAATAGCGACGTTCACTTTCTATACAATATTGATTTGCTTTCGAAATGATTGTTCAATATAAGGCACTCATCAATTACACCTCTTGATCTAATCTCTTGCTGTATTTTTTTTTATTAACCCATGTATCATCATACATGGTAGATGAGACTATACACATATATTAAGTGTAGGATTCTTTTAGGATCATGGTACAAGTCTTCTCTATCAACCACTTTTTGTAAATCATTGTTCGAGTTAGTATGCAAAGTTTCAAGTAGCTTTTCTTTGTGGATCAATTTAGTCTTATTATATTTGCATCGGATATTTATTCAATATGTTTCGTTTTTTTCCTACTTGTTTTAGAAATTGAAGTGAGCTTTGGATGTATTCTGTAAGATTTGAAATTTCAGAAAAATTACAGAGGGTTTGTGGCCTAAAGGCCTTCCGTAATGTTTTATATTTCTAGGGAGGAATATGCTAGAAGGTTTGAGAAGAAAGGTTGAAAGTAAAGAGGTATTTAGTGAATGTTGAGATATTTCTAGTAGAAGGTCAGAAAGTTTGGATGTAGAAACGTATTCAATGAGTGTGTTGAGATTTTTAGTATGTCAAAAGGTTTGAGGACAGAGATTTAGTGAGTGAATGTGGATATTTCTAGTAGAAGGTCAGAAAGGTTGGATGTAGAAACGTATTCAATGAGTGTGTTGAGATTTTTAGTAGGTCAAAAGGTTTGAGGGCAGAGATTTAGTCAGTGAATGTTGAGATATTTCTAGTAGAAGGTCAGAAAGTTTGGATGTAGAAACGTATTCAATGAGTGTGTTGAGATTTTTAGTATGTCAAAAGGTTTGAGGACAGAGATTTAGTCAGTGAATGTGGATATTTCTAGTAGAAGGTCAGAAAGGTTGGATGTAGAAACGTATTCAATGAGTGTGTTGAGATTTTTAGTAGGTCAAAAGGTTTGAGGGCAGAGATTTAGTCCGTGAATGTTGAGATATTTCTAGTAGAAGGTCAGAAAGTTTGGATGTAGAAACGTATTCAATGAGTGTGTTGAGATTTTTAGTAGGTCAAAAGGTTTGAGGGCAGATATTTAGTCAGTGAATGTTGAGATATTTCTAGTAGAAGAACAAAATGTTTGGAGGCAGATTTTTATTCAGTTAATGTTGAGATGACTAGTAGAAGGTCAGAAGGTTTGGGGACAGACACGTAGTATTCAATGAGTCTTGAGATTTCTACAAAATGGCGTAGAGGTTGAGGTCAGAGAAATTCACCTTGAAGGTTGAGATTTCTGCGAAATTGCTAAAAGATTGGATAGACGACACGTCTTAATTAGAGCTGTCGGCCACATTCCGTGGTCAACAGCAGCGGTGTGTGTTTGTCAAGAGAAAACTTTATCACCCTTAAATATTCATATGGCGTGACTACTCGAGCTGCTTTTTATATTTGTTTTCTGGATAAGGAGGTCGACTGGGGAGGTAACCCGGGTTTATGGGACTGTACAGCACTTTAGATAAGGTGGGGAATACACAACCTACCTTTGAACTCTGACTCAAGGGCTCTTGTGTCCGAGCTTATGGAGTGAGAGAGCATCACATAATCCCCTGAATCTTACAAAAACAGAGTTTCAGTGCTGCCTTTGTTGTGTGAAATTTGTCTTACAAGATTAATCTATTTTGAATTTAAAATGGTTAACACTACATACATATAAAGAATCAGTATTTGCCTTAAATTCCTAAATGCATTTTGAGCATGAAATAATTTAAAACGATTATTTTTATTATTATTAAATATTTAAAAATGGTTACTCAGTATATGTAACTTTATAAATCGAAATGAATTTTCACGTGTATTTCGATAGAGAATTTTCAGTGAGTACAATAAAATCAAACTAAAGACGTTTCCCCCGTCAACATCGACACAAAGTAATATATGCTCCATCCTTCGCTGCCATTCATTGGTCGAGAAATTTATAACACATCAGCTTAATGGTATTCTGAAATTCCCCTGATTATTAATTTTTGCTAGGGTCTCATGAAAATCTATTTTCTTCTTTTTCTTCGATTACAGAAACTTCGCTATCAAAAGAAATATTTGTATATTCCGTACAATCTTATGAGTTAGTTATCTTGTGGGGAATTTGATCAAATCAATGCCATCCAAGACTCACGATGCCCATTTCTAGTACCAGGGTCTTCAGATGATATTATCGAATTTTCCAAAGTGGGCACAATGGTAGGTTTCCGGGTTGGAATACGCATGATTGCAGACGCAGGTTACCCATGCTCTCTTATTCGGTTTTGGAGAATAAATAACCTTTTTTGTATATGTTATTTTCTTGAGAGAATAATAATTTTGTCTTTACTTACTACATCCCACAGTAGAGGTTCTAATGTAATATTTAGCTAAATTATACGTATTGCTGTGCACCCTATAGAATATCTAATGGATAAGTACAATATGGTGAGTATGTGTGTTGCTCTCATACACTGTTGTATACAAGAAGGAGAGGCTTCATAAACATTAAGAAACAACTAAGAACCAAGAAGTAGCTATCCTATAATGGAACGAAATTCGATAGATGTGACATATGAGTATAGATAAATACAACCTTAGAAGATTTCACGTTTTAATCAGAATATAGAGATACATATAATAAATCAATTAATAAATTTACAATATATTCTACTTCTGGCTCTTATAGAAGTTGTTATTCTGCTTAGAATTGATCGATAAAGTTGGCAGATGTCCTTCTGTTTGATACCGCGCATTGTCGCGTTGGATCTGAAATATCCCGAGCTGGTTGTGGAAGGAAGTTCTGCTTATCAAATCCCAAACGTACTCAATTGTAGAAACACCGGCGACCTTTCTGCAAAGGTAGTGTTGGGCCGATTTATACTTTGATAAATCCATGACTAAAAGAACACTTACACAGCCATACGTTAGAAATTCAATGATAAAACTCCTATAATCATACTCAAGTAAATCCATGATAAAATGTGACATTAATATCATGCTCGTGTTAAGAAATGATAAAAACACCTTCAATCATATTCAAGTGACATCATGCTAAAAACACATACAATCATACTCAAGATATGCCATGCTGAAACACATACAATCATACTCAAGATATGCCATGCTGAAACACATACAATCATACTCAAGATATGCCATGCTAAAAACACATACAATCATACTCAAGATATGCCATGCTGAAACACATACAATCATACTCAAGATACGCCATGCTGAAACACATACAATCATACTCAAGATATGCCATGCTGAAACACATACAATCATACTCAAGATACGCCATGCTGAAACACATACAATCATATTCAAGATATGCCATGCTGAAACACATACAATCATACTCAAGTGAAGCTTTCATGGAAGCACGTACAATCATACTCAAGTGAGCTTTCATTAAAAAAATGTACAATAATACTCATGTGAATTCACCATAAAAAAAAAACACTTACAATAAAACTCGTACAAACATATTCATATGTGAAGCTATCACACAATAGTAATCTAGTTGATGCTATAACAGAAACCTGCAATCATACTCAAGTGAAGCTTTTATAAAAACATGTACAATCATACTCGTGTGAAGTCTCACCATAAAAAAAACACTTACAATAAAAAAATCTCGTACAAACATATTCACATGTGAAGCTATCACACAATAGTAACCAATTTGATGCTATAACAGAAACCTGCAATCATACTCAAGTGAGGGAGGGGTCACGATAAAGCAGGTAGCAATCCAGCCACCCACCCGCCATACCTCAAGTCGTAAACCAAGGAGCAATTAAAGTAGTTCTCGCAGGTCCCCGCGGTCAATCCTTCATACTTAAATCCTAATTAATTTGGAGTTAACAAGAGATAATGTCCGACCAAAAAACAAGCACTTTAATAAAGTACGTTGTTGGGGCCGAGTTGAAACGTCAAATCTCATGAAATATTTAAAAATAAGAAATAGCTGTGTGACATTTTAAAGGAGTTCGATTTACCTTCCTTTAAGTTATCTCCTGGGATCAGCCATTAGCCGTTGATGGAACATTACCATTTGTTAGGTTTTTTAACAGCACTTAGCAAAAAATATTTAAATGGAGTTTGATTTTAAAATAACCCCCTCTCCGTCCTTCCCCCCATTGCATATTAGGTTCATTCCAAATTTATGCATTTACCCAATAGTGTAGAGAATGTTGAAAAAAAAATTTGCTTTTGAAAATTCTATTGATAAAATCTTTTTTTATCAGATTTTATTTTTATTCATTTAGGAAATAAACCAAAAAGTGGAAAATTAATTTTAAATTCTCTCGAATAGGTAAAATCCCAATTTAATAGAAGTTTTTATTTTTAAATTTAGTTCTCTTGCTTATTTTTATTTTGTTTAACTCGCACGCCCAAACTTTTCTTGGCTGGAAATTTTCCCAAACATATTTAATATCAATATAAAGGACTATAATATTTTTTGAATGAATATATATATTTTTTAAGATTCATTATGCAAAACGAATCAATTTTATTGAAAAATATGGTTATATTTATGTTTTTTTTTTTCAATTGTGTAGAAATAGTTTTGAAAATGACATTTGTCAACACACCAAGAAATCCTCAAATTAAAACTCCCTTATCTGAAAAATTCATAAAAAAAATAAAATATGTCAAAATATCAAACGCTTATTAATATAAATTACGTTCAGTCGACAGTTTTTAAAATTCGCTAAATGTTTAATTTCTCAAGTCGTGTGTCACACACAACCATTGAGGAAAACAATTCTTCACTATGGTGATGGAAGTTTCTAACTAATACTTCTATCCAATGTTTCCATATACTGGCTGAAGTTTTGAGTGAATTGTTGTGACTGAAATATCACCGGACTTAAAGAGGAACTCGGTCACCGACTGTTGTCGGATTCTTGTGTTCACATTAGGTTCCATATCTCAATAAATAGAAAATATAAATCAATTTTGATACAGATATGTAAATCTGGAGTGTTTTATTTACCAGAAAACATGTATTTTATTGATAATAAATATTTATATATTTTGCTAGGGGTGATTGTACATTACTTATTGACCCAACCTTGCATTTGATTTTCCTATTGTGTGACTTCCCTCTTGAGTTTTTCTCTGTAGCCTTCATCAAAGAATTTTCAATTTTCAAGCCTAAATTCATGAAGCAAATATTGGGGGATTGTAAAATACTTCCACAATAAGAAATCTGAAGAAGCATTCTTTTAAAATATCTTCTCTTTAAATCATATTTTACTTTATATCATAAACTAACTAAAAAGCCCTAACACTTGAAACTTTTAAAGTTTATACATGATGGTTTACAAATAGAAATTTTTGCGAAATTTATGAACTAGAATATAATAATTTCTATTGTTCTAGATAGGGAAAAGAAGAATGCATAGGTTAAAGGTGAAGAAACAACTTTTATTTTCAGATTTTTTTTCTTTTCAAATAATTATGTGTATTGATAGATAAATCATATACAACATTACACCACTCATACTACTACCAATGAGGTTATTTTATTATAACAAGCTAGCTTTCGTACATTCTTTAACCGGCTCTACGCTAAATAGAGATAAATAAAGGCAGCAGATCCCATATATAATATTTATATTATATATATATTTATGTTTAAAATTGAGAAATCAATTTTAATAATATTAAAATAAAGGCATATTTTGGATCAATATAATTTATTTAAAATATTTCCGATATTTCGATGAGGCTGTTCGCCTATCTTTCTCTAGGAATTCAAACTCCTTCTAAGCCCAATCATACCTACATTTAAAACAAAATTAGTTAAATCAAATAGATATAGCATTCTATTTCTGATTATTTAATTGATTCATTCAAAATGGTTCAGTAACTCCAACTTATATAAACAATACTTTTCATGCATCACGTGGATGATGGGCTTTGAAGGAGTTTGAATTCGTAGAGAGGAAGATAGGCGAACAGCCTCATCGAAATATCGGAAATATTTTAAATAAATTATATTGATCCAAGATATGCCATTATTTTTATATCTATTTATTCATCGCGACGTTGGTTTTAATATGCTTATTCAGTTTTCTATCATATATTATTATTTTGCTTATTTTTAAATATAGCTGACTATGAAGTTTTTCAAATCTATATTTCAATGTTGTAAATGCAAAAACGATTAGAAATTCAAAAATAGGACAGAGAATATATTTTTAAAATTAGAAAGTGAAATTCAAACCGAAATATATTGAGGGGAAAATAAAATACACTTGTGTATACACATATCGAACTGCCTTCTATATGTGTAGACATGTGCAGTAAAAGCAGTCGGTAATTACTCCCCACTATGACTATCATGGCCTGTACGACGTGAAATGGAGCTATTAGACAACAGAACTATTCAAAAATGGGACTCTCTCATGAAGTTTTTACAACAATGGGACCCTACCATTGGGAGGGAGTTATTCAACAATGTGACTCTATCGTTATATATATTTCAACAATGAGACCCTACCGTGGTTGAGGGGGGGGGATATTCAACAATACAACCCTATCGTGGAGTTATATAACAATATATGACACTATAGTTATATTATTTAGAATAGAACTCTATCGTGGATGCATTCAACAATGGACCCTCTCGTGGAGATGGCGAAGGATGGTATTCAACAATGAGACCCTACCGTAGAGCTATTCGAAAATAGGACTCTACCGTGGAGTTATTCTACAGTGGAATTCTACCGTGGAGTTATTCTACAGTGGAATTCTATCGTGGAGTTATTCTACGATGAGATTCAATAGTATAGTTATTCAATAATATGTCTCTATAGCGAAGTTATATAAAAATATACTCTACAGGGGTGTTATTCAACAATGGAACCTTACCGTGATTTATTCAACATTTTGTATCTACTGCGAAGTTATTTAACAAAGGAAACCTATTGTGCAGTTATTCAACAATGGGACCTTACCGTGATTATTCAACAATGGGACTTTACCGTGGTTATTCAACAATGGGACCTTACCGTGATTATTCAACAATGGGACCTTACCGTGGTTATTCAACAATGGGACCCTACCGTGGTTATTCAACAATGGGATCCTACAAGTATTTATTCAACAATGGGACCCTACCGTGTATTTATTCAACAATGGGACCTTACCGTGATTATTCAACAATGGGACCTTACCGTGGTTATTCAACAATGGGACCTTACCGTGGTTATTCAACAATGGGTCCCTACCGTGGTTATTCACAATGGGACCCTACCGTGGTTATTCAACAATGGGACCTTACCGTGGTTATTCAACAATGGGACCTTACCTTGGTTATTCAAGAATGGGACCTTACTGTGGTTATTCAACAATGGGACCCTACCGTGGATTTATTCAACAATTGGACCTTATCGTGGGGGGAGTTGTTCAACAATGGCACTCTATCGTGGGATATGCAATATAACAATGCTACTCTATTGGAATTCATATAACAATTATAAACTATCGAGGAGTCTTTGACATCTACTCTCTAGTGGGTACTTTCAACAATGGTAATTTTCCATTGAAATTTTCACGATAGTAAATATCCATCGAGCTATTCAACAATCATACCCTATAATGAAATCATTCTTTAACGATAAACCAAGTTAGTTAACAATGCAAACATATTTATTCGCAGATACAGTGTGTAGCATGTGAAAATTGGAACTAATTGTGTCATATAAGTTGAAATATTTTCTTTAACCTATAACTATATTTATGTAACAGTTGCCAGTCTATGTAATGTATATCAGTGTTGCTTTGCCCGCCGGCAGTGGCCACAAGGAAACAGAGGAATATCTAAAGCTGCCCAAAATCACTTTCAAGAAGTAGTTTGATGAGGATGACATTAACAAAGCGGGAATATCTGGAAGGTAAATACTCACTTCCCGTTAGATAGGGTAAGAGACGAAGAAACTTTCAAAATATCAAGGATAAATTTGATGATACCCTCGAAAGAAAATTAGGGCCATCGCCAAGGAGGTGGATGTTTACCATATGGCTATTGTCAGAAGTGCCCAGGAGGACCATGGTCTCTGAGGTCCTTTGCCTTTGGAAAGGCCAGTTTCTGATAGAGTAAATAATAAATAACTGAAAATGAAATACTTCTGGCCTCATCAACAACTTGAATTAAGACACTTGTTATATGCAGAGATTCATCTCTAATTAAAAGAACTTTGACCCTGTCCAAAAGGTGAACCTCGAGAATCCATATATTTCTAGGATCTGTTCTAGGTTCTATTTCTAGGTTCCTGTAATGATGCACACAAACTTTTCTGCTTTCTCTGTATCGGTTCTTGGCGACAACAGCAGTGAAAAGGAAATCGTACCTCCCTACTTTGTAGAGCAAGGCCTCAGGATGAATGCCGGCACCTAGATCAGAGTCCTGGAGACCGTCCTGAAACCTAGGATGAAGATGCTGGACGCAGGAAGAAAGTATGTTTTTCAACCAGACTCAACTTCAGCCTACAAGGCTTTTACATTATAGACATGGCACTTAATGTCCTCATTTTTGACTCCCTAACATTGCAACTTCCTACTATATGTGGAGCGTTTTTTTTTTTTTTTTGAGGGAGATGTTATTAAAACTTCCCAAAACAAAATTCAATTTGTGAAAGTTGCGGTTCAAATGATGATGAACAAATGGAGTAGGCTATCATCGGCAATGCATTCCGCAATTGCCTCGAGTATGCCAGAACTAATGATGGAGATTACATTGAATAAATAAAAACTCTCATTTTAGCTAGTACTATGACAAGTTTTATTTCGATTTATCGATTTGTTATTAATAATGTAATTCTATATATGCGTTCCGTTATAATTTATTACATGCAATGTATATACTATACATATACTATGATATATAAAGTCCTCTCAGAATTAGACATCAGAAATTTATCTTGCCCTGCCAATCGCGTTAAGTGATTCAATCGATAAAATGTAAATATAATCTCAAATAAATTCATTGTTATAGTTGCCGTAGCCTTCCCTAACTAACGTAGCCTATTATAAATTGGGTCCAAGCCCGGCCGGGAATAGAAGTGTCAGTAAAGTGGCCAATGAGAAGTTCAGGGCCAATTAAAGTTACCACCGGTCTGCTCGCGGGAATTTGAAGTGGAACTGGACAATGACGAAGCAATTTAAATCCCTTGTCGACGCCAGCCAACTCTTAAAGAAAGTTTAGGTATCGGCGACCGTGCGCACAAAGTAAGAAATTAACTCAATAATTTCCACTGTGGGTTTTCTTAGAATCATTTTTCTAATTGGCCTTTAGAAAAACTATTACTTCACTAAAAGGTTAGTGTGTTTTCCACACAAAGTATAACTTTAAATGTTCAAGTAAAATACTCTCTTTTGTGTGTCAGAATAATGTACTTAATATAATATCTATAAGTGATTACCTATATTGCTTTAATATCTGTATAAAGAGAAGTTATATTAGTGTTAATAATCCGTCATTTTGTCCCAATATATCAAGCACGTATGGCACAGGATGTGAGAGTTAGATTGAACCAGCATATTCACTCAAATTCTCGTTACATTATTTGAACTCATCGAGGGAAGATTGAGGCAAAATGTACAACCGTCGAAAAAGCTTCAATAAATTGCTTTATGCGCGAAACTGGTTTCATTTTAGGGAAGCTTTTGTGCCGTTTAGATATTCCGCCATATTTTCGATACTATGATGGTGGAATAAATATAACCAAACTTCTAATAAAATATCGAATACAACAACAACAAATGATTTTAAGACATCGCGTATCTTACAAGTACATGGACTCGTCCTGAAGACCAAGGGAAAAGCAAACAATGGTAGAAGTACCAATAGGTGATCAGCTCAACCCAATCTTGGATGGTGAGAAATAACAGCCAATTTATGTCTTCTATTCATCTTAATTATTGTATTTAACGCTATTTTCGTATATAAATACCATTTCGTATATATATAGCCTTATAGCCTGGTCCTAACCTATTTCTTGATTTGTGCCAATGTCGAGTTAAGCTCCATTTGGAGATAGAAGGAACTATTTTCAACGATTGATTCTACAGAGAGAGGGAGGCACAACACAGATCCATTTGTGAAGTAGCATCTACAGTAAAATTAGGTTTGCTAAGTAACATCAGGTGAACGGTAAATCTTTCTTTGCAAGATTTGCATCGGCATCACATCTATCACTAATTTGACTATCGGAATGTTTTCTTTAGGATTTATTATTTTATCTACTATCAATATTGCAATTATTTTCCCGTGCATAGTAAAGTGTAAAAGAACACCTAGCTGCGACCTAGATGTAAAACATACGGAGTAACTTCGTGCTGGACTTGTAGCTAACTCCAGAATGTGTCCTCAGCTAACTGCCTGTGTGGACCATTGGATCACCCGATCTAATGATGCTATGCAGGAAGATTATCCTCAGGCAAGAAGCGTTAATCGTTTCCGAAGAACCATTATCTGGGAAAGCAAACATTGATTAGGGAAGAGTTGGACGATGTAGATAGGCTGAGATGGCAGATGGAAGTGATCTTCCATCTTGGAGCATGGGAGAAGAAATGAAGTGTCTAACGTTATCCTTATAAAAGTATACAGAACGAGAAAAATCTTTAACTTAAAACAAATACAGATGAATTTGAAGACATTGGAAAATACTAAGTAAGACTCTGACAATAGGACGAAGTGATTCTCTCTCTCTGACTTCGTAAAAAAACAGCAAAGAACCTGTTATAACAGATTGAATTACTTTACTAATGAGGCAAGACTACTCCTTTAGAGCTGAGTTCACAGAGCACTTGTTGGAATGGAAATGTATTTATATTTTTAACATGAAATCATTGTTCAAAACACAATTGTTAATTTTTAAAATATATTCATTTCAATCATAACCTACCTAATATGAATAAAAATAAATATACTAGACAATAGATTACCCGAGTTTTCTTCGAGTGTAAAAGAGCTCTTTTTGACAAATGTCACAAATAGGAAAATTGTATTTTGAGTTATCTTTATAATCATTTCTACGACATAAGGGTTTTCGCTTCAAGTGAACAACCTACCGGACAGAATTTTACTTTTATATATATTTATAGGTAAAATCGCCGTTATTCTAGCAGATCAGAAACGTCGACAAATATAGTTTTAACTTAATACACTACGCAATACTACATACACACAATATTTAGTATCATTGTTTATCATCATCATTGTCGATCAATTTTTACATATTAAAATACTTTGTGTTGCTTATAAAACGCTTCTAAAAATTATTAACGTCATGTTTTTGAATAATAAAATAATTAACATTGGATAAAATAAATTCTGAGAACTTCTCAAACTGTCGGAGAGTTTGAACTAATACTTGTGTAACACTGGAGAAATATCAAAATCAAGCACGAAGGAAGGAGAGGAAAATAAGCATGGGGATATCACTCTTTATATATATGTTGTGAAATGTATATAGAGCCGACATCACGTCGCAATAAACTACTCATCTAACATGCAGTCATGAGCCAGAGTGGGAGCGCACTAGCCTGAAGACAAATGAAGACCACACGCATAGGAACATGGTTACCTCGGTTTAGGGGCAGCACCCGGGAAGGTGAGAGTGGGGGAGTCCTGGGATCGCTCTGTTCCATCTGTCAGCATGACGACCTAACTGCACCTGTCCTGTACAGTCGCTCTCTTCCTTAGACTCAGAAGGAACCCAGCTTATAGGCTGATGGTGACATCAGAAAGAGCAGACTTTGTTTTCCAATCAATGACTGGTATTGCCAATATGTCCACATCCTCCTTAAGTTGCAATGTTCCATAGGAAAAAGAGGTGTATGAGGTCGAGTAAAAAGAAAAAAGGTTTAGTTGAGATATGCTGTGACACGTGCAAGAAAAATTGTAATTAGAATGGTGTCATGTGAAGTCGTTTTAAGGCAAAATCTAACCTTTTCATCATGGACATCGAGTTTACTGAAGTCATGTACGGTGGTTGTACGAACATACGAGAATTTTTCTTAACTTGATGGATGTGGTGCGTTTAGTGACGAGATTTTTGTGGCGAATTTAGAGGAGACGATTAATAGATCTCAAAGTAGAGCTCGTGTTACATCAGGCTTGTTTTTCTATATATAACATTCCTATGTACAACATATAGAATACGACATAGAGAGGGTACTGTATTCATGTTTAGAAAGGCAACTCTCCAATAACAAATTATTCAAACAATGCATCTGGTTAATATTCTCTACATGGAATGAATAAACCTCAACACCAGCTTAGGAAAATACAAACCAAAACTAACAACCAGTAAACCATGGTGTCGGGCTTTGGCCCTCGTCAGTACAGGAGCGGCTAAGATTTAATAAAATCCTACGATATAGCAGTCAAAAATTCGGTCCAACTTTCCAAAAAGGTGTTTTATTTGTTGGGAAGGGTCGGACCTAACTTATACATGTGTCGCTCTGCTAAAATATTGAGTATTAAACTCTTATTCAACTGTAAATACAAAGCGCGATGTCCCGCCAAGGACACTGGCGCCCAAAGGAAAGCAACACAAGAGAGAGAGGGAGAATCTATTAACATATGCTCAAGGCATTTACCATATTCCTGAAATTGATTTCAAACAAGCATACTATATACATAGGTAATTTAGTTTAAACACATCTCAAAATAAAGAAAAAAGGAGGAAAAAAATCATATATACAGCACATAGTTAATTATACCTAACACCTGAGATTATTTAAAAACTTTGATATATATTTACAAAATCTATTGAATACAATGTATGAATCCCTGCTGGATATCAGTTCTCTTGGATCGGTACAGAGAATACCGTTATTGAGTCTGTAGTCTTGAAATGCTGGGCACTTAAGTAAAAGGTGAGTAGAATCTTGAATGCGGCATCCACAAAAACAGCCCGGATCCTCCGATACATGGATTCTTTCCAGAAAACTTCCGAAATTACCATGGTTGGTTACAAATTGTGTGTTGTGGAAATTAGGGCGAAAATAACTTGGAATACCCCGGTTGAAAAAACTTGTAAATGTCTCGTTTGTATTATTCAGTAAGAGCAACATTCTTTCGTCTATATAGGATTTAATTATAAAGGGAATATCGATGTTGTATTTTTGCTTGTCCTCGAACGATAAGTTATTTAAGTCATATTTCATATTTTTTGCTTCAATGTAATCTGCAATCAATGGAACCTTAGCCAAACTGTGAACACAGTTGTACGAAGTTGTCTTGTATGCTTGAATGCTCCATATTAATATCTGATATTGCATTGAGTTTAATTTTTGTATCGATTTTTTGTTTAAAAATTTGAACCATATTTTTCATCCATATGTTAAAGTTGATCTGAATAAAGATTTATACAATGTAATTCTTTTATGGGAGCTCAAACCCCATGATTTGCTGCACAGAGAGAATAGAAAATTTTTTATTCTCAGAGTTCTGCTCACTATTTCCTCTATATGAAAAGCAAAATTTAATTTGTTTTTTCTTCTATGATTTGCAATCGTTATTCCCAAAATTTTTATTTTTTGTACTGGTGAAATTAATCCACTCTTAAATTTAACTGGGATCTTCTCTTTATTATGCAAATATAAAATGTTTGTTTTTTCGGAACTGATTTCTAACTTGTTCTTAATACACCACAATTCGATAGTATTTATTGCTTCCTCTATAACTGTTTTTAGTGATGTTAGATCTTTATTCCAGCATATGATCGAAATATCATCCGCATAACAAATCAACTCACTATTGGGCACCTGAAAATTCAACAGCAAATCGTTCAACAAAATTGTCCATAGAAGTGGAGAAAGCGGACCGCCCTGAGGACACCCCTTAGTAATTGGCTTTGAAGTTGTTAGATTGTCGTAACTGAATGAAATGATCCTGGAATTTAAATATGATTGTAGAATTTTGATCAGTTTTTCCGGTAAATTGTCTGAATCTATTCTTTTGATGATCGCTGGCCACCAGGCATTATCAAAAGCCCCCGAGATATCTATTGTAACTAGTGCAGACAGTTCTTTTTGTTTATGCTCCATTAATACATCGATTACAGTATTCAAAGCAGTGATAGTTGACTTTGACTTGATAAATCCGTGCTGCCTCGAGCTTAACAGATTGTTTTGAATATAAAATTCATATATTTTATTTTTGAGAATTTTTTCTAAAATCTTTGAAAAATTGGATAATAAAGATATCGGACGGTAGCTTTTAGCTGATTCATAATTGGTTTTGCCGGGTTTGGCTATTATTTTGAGTGCTGCTGTTTTCCATTTTTTTGGGAAGTATCCTATTTGAATACATTTATTAAATATTGAGTGTAAAATCGGAAGTATTAGTTGAAAAGCATTCTTTATCATATTATTACTAATAATATGAGGGACCAGGAGCTTTATTTACATTAATTTTGTCGATTAGCTCTTCTATTTCTTTCTTATGAATATTGCATGAGTTGGAGTTTGTAAAATTCGGTGTATAGTTCCTTATTGATGTATGGCGAGCAGTATGCGATATAGTTGTATCATCAGGAATTAGTTCATTAATCAGATCTTTTATTAGAGATTCTTTAGAATCTACTGGTGCCTGTTCAATTATTGGTAATCCCTTTTGTTGATTAAAGGAACTCAGTTTTTTTAAGGTTCTATAGGCGTTTCCAAACGGATTATTAGATCCATTTTCTTCTATAAAATCTCGCCAACTATTCCTCTTGGCTTTTCTTATACTATTTTTATATTTATTTCTGACAGACTTATATTCATTAACACTAATTGCTTTATGATGAAAGTATAGATTTCTCACATAATGAAAATACTTTTTCTTTTGTTCTAATTCTTTGTTCCACCACTTGATCCCGGTATCGAAAGTGAAGTTGGAGGATTTCACCTCCAGTGATTGATATGCAGCTTCCAGAATTATATCCGTTAGCCTGTCAACTACCATGTCAATATCAGTTTCTTTTTCGACCTTTTTTATATCGTTTTCCAATCTTCTTACTTCCTGTTTAGAAATTGTATTTGAAAACAGTGACCAATCTGCTTTCTTTTAGCTAAATTTACATATAGATTTTTGTTGATTGTTTGTAATATCTAAGTTAACATTGATATCAAATGAAACTGTCACATGGTCGGAAATATTGGTTAATTCAAAAGTTTTCCAATTGTTAACCAGTTTCAATGAATGTCTATTTGAAATGGTGAGATCTATTATGCTTTTATTACGACAGGTAGGAGTTTTGTTATTGTGAATAAATAGATTATATTCATTAATAATAGGTTGCATTTTATATCCGTTAGAGTTTGTAATTCTATCGAACCAAACCGGGTGACGGGAATTGAAATCCCCACAGAGGACTAGGGGAGTACTCTCGAAGGTAGCTATCAAATTCTTTAAAAAGTTCAAATGTTCGTCCTCGCATGATTAATCCCTTTTGCACCTAGTAGAAAGTGTTAGATAACTCTACTGGAGATAACTAACAGCGATGAAAGCTTTCTATTAGCTTCCCAAAAACAGAAAATATGATCTGTTAAATAATAAAATGAAATTTTTACTTTTTGTCAGAATCAATCGTATTTTAAACAGATGAAACCGTCTCTTCGACTTATTCGAAAAATTTGGTGGAGAATAAAAAGAAAGATAGGTGTGAACCCAGAAGATAGGGAATAGCCGAAAAGGAAAACATGGGGATAATATATAGGTGGTTCGTAAAAAGAGTGTACGACGTGAAGGAGAGCACCGTGTCGGCCAGCACATGACAAATCCCGTAAGATATTAAACCACGTGGATTAATGAAGCCAAGCACATGGCCCGCGTCTGTTAAAAATGAGACGTTTCCATTCTCTAATTGATGGTGTCGGTGGTGAAATACGGGACGTCGGGCCATTACTCTTCGATAATTGTTGGCTCAAATTTCGGGTTACAGGTTGTAACACGCTGTCTGTCTCCGTCTTTATTGTCTCTCTCGCTTGACCTTCCCCGCTTGGTTCTTAACTCACGTCTTCTGGCTGTATTTTGGTTCTTAAATCACGTTAATTGTGTATACTGTCCGTTGATCACTTTCTATCGATAGTATACTTATTTCAACTTCTCCGTTTGGTTCTTAAGTAATGTTTATGGTTCTACGGTGTGTAATCTATTGGCTGTAAGGACCAATTTGGTTTTTGAGACGCGTTCCAGCTTAATTGTTTCAACATTCTATAAATTACCGAAGGTTTCTATATACGTTCCTCACATTCTCTGCTTTGTTCTTAACTCACGTTTGTTGTTTCTAATGTCATCTTTACTGACTGATTTTGAAAAACATATTTGTCACATCACACATCTCTAGGCTGTTGGAGTATTTTCATTTTCTCTGTTAGCCGGTATTTTTATGAGGTAAATTTTCACTACATCTCAGCTGTGACGCCAGTTTTGTTGGCGTCTCTACCTGAGCGCTGATCATAGATCCCCTGCCGGTAATTGTTTCGGTTCACTTCTCTCATGGTTTTATATCGCGCCAATTGTCCTTCCTATTGGGTTGGTATTCGTGGTCAAGTGTCAGGCTGTGTTGTATGGCCTCTGTTACCTTCAATTAGAACAGCTGGTAGATCGTGGTGCTATATCTGATGAGTATTTGTAGTGGCTGTTGATTCCCGATGTTTGATTGAACCAGATGTACAGTTGTATTTATTGTACTGGACGAAATGAGAGATTATAATATCAGGTTTCGAATACCTGATTAATATGCCATACGTGTATTATATGACTATTAGAATTTCTGAAATCTTGAGGATTCTTCTGACCAATTATATTATTCTGTGCAAGTAGGTGTACTTGTACACGTACTTGTAAAACCGATATTTTCCAACAAGGGATTTGACTCCAATGTGTGGAGGCGTGTGGCGGCAGGGCAGACGGCAGACCTGACGTCGCTATCAGTCCGCGAGCTGCTGCCCGACACCGACTTCTACATGACCTACGACGGCTCCATGACCGTGCCGGGCTGTCTGGAGACTGTCACCTGGCTGCTGCTCAACCGGCCGCTCTACATCACCCGGCAACAGGTACGTCACGTTTAAACTACATCACCCGGCAACAGGTACGTCACGTTTACACTACATTACCCGGCAACAGGTACGTCACCTCGACACTACATCACCCGGCAGCAGATACGAAACATCGACACATCAACAGGAAGACCCCTATAACATCATTCGGGGGGTTATAGCTACCTGATAAATATATATCTCGACCATTGTTTTTTGCTACATCATCACTCGGCTATAGCTACCTGTTGAATCATGGCTCAGCTCTAGCTACCTGCTACATCACCACTCGGCTATAGATACCTGTTGAATCATGGCTCAGCTCTAGCTACCTGCTACATCATCACTCGGCTATAGCTACCTGCTGAATCATGGCTCAGCTCTAGCTACCTGCTACATCACCACTCGGCTATAGCTACCTGCTGAATCATGGCTCAGCTCTAGCTACCTGCTACATCAACACTCGGCTATAGCTACCTGCTGAATCATGGCTCAGCTCTAGCTACCTGCTACATCATCACTCAGCTATAGATACCTGTTGAATCATGGCTCAGCTCTAGCTACCTGCTACATCATCACTCAGCTATAGCTACCTGCTGAATCATGGCTCAGCTCTAGCTACCTGCTACATCATCACTCGGCCATAGCTACCTGCTGAATCATGATTCAGCTCTAGCTACCTGCTACATCATCACTCGGCTATAGCTACCTGCTGAATCATGGTTCGGCTCTAGCTACCTTCTACATCATCACTCGGCCATAGCTACCTGCTGAATCATGGTTCAGCTCTAGCTACCTGCTACATCATCACTCGGCTATAGCTACCTGCTGAATCATGGCTCAGCTCTAGCTACCTGCTACATCATCACTCAGCTATAGCTACCTGCTGAATCATGGCTCAGCTCTAGCTACCTGCTACATCATCAATCGGCTATAGCTTCCTGCTGAATCATGGCTCAACTCTAGCTAACTGCTACATCATCACTCAGCTATAGCTACCTGCTGAACCATGGCTCAGCTCTAGCTACCTGCTACATCATCACTCGGCTATAGATACCTGTTGAATCATGGCTCAGCTCTAGCTACCTGCTACATCATCACTCGGCCATAGCTACCTGCTGAATCATGGCTCAGCTCTAGCTACCTTCTACATCATCACTCAGCTATAGCTACCTGCTGAATCATGGCTCAGCTCTAGCTACCTGCTACATCAACAATCAGCTATAGCTACCTGCTGAATCATGGCTCAGCTCTAGCTACCTTCTACATCACCACTCGGCTATAGATACCTGTTGAATCATGGCTCAGCTCTAGCTACCTTCTACATCACCACTCGGCTATAGCTACCTGCTGAATCATGGCTCAGCTCTAGCTACCTGCTACATCACCACTCGGCTATAGCTACCTGTTGAATCATGGCTCAGCTCTAGCTACCTGCTACATCACCACTCGGCTATAGCTACCTGCTGAATCATGGCTCAGCTCTAGCTACCTGCTACATCACCACTCGGCTATAGCTGCCTGCTGAATCATGGCTCAGCTCTAGCTACCTGCTACATCATCACTCAGCTATAGCTGCCTGCTGAATCATGGCTCAGCTCTAGCTACCTGCTACATCACCACTCGGCTATAGCTACCTGCTGAATCATGGCTCAGCTCTAGCTAGCTGCTACATCACCACTCGGCTATAGCTACCTGCTGAATCATGGCTCAGCTCTAGCTAGCTGCTACATCACCACTCGGCTATAGATACCTGTTGAATCATGGCTCAGCTCTAGCTACCTGCTACATCATCACTTAGCTATAGCTGCCTGCTGAATCATGGCTCAGCTCTAGCTACCTGCTACATCATTACTCAGCTATAGCCACCTGTTGAATCATGGCTCAGCTCTAGCTACCTGCTACATCATCACTCGGCTATAGCTACCTGCTGAATCATGGCTCAGCTCTAGCTACCTGCTACATCACCACTCGGCTATAGATACCTGCTGAATCATGGCTCAGCTCTAGCTACCTGCTACATCATCACTCGGCTATAGCTGCCTGCTGAATCATGGCTCAGCTCTAGCTACCTGCTACATCATCACTCGGCTATAGCTACCTGCTGAATCATGGCTCAGCTCTAGCTAGCTGCTACATCACCACTCGGCTATAGATACCTGCTGAATCATGGCTCAGCTCTAGCTAGCTGCTACATCACCACTCGGCTATAGATACCTGTTGAATCATGGCTCAGCTCTAGCTACCTGCTACATCATCACTCAGCTATAGCTGCCTGCTGAATCATGGCTCAGCTCTAGCTACCTGCTACATCATTACTCAGCTATAGCCACCTGTTGAATCATGGCTCAGCTCTAGCTACCTGCTACATCATTACTCAGCTATAGCCACCTGTTGAATCATGGCTCAGCTCTAGCTACCTGCTACATCACCACTCGGCTATAGCTACCTGCTGAATCATGGCTCAGCTCTAGCTGGCTGCTATATCACCACTCGGCTATAGCTACCTGTTGAATCATGGCTCAGCTCTAGCTGGCTGCTATATCATCACTCGGCTATAGCTACCTGCTGAATCATGGCTCAGCTCTAGCTACCTGCTACATCATCACTCGGCTATAGCTACCTGCTGAATCATGGCTCAGCTCTAGCTACCTGCTACATCACCACTCGGCTATAGCTACCTGCTGAATCATGGCTCAGCTCTAGCTACCTGCTACATCACCACTCGGCTATAGATACCTGTTGAATCATGGCTCAGCTCTAGCTACCTGCTACATCACCACTCGGCTATAGCTACCTGCTGAATCATGGCTCAGCTCTAGCTACCTGCTACATCACCACTCGGCTATAGATACCTGTTGAATCATGGCTCAGCTCTAGCTACCTGCTACATCATCACTCAGCTATAGCTGCCTGCTGAATCATGGCTCAGCTCTAGCTACCTGCTACATCACCACTCGGCTATAGCTGCCTGCTGAATCATGGCTCAGCTCTAGCTACCTGCTACATCATCACTCAGCTATAGCTGCCTGCTGAATCATGGCTCAGCTCTAGCTACCTGCTACATCAACAATCAGCTATAGCTACCTGCTGAATCATGGCTCAGCTCTAGCTACCTGCTACATCATCACTCGGCCATAGCTACCTGCTGAATCATGGTTCAGCTCTAGCTACCTGCTACATCATCACTCGGCTATAGCTACCTGCTGAATCATGGCTCAGCTCTAGCTACCTGCTACATAATCACTCGGCTATAGCTACCTGTTGAATCATGGTTCGGCTCTAGCTACCTGCTACATCATCACTCGGCCATAGCTACCTGCTGAATCATGGTTCGGCTCTAGCTACCTGCTACATCGTCACTCGGCTATAGCTACCTGCTGAATCATGGCTCAGCTCTAGCTACCTGCTACATAATCACTCGGCTATAGCTACCTGTTGAATCATGGTTCGGCTCTAGCTACCTGCTACATCATCACTCGGCCATAGCTACCTTGATAAACCATCAGTCTTCAATATGTATCTGCCAAATGTAATTCTATTTAGTGTAAAAATATCGGACGTTCAGAGATAAAGTCGATATGAAGACAACTCACTGGCAAGTGAATCATATAAATGGAGTCGATATCTTCTAAGAGATCAATCACTTTAATTAGATTGTTGAAATTCGATATTGGAATATGCGCAATAGACGTTTTTCTATTAGATATGTCTAATTAGCCAATGTTATATTGACGATATATAGGCGCTTCTTTCCCATTTCTAAATTTAAATTTCCCATTGTAGCCTCAAGTCTCCACCCTACAGATAATTACTCACTTATTGATTTTGAGAATTTTGTTCATTTTATATATTTGTATTGATATTAAAATCCTACATATTTTCTTGTCCTTCATTTTAAACCTTTACCTGATCTATGTTTATGTGTGACGCTTGATGACTTCAGTTCCACCATATTGCCACGTGGAAAATCAGGAAAGACTAACTTCAGGATGACACGGCAATTTATTTAAGACAAAAAGGAACTATATTTGATAAAATACGAGATAAAGAATGGGGAAGTTAACAGAGTAGCAAAATTTAAACATCAAAATTGATAATCTGCTAATAAAATAAAAAATACCTTGTTACATAGCACCTTCCCTATGGGAGTTGTGACCCACAGCTTGCAATTATTGAAGATTCTGACATGGATCTGACGTGTCTCTGCCAAGGATTCCATCGAAGTATTGGAACTTTGTCCCTAGTACCTTTGCGTCCTTTTTATTGTGGCGCGAAGAGCGGCTTTGTCGTCGTATTGTCTATAGGGATATCGTCATCTTGGAGGGAAGTCTTTGCTTTGACATGGCGGTGGAATCCTGAAACCACTCTCTGGATAAGTAGATCACAGCACCCATTGCCTCAAGGTATTCTCGGCGATCTTCAGTTTGACTTCCCTAATCTTCCCAGAATCTCCAAAATGGCACGTGGAAAATTAGGAAAGACAAACTTCGGTATTACATAGCAATTTATTTAAGACAAAACAAACTATATTTTGATAGAATACAAGACAAGGAATGGGGGAAGTTTACAGAGTAGCAGTATTTAAACATCAAAATTGATGATCTGGTAATAAAATTAAAAATACTTTGCCTCAATATCATTTCAGTCGCAGTTTGAAGCCGTGTTCAATGTTAAATTACCTTTCTAGACGTCACCATTTCTATTTTAGAAAGACCTGTTAACCTGATGTTGTCCTATCTCCAGAATTCGAAATACCAGGACCTCGGCTGGGTCAGCCACATAGAGTGAAGTGGAAGGAAACCTACCTGGCGAGAGAATTATACCGAGAATCACACTATTAATCTATCTTTAAATCGATTTGACATTGACTTTTCAACAAATTACATTTTTGATTTCGACTTTCCTTTACCAATGTAGATATTCAATGGCCATCAACACATCTCTAGGACAAATTTTTAAAATGTTGGAAGAGTCTCCCTGTATGTTTATGGAAATGTTGTACACAATAATATAAAAGCAAGCTATTAAAACAACAATAAACCCTGATTTATTTCAAGGGTTACGAAAATAAAATTAAATCGAAGTACTCTTGCTAAATAAAATAATCCGTTTTCTTGAAAAAATAAAACCATTTTCTCATATTTTTATCGCAAACAAATACAGTAAAACCTCCATGAGGACACTCGCGCTAGAGAACACCTCTCTATAAAAGACAGTTTTCATTTGCAAAATTACCATTTTTACTATTTAGTAACTCTCCGGTAGGAGGACAACTCTCCCTAAAAGACACTTTGGCTCTGCAATTAGGTGTCCTTTACAGGAAGGTTCTACTGTATTAATAAAACTACATTCGGGTATATTATATGAATCCATTTTTATAGCACGATATATTGGCTGACCAGTCAAACCTTTCTCTGTACCGAGGTAGAAGATAAATATTTGGATTCTGAATTTTCCACCGAGTTCGGATTATAGAGAACTTCTATTGAAGATACAGAAGTTTTTTTTACGTTTTAAAGAGGTTTACAAAGAGATTATATCGCATCTTTAAGAATATCGAACAAAAATATACTAATAAAAATTGAAGGATTTTGTCTTTTTTATGCAAAAATCTGTCAGAGACTATATTAAGTAACATTAAATTATTCATAAAATTAAATAAGGACATTGTAATTAAAATGTATTCAACTGAAGGTGACTTAATTTAATCCTCCCAGCTCCTCGGCAATCCAAAACCTCCCCAAGTAAACCGACGCTTAAATGGCAGCGCAGCCCCGAATTATACTCCAGATATTTTATTCATCGATTGATATTGGTAAATAAATATTTGACCCGGGACTCTCTGATTATTTTCTAAAGATTCTCCATTTTCCCCAACTTTTTCAAGTAGCCAAATAAATCTGCGTGCTCCCCCCCATTCCTATAATAAAATTTTCATTTTTTTTTTTTTTCAGTTTGTTGAATTATCTCTGTATTAGAGAAGAGCAGATTGATGTGTTACTGAGACGTCCGTGTTACACCATCATGGTGGTAGCACCTCCCATTTCCTGTACTTAGGGGCAGCGTGGCACGGCAGTACATAGCCCTACATATTGGAACGAAATATTTAAATCTAATTGTATTGATAAAATGTAAGTATTATTCCCACTCTTCTTTAGTGCTAGACAACAGACAGTAAACAATGTTGTATATCTATATCAATTTGTGAATACCAGAGATAATTATCACAGATTTAGCCATTTTTGTAAATATATTTATGATTATCTTTCTAACCTGAAAGGATCAGGTTCCTAATATATCTTATTGTTCTCTCTTATTTATATTTTTTCTTTGTATAATATGTTTATAACTGCTTCTGTTTAAAAATATAAATCAACGCAATTATCCCTAGCCGGAATATCGTGTTTTGTGTGTTGAAATAAAATATCAAACTATTTCCAGGCTAATAATTTCGACATATTTATCAGATCTATAAAGTATTCATTGGCATACCACTTCTAAAAGTGAAGGCAAGACCTCATGCACGATTGGCGATACCTAAAATATTATAATAAAAATTACGACCATGCACAATTTATTTCGTTTATATTCCTTAGAATTTTATATAATGTGGATTTAAGAAATATATACCCACCCCCCTATATAACTTATTTTCTAATGAATGTATTTCTATTCACATGTTTCTGATTTTTGAGGCTAAGAAGCGGCTAAAAGTAAAACCTCAGAATGTTTAAGGTTCTCTATCGGCCGAATTAAAGCCCCCTATAAGTATGGAAATGGCCTGGATGCTGTTATTAACATTTTAATTACACCCGCCACGTAAATCTTTCCAGACTCTGCACGGAACAACATCCTGGAATATTCTGGAAAAGTTGTCGCCTACGCAAAATTTCACTATGTGTTGTCCCTTATCTCAGAAAGAGTATTCTCTCTCTTTCTCCAAATATGTTATTTTCACAAACGTATAAACATAAATATATTTAAAATTATAAAATATTTATACGTTTGTGTGTTTATATTTTTAAAAGATGTTCTACGCTGTCTTTACTGCAATGATCAGTGGTTAGCCTCTGATGTTCCAGGTCCTCCCAATATTTCATCAATGCAGTAAGTGCAGTGGGAAATTGTTTATTTTCAAAAGAGAAAATATGCCCGTTAAATGGTATAGAATTTCGAATACTTTTAATTTTTTTAGAATTTTGAAAGATGTCGAGCTTATATAATATGAATGAAGAGAGAGGTTTACTTGTGATGTACTTTAAAGATTAAATATCTATTCAGAAAGGAATAATTTGCGACAACTATAACGTCCTAGTTCCTGGTTTTTCTCAAGTAGAATCCTAATAGAGGATGATAATCCCAGATATCAGTCACCAATCATCTAGCGGGGCACCACGGGAACTTGACGGTCTAGACCTTTGCCCTCTATACTATTGATGAAATATCAAATTAACAAACTCCACATTAATTTGTATTATAATGTATTCTATGAGAAAATAATACAACTGTGACATTGTACTGGGATAATTTTTTTAATAATTTATTCTATGTTCATATTTGAAATAAATACCTTTACTCCTCCCTACATTGGCAACTGTCTGAAGAGTATGCTGTTGAAACTGCTAAAACGCTATCAGTTGATAAAACGCAATCATATATTTTATATTTAGTGAAATTTAAAATAAGAGTCACATTTTAAATTTATTTGTATATTTTAGTGGTTTAAAGCTATTTTTCATTAATTACATATTTACAAGTTGAAGATACAATAGTTTTATCTTCGAAATTTGAAAGATTCTAGAGAGAATGTACAAAGCTCTATGTAATAAATATATCTGGATATAATATTGGCTTAGTCACGTGGCCAATCAAACGCCACTTCAACTAAATCGTAAATTTCTATATAGATTTCATGAAATCGAAGCCCCGCCTTAGCCTGACAAAGTCAATAGCCGAAAACCGTAATGTTCAAATGGAATTCCTAATTTCCCATAGTTGATTAAGACAACGAGATTAACTCCCTATTCACTATAGAATAAGAAGCACAAGATGGGGAGTATAAAGAAGCTCTTCTACCTTATCTGTGTTTCTTATTCCATAGTTGATGTTACATGGTTACCCACCAGACTTAGGTTAATTGCGCTTCCACCAAATGTTGCTGCGCTGGGTGTGCAGCTCTACGCGCTGAGGAAGCTGATGCAGGGCGACGCCGCCAACCCCAAGGCCCCGTTGGGCAACAACTACCGGCCCACCCAGCACCTGCACCACCGCCGGGTGCGCACCAACATCGACTACAGCAGGAGCCAGGTAGGTGGGTGCCTTGGTGCCTACTTCACTGGCTGACCCCTGGTGTGGCAGGCCGAGTGTACGTCCGCTCTGGCCAGCACCAGATACTACCAGAGTAAGTCACCGTTGGTCCTTCTCTCTATTTTATCTTTTTTAGCCAATACATCTTCTTGTAAACGAGAGAGAGGTCTGAAATTTTGGATTGATTAGAGTTTTTTTTCTAAAGAATTACGAGGACTCTTCTCCTCTACAAAAATAAATTTTAGCCTAATATGAAAAAAAATATCAATGAAACAATCTATTTAGAAAGAGTGATCAAGTAGAAATATTAAACTCTTCTCACCATAGCTACTATAAACAGCTAACGCTGATTTATGACTGAAGATTTTCTAATCTTCCATTTCAAATTTAAAGGATCCTGTAACAACTATGGCAACTCTGGCTATTTCCCCCCAAAAGCCGCTCAGAATATTCAAAGAAAGACTGTATCTTGAAATGTGAAGGGTTAAGCGTATATGGAATACAAGATACACATTGTTTTCTTCTTGTTCCGGACTTTGAGGGAGGGTAATAAAAATTATCAGCCCCACAGACAGGACGAAACAAGTAGAAATTTACAAGATACCTTTTGACTCATTGGTCTCTGAGAAATATGTCTACTTGAACGACCAACTCTTCCATTCGGCTGATAATATCAATAGAAAATTAAAAAAACAAGATGATTAAAAACACGCAGTAGTTATTGTGCCTCTCCACCAAGACTACGCTCATGGATAAACCTTTTTTTTTAACAAGGTAAAATCCTCTGGAGTAACTTGGTAAAGAGAGAACATTCAAAGACAAAGAGGATAAGTTTCTTTTTATGAACATGCGTTCGAGCTTTCGGGCACAATGTCGCCCTTCAACAGGAATAAAACTACACAGAGAATCAAGATACGTCTATATATACAGGTGATTAACATAAACAAGAAAACTATTATTATTAGAGAGATAAAATTTAAGTTTTATGTGTGATATACAAATCAGGTAATAGGAGAAATGTGATTATGCTAATATATGGTTTAATCTAAACCAATCTAACCTTTTAACATGTATATCGGGATTCATACAATAAATCTTAAAGATATTTTATACACCGTGACCTTTATTGTAGACGCACGAGATAACCAAGTGTGAAAAAAAATTGTCTCTGTCTCCTTCAAAAATAAAAAAAAGAAAACGGCGATATCAAAGACTTTCCACTTCCTTAAGTTTTGTCCATGAGTGTAAATATAGCTTGTTGTCTGTTTACCTGTTTGTCATTTTTTCTTTCTCGGACTCCAGAACGGATCTATATGAGATTAAATGTCTCAATGGAAGGCTTTTGTTGTTAATTCTATTAATTTGTTGTGAGCTTATATTTCATGTGATTTCTCGGAGTGTTTTAGAAAATGCTTTCAAAACAATATATCCGCATAATTTATCTTCGTGAGTTTAAACTTAGACACAATGATGTAAAAGCAACTCTCGGATGAACACATATGGCGATGAGGCCACTTCAGAACACACAGGAGGAGCGCAAAGTTCCGAGACAGAGAGGGTCGTGGACGGAGGTTGACACCGGTTAATTAGAGGTGATAATCGACACACAAATATACGAGAGATTTCCTATGAGATCTCAGCCTCGACCACGCAACAGTTACTCGCCATCTGAGTCAAATTGGAAAGGTTAAAAAGCTCGACAAATAGTAGCCGCACGAATTAAACTAAAAATTGTCGTTTTTTGAAGTATTGTTAGCGCTATGGAGCAAAAGCGACTCGTTACTCGAATAAACTTGCGACGAGAAGTGGATGATACCTGGTGACGTTCAGCGCAATGTTGGACCATTAGGTAGCTTCGACACACTTTTCGAAGTCCAAATTTCACTAGAAGAAGGTAATGGGTGATTGATTTGATGGTCTGAGTCTGGTCTCATCCTTACATCTTTCTGGATCCAGGCGAAACTATCACAGCGCAGAGGTATTGTGAGTCAATTGAAGAAATGCATCAAAAATTCAACGACTCCACTTGATAGTTATCTACACAAAAAGGTCAATCATTCTCCACAACAACGCCCAACCACACCACTCAATGATGAAACAGCAAAAGCTGCATGAGTTTTGGACAATAAAACTTTTGATCACCCACCACTCTACTCGTCCGACCTCTAGCTTACCAATTACCACTTCTTCAAACACCTCAACCATTTCCTACGCGAGAAATAATTTAAAAACCAAGGTGAGGCCGAAATGACCTTAAATGATTCCATCGCCTAGAACTCCAGAATTTTATGCACCCGGAATAGACAAACATGTTGGCAAAAATGTATTGAATCTAATATTTCTTATATCGAATGAGATAAATTTTGTTTTAGGTTTAAATATTATGCTTGGACGCGCTCACTAAATATTGGGCATTATTTTTTCACCAATTCAAACAATCCAAAGGTTATTTCTAGAATCCCCGGTCTCAACAGCGCGAACAATACCATCAAATAAAATTACCAGGGCCGTATCGTAATGTAAAAACTTTGTTACAATATGTATACAGAGGATATTCTATTTACCTTGATCACTATTGATAACTATATAATATATGTTAAGAAGAATATATATCCATAATAGTAAAAGCCATTCATTAGCCTTCACAAAAATGAATAGGTAAAATAATGAATTATTATAAATTTTAATATATACAGTAGAATTTCCCTGTAAAGGACACCTAATTGAAGAGCCAAAGTGTACTTTAGGGAGAGGTGTCCTCTTACCGGAGAGTTGCTAAATTGTAAAAATGGTAATTTTGCAGATAAAACTGTCCTTTGTAGAGAGGTGTCCGCTAAAGGGAGGTCCTACTGTATATATATGCAAATATTAATTTAATCAATAGATTTCTAGATGATTCTTACATTGTAAAAATAGCCTAAGAAATACCAGTTCGCTCGAGAGAGCTGGCACAATTTTAACATAAATAAAGAGAGGGATATTATAATTTTGGATCTCATCTTTTAACGTATATATTATTCTGAGCAAGTTTAACCTCTTAGCTAGTTGACTCTTTTGAGCACCCTCACCTATCACGTAATTTCGGTAGCCGTCTTAAAAATCGATTTTTTGTAATTATAAAAAATAAGGTTGAGTGTTATATGGAACATTCAATTCAAAAAGATGTAAAGAGAGAAGGCAGTTGTGTGACCACGTGGTCTGTGTGCAGTCAATGCCAGGCATTGGAAGTCCTCCTAACTGTGCCTTCGCTTCCAGAGTAAGTAAGCTACCTTCACATGTCCTAGGTACCAGCACAACCCCCTGGAGAATATTCCTGAAGTATAAGTTGAATATTGTAGCACCGTCTCTTGTGACCGTTGTGTGAGCCATGGATAGATAAGGCCGCGAAGAAGACCATAGTTTATAGTTATGAAATGCCTGAATTTTTTAAACAAGAGCACTATTTACCATCTCGTTTACAAGCTGAAGACAGGAAATACTGACTAAATATGCATGAACGTTTCGCTATTAGTTCGGTAAGAGGCGCTATTGTCACCTGGCGTGATTTGAGATTATCTAATCAATGGATTCATCCAATGAAACGACAATTAAAATTTAATAATTTCGGGGGAGGGAGAATAGCTCGATTTTATCAACATTTTAAGGTTGTTGAAGTTACCCGTCACACGTGCCACGGGTAACTTCAACAACCTTAAAATGTTGATAAAATCGAGCTATTCTCCCTCCCCCGAAATTTATCATTACAGAAAAATGAAATCTAGCGTCAGATAATTATCTATATATATAATTGCCTTATTCTGTCTGAAGCTCACGGATAGAATGGCTGCCGGCGAACACGTGTCCTCCCTGCCCCCCTCTAGACAACCCTGTTATCAGCTGTGTGATACATACACCTGTCTATAGCGGCCATTCTAGACAACCCTGTTATCAGCAGTGGGTTACATCCACCTGTCTATACAGACCACCCTGTCTATAGCGACCACTGACCACCCTGCCTATAGCGACCACTCTAGACAACCCTGTTATCAGCTGTGTGATACATCCACCTGTCTTTACAGACCACCCTGTATATAGCGGCCATTCTAGATAACCCTGTTATCAGCTGTGTGATACATACACCTGTCTATAGCGGCCACTCTAGACAACCCTGTTATCAGCTGTGTGATACATCCACCTGTCCATACAGTTCACCCTGTCTATAGCGGTCACTCTAGGCAACCCTGTTATCAGCAGTGTGATACATACACCTGTCTATACAGACCACCCTGCCTATAGCGGCCACTCTAGACAACCCTGTTATCAGCTGTGTGATACATACACCTGTCTATACAGACCACCCTGTCTATAGCGACCACCCAAGACAACGTTTTTAAAATATATTCGCACTCGGGTAAAACCCGGGCGTTGCCCGGGCCATTCGTCTAGTATTATATAAAGATTTATTAAAACCTGAAACAATATTATTCATAAATACAATCCTTAAATAAAACGTGTCTTTTAACCTTTCAAATAGAATTACAAATAAATATCGTCAACAACAACAAAAATAAATGTTAAAAGTAAAACTACCACATGTTTCTTCATTGAAATGCGGCAGGGTTTCTTTATTTGCCCCCAATTCAGCAGGCCTGAGGGAGAGTTCTGAGCTTGCCGCAATTTAATAAAGAAGCATTTTTTGTAATTCATTGTTCACTTCTTCACGGCAAGTATATTTATATTATAAAATAAATTATTATATATCCTTACGCTGGTGGGGAGGGGTAAAACCACGTGATAGTAGAGGAGCAATCAGTGGACGATGAACGAGACACCATATGTATGACCCGATTAAGGCTTACATTATAGTACTTGCATATTTGATGCATTTACATACATTGAGAGAATGCCATTGGTTGGCCATGTTTCCAGGCAGTTGTACGTAGTTCCTGTGTGTTGCAGCGGGAGGTCTGGGCGCGCACTGATGCAATAACTTAAGCCTGAGCTTACATGGTCGGCTCCTCATTCCTATGGCGCTCTTGGAGCTTTCCTATGGACCAATCCTTCCAGCTGGTACATATCACCACCACGCCAGTCTTCCATGGTGACATATCTTCTTTCGATTCGGGGTGTCCTCCTCGTCGGAGTTATGCAAATGAAAGTGTTAGAGAACAAATTTTACCTTTCTACCTTGGTTGTCCCTCTCGGCCTCCCTCCCTCCCTCGATCAAACTCTTTCCTTCCTTCTGACAATCTGTCTGTCTGTCTGTACCATAGTTCTGGGTTGATTTCCCTTTAGGTTGCCATTTTATTATATAATACACTTTGTAAAGAAATAAATATTTTATTGAGTAGTTGTGCCCTTCTTCAACAATACCCCACACACAAACACCAAAACAATTACAAAACGAAGGAAAACGAAAGAATAGAGAATAAGTACAATAGGGATTGACAAGCATACTATGTAAATTTGTAAATGTATACACACACATATCAATTTTTATAATATTGATAGAATGACGTTTTTAGAGCTAAGGTAGATTCAGGAGCTGAATATTACTTCTGTGAAGTTTATCATACGATAGTCTTCGATAACATTGCTGCTACCCTAAGTCATAACTTGGACTGTCTCTAATTTTTTATTTCTTTGCTACATGACCGGTTCATAATAGAATAAGTCTGATCCTGATGGTGACTCCATAATAATAAATGTTTCAGATTGAGAATTTAAAAGCCATAATAATTTTTGAAATACCATTCACACTCACATATTTGATATCATATTAAAGCATGCGTTCTATAGACTATCATACTTATATCCATTCTCTTTATATATAATTATTGATGTAGTTTATATTTTATGCTTATCCCAAGTACATACAGGCCATGATAATCATGCTGGGTAGTTAGCGACTGCTTGTGTGTACCACATGTTTACTCATGGAGAAAGCAGTTCGACTTTTTCACTTATAATGGACCGATGTCTCGTTTGGTTATTTGCACTCACTAGTGGGGTTGGACTTCGCAAAAGTAAGCAGTTATAAGACAATTGAACAAATGACAAATGAATTGGCGAAATCACTGGGAGGGTTCACCATTGATCAGCCAAGCCCTCCCAAGATATTTTGTATTTTAAAATGTATTGTGTATAAAATAAACATTCGTTCTAATATCTTTTCATTTTATATAGACATTTTTTTCTTCATAAAAAAAGAACCTAATTCGGGGTTAGATCTCGGGGCTTGGTTGTCGGAAATCGACGGTGTATGCCACATTCCTCAACATTGGTGTCTTTAAATGATAGATTCACTGATATGGAAGAACTTCACTTTTACCTCATTACCGGAAGGGATTAGCCAAATAGCTGGTTCCGAATCAAGGGAACACCAGTCTCTATGTTGAACCTTAATTCAGAACACCCTCTAAGGTGAATTGTGAAGCATTGCGCCACACTACCACTTCCACCACAAGTAAACGCAGGTTACCCAACTTACTTTGAATATATCAGAAACAAGGATGGTTCAACGCCTACACGTTAAGTCAATAGAAGCCAATAGAGTGGTGACCCATGAATTGACACTCTCTCAAGCTCAGTGTCGGGTTGAGAAGACCTTCTGTCAATTGGCGAACCAACCCATGCACCCAACACCAAACGGATAAGCACAAATTATAAAAAAGAAAAACTTTTCAGAAATCCTGGATATGCGAAATCAATGGGTATGTCTGTGAAATTTTTCAGAATTAGTGGCTAAGCACAAGGAAGGTACGAACCATGAGGTGATTTTTTGTGAAAATTTGAAGTCAAGTTCAATTTGAACTGATCATTGACCTACCTACACCGCTGGGATATGCTCGCAGCACACCAAGAGTTGCGTTCCTCAAATATATACACACACACAAAGCTTTATTAAGACCACCGGTCTTAGACAGATTCACCACAGGAAGAAATAATAGATGGAGCTCCTATACTCCAGGCAGCGCAGCACCCAACAACAGCCTCCTGGTCCGACGCATGTCTAATGGCCACACGTTCCTTTGTGCATACGTAATGGTTAGAGAATCACTTAACAGGCTAGTGTGGAATCAGCCGCGTTCTAGTCTTCGCTTTCCTCGTCCAAATGGACCACGACATTCGGCGAGTCTATTAATCTCCTCCGAACGGTTCCTCAAATATATAAGTCTAGTCAATCGAAAGAAAGACAAACAATATGACTGTCTCACAAGACACATCGACTCCGAGATTTGAATGAAATCGTATGAAACCATTTGTAGAAACAATGGATGGGTGAATGACGAAGCCAAGATCAAGAGTATGTAGCGTTCTTACTTAAACGGAACAGCTCTTCCCTGGTTTGATAATAAATTTCAAGATGTAAAAATTATTGTTGGGAAGAGTGGAAGCGTGATTTTGTTTGTTATTTTGCGAAAAACCTGACGTGATTGGGGAAAATGGAGGTTATTTACGAAATCAGCACACCAAATAACATACCATTCAGTTAAAATTTCTCATAAATGTATATTTTTTTAATCGCAGGCTTGTATAATTTTAATTAATTAGCTATTAAACGAATATTAAATATTTAATAATTATATAAACTAAATAAATAATATGTAGAATAATATGTGTTATAAGATATGTGGAATTAAGGAAAATGTATGATTCATTTAATAAAACATGGGAGATATATAAATTGAAAATATATACCGGGTATTATGAAGTAAAATATTCAACATTTCCCCCTAATATTTAGCTGGACGTTTTATATTCATCGATAAATATGTGGGATGCTAAATTTTACATGATTTTTTTTAAATGTCAAATAAATATAATATATTCAAATATTTGTCTGCTCTATATATAATATGAAATGATATAAATAAATTTATATAAATACTAGCCGAATGACCCGGGCAACGCCCGGGTTTTACCCGATTAAATGCTTTTATTCAAATACTATTCGTTACAATTATAAATTGGCGCCGTGGATGTCATTCTTGTATAATATATAAATGAGTTTTAAAAATTGTATTAAAAAAAATGCATCTGCCGGGAATCGAACCCGGGCCGCCCGCGTGGCAGGCGAGCATTCTACCACTGAACCACCGATGGTTATGAGAAATGGCCATATTTGGGTATTTATTCCATTCACAAAGCAAACGGTGACTGAATTAAGAATTGTTGCTTGATTATGACGCTGATTACTGTATATATTAATGAAATGATGACTATTTTATTCCGAAATGTGTCTTCTCCTAACTACTTTCTAGCTTGAATTTTACAACTTTTTTCTTGTAAAGGGTTGTTTTAAATGCTTTAAAAGTTAAAGGAAGAATAAAAAGTAGATCAGAGAGCTCAATTAATGACAGAAGACACTTCCTGATCAAGAAACGGAATGTAGCTGATGGCCCACTGCTACCTATCGGTACCGACAGTTTATTTTTTTAATTATTTTATTTCAAAAACTTTAAATCTTATTCAAAAATGTTCAGTATTGAGGTTCAGACATACATGTGTGACAGGCTACTGTTCATGATAATTCAAGTATATGGCGTAAATATTATTAGAAATTGTATCCGTCGCTTGTGGGACGAGCTCATATACAGTATATATATGTCGCAATATCGTTGCGGAATTTTTTGTTGTTGGTTGAGAATGGTGTAGATTGTTGAAAGCGCAGTCGTTTGAGTGGAAAGTGAAGCATACAGGGGGAATAAGCCAGGACACGTGATGGGGTTGAAATAAAAGGCAATTAATCGGAGGAAAGAAAGGCTTTGAGAAGGCGGAGCGGTTTTGGTTATTGGCTATCTATTCACATTGCGGTAAGATTGACTTAGCTATGGGATGAGCGGAGAGGGATCTAAGTGATGAATACTCGATGGTGTCCAGCCGATGACTATAGGTCCTAACTCGGTGGGATGCAAGTGAAGACTCTAGGTGCTATCTCGGTGGGATCGAAGTAAAGACTCTAGGTGCTATCTCGGTGGGATCGAAGTGAAGACTCTAGGTGCTATCTCGGTGGGATCGAAGTGAAGACTCTAGGTGCTATCTCGGTGGGATCGAAGTGAAGACTGACTATTCTTGGTTCTCGATTTAACACGAGAACCCTTCTTACTTCTCATTGGTTGAAAGGTGTGACGTGGAGGTTCCCTATTGGTTCTCCACTAAATGAATTGCTCCCTGATTGGTCTACGTTACGTCTTTGTCTTTAGACATGTTCCAGCTTGACCAGGAAGTGATAGTTTGTTGAACTCGAACTTTTATTAGTTCCGCGATAATTAAACTGGTAATAACTTTACTAATGATTGTGCTAACTCTCTAAGCCTCTTTTCTAGGCCTTTCTTCTAGGCCTTTCTGTCCTCCAATGTTACCTTGTTCTTTATTGAAACAAATCATACATTTTCATACATATTGGATTGACTATTGGCATCTATGTATGTACAAATTATGACAGATGCGCCCCCTACATGTGAAGAATTTATGAAGGGGTTTTAGTCTGAATAAGTTCTGTAAAGCAAAGAAAATAATTTTGAGCGAAAATTAATTGGTTATAGGGAGGTTATATACAACATTGATAAGGATATAAGAAATAAGAAAAAATGTGGTATTAATGCTATATAGTGGTTAATAGAGTGGTTAATAGTTATGGTTAATAGAGATCAAAATTTGTAAAAGTGAATCATAAGTTGAGTACTATGGTACATAGTGAAAACGGAAAAATTGCCTAACTACATTTTTTTGCTCGAGATTGGGAAGGAAATCGAGGAAATTTCATGAGGTAATTTTAGAAATCAAAAATAAAAATAAAAGAAATGTTGAGTGAAATCAAAGTGAAGGCGTGGTTGAAAAAGAAAAATGCCTTGTTGCGTGAAAAAAAAAGAAAAAAATGCTTTGTTGCATTGGTGAAAAAGAAAAATACCTAATTACTTTTTTGCTCGAGTTTGGGAAGGAAATCGAGGAAATTTCATGAGGTATTTTGGAATCAAAAAATAAAAATAAAAGAAATGTTGAGTGAAATCAAAGTTGAATGCTTGGTTGCATAAAAAAAAAGAAAAATGAAAAAGGTTTTTCAAAAATAAAGGATGACTTAATGTCTAAGTTTAACCGAAAACCAATGAGTTTTCGTTGATAAATGGAACTACGATAAAATAAACTAAGTGGTAAATAAAATGGTAAATAATTGCTAAAATAAGTGATAATAAATTGAATAAGTTGATAAATTGGTTAAATGTTTTAATTTTAGAAAATAGTGAAAATGGTTAATATATAAACAAAAAATATATAGTGGTTTGAACCCGTTTTGTATCTATATGCCATGATCTAGATTTCTTAATTGATTAATTTTGCCCTATAAATTTTTTGTCTCATCTGTTGCAACACTTAGGCGGAAACGTGATCCTATCCTCAATTGCGAATTTATGCTATGTATACAGGAGACATGGAAATCTAAATAACCTTTACGTGTACCTTTATGTCATTGTTTTTTGAAATCTCAAAAGTCGAATGTCGTATGTTAATTTGTCTCGAGCCTTAATGCGTTCTAGGGGTTTTTATGCGATCCCCTAGGGCACTTAAGATGTGCTCGCCCAATATCCACTTTATATATTGGGTGTCGGTACCTAAATTAAAACCTTGAATACAGGATTCGAGGGGATCCTCGGTCCTTCTAAAAGGTCGTTTAATCCCTTTGGGAGAAAACGTAAGCTTGAACAGCTTAGTTATCTAAAATCCTAACAAATTTAAAGTGGTAATATGCGTGAATTTTGTTCGTAATTGACTTTGAGATCTACGTGTAGGTGGAATATGTAACGTTTTTTGGAAGTCTGTGAAGGGATTATAATAGAGGCGTGAATTCATTAAGATGTGTCGGTAACGTCTTGTGAGAGTGAAATTGAATTGTATTTGTAAACGTCGATATGTAGCTGGAATGGGGAATGAAAAGTGGGGTGATATGGAGAGAAGTCCTCAGCTTGACCTCAATTTAGACGAGGGGCCCACTGTAATTAGAGATCCGGAAATGGGGGGAACTACCACCCTCTATTTGCACTAGCTTGCTGTTCGATTTTTATTGCCTCGCGGAAGATATCTTTCTCGCTTCCTGTCTCCTAATTGATTTTGTTCTAATTGAATCTTTTAATGGTTCTCTACTTATTTTACTGGAGTGGGATTTTTTTCTTCTATCTGGGAAGAATGATGTAAATCGTTCTTTTGGAAAAATGGTGGTCATTGTTTTAAGTGGAGATGTGTAATCGTTTATCTGTCGTAGGTGGTGTAATTTCGGCATTGGTTGTATTTCGAAAATCCGGATATTGTATCTATTGATATTAAATCGAATGGTTGTTGTGGACTTAGTAAAAATGTTATTCAGTGATATTAGAGTGGAATTGAGTGAAAGTGCGACTTTCGACGTGGACACGCTTTGAGGTGAGAAGTGTCACAGGCGTGGTGAAGGCGTCTTTGGCCTGAAAAGTGAAAAGTTTTGTGGTGTGGCCTGTGACACGAATCGAAAAAAAAAATTGTAAATGAAAAGGTGTCACGTGAAGCCTTTGTTTGTACAAAATCTAACCTGTTCTCACTATGAACAACAAATTTACTAAAGTCATGGGTGCTGGTTGTACGAACATATATTGAGAATTCTTATATTGTTAGTGAATATGGCACGTTTAATGTGAAATTTTTAGTGTTTTGTGTAGACGATGTGGTTGTTATTAACGGTTGTGCATGCGCTTGCTGGGTGTTATCGTCTTTTGGCGCGAGTGTCGCGCTTGTTGTGCGGGTTGTGCGTGTTTGTTGCGCTGGTGGTGTGGGTTACCGTTGTGTGATGACGTATGGATGCGTGTGTTGTTAGCGTGAAAACCGTCCTGTTGGATGGATGTTGTCTGTGTTTTGTTGTTGTGAATGTTGTGTTTGTTGTGAGGTACACTTGTGTGATTGTTGCGTGACGACGCATGGTCACGTATGAACTTTGCGTGGTAGTTGTGTGAGCTGTGCTGTTGTACGGACACGTTTTTGGGCATTGTGATTGTAGGCTGAAGCCGTTGTGGCTCTGTGAATTGAGGGCATATAGTATTGGCAATTGGTTTTAGGAAAGAAGTTGTGTGGTGCGGGGTTAGAATGGTGGCATGTAGAGAGTTGTGGTTGGGTCAATGAATGCATGCAAGGGTTGCCATGTGAGAAAGATTTGGGTGCAGTGCAAGTCCTTTGGGACAGGTTTTGGCCTAGCCCGTGCGTGCATTCATTGGATACAAGTTTGGATACATGGTTAAAGGGGTAGGTCCTGGGTCAGATACAAGTCCAAAGTCAATTTCTTGACGTCATAGGGTGGGGTGCCTACCTCAGTCTCGAAAGGTCTCCTCTGGGGCGTCTTTGGCTTGGGTTGGCTGCTTGGGACTCGGGACCGATTGCACTGTCCGCGGAATTGAAGGGGGAAATCTAGCCGTTTGCACTGCTTTCACTCGAATGGACCGCTTTCGGACTATTTGCACTGTCCTGGGTCGCGTGGATTGCTTTCGGGTGCGGGTGTATGGGTACGGCGTGGCGGTGGATGACTCCTCGGTGGTCGGTGTCAGGTCGCGGTGACTCTCGCCTGGAGCGGTGGCGCGATCGTCATCTCTCCCGGGGGTGGGGCTCCGGAACGCCGTCTCTAGTCGGGTGGTGTCAACTCGTCGGAGGGCCACTGTCATCTGGCATATAATGGCCGCCAGAAGGCGTCTGGTCGCCTCGCTTCTCGCCCGCTTCTTCTCCCTTCCGTTCGTCAAGTGCTCCCGTTTTTCCGTCATTATCCTGTCGACTCATTCGTGTCGCAATATCGTTGCGGAATTTTTTGTTGTTGGTTGAGAATGGTGTAGATTGTTGAAAGCGCAGTCGTTTGAGTGGAAAGTGAAGCATACAGGGGGAATAAGCCAGGACACGTGATGGGGTTGAAATAAAAGGCAATTAATCGGAGGAAAGAAAGGCTTTGAGAAGGCGGAGCGGTTTTGGTTATTGGCTATCTATTCACATTGCGGTAAGATTGACTTAGCTATGGGATGAGCGGAGAGGGATCTAAGTGATGAATACTCGATGGTGTCCAGCCGATGACTATAGGTCCTAACTCGGTGGGATGCAAGTGAAGACTCTAGGTCAGTGATTCTCAACCTTTTTTTTTTGTTGCGGCACTATTTTAAAGATTTGAAAATTTGGCGGCACAATTTTAGAATTTCGCGGCACACTTTTGCTAACTTGAATGCAAGAAAATTCAAATTATGTATCAATATTTCTATGCAAAATATAAGTAATATACATCTCTAACATTCAATTTGCTAATTTCGTTATTTTAAAAAGTAAAAAAATGAAAAAGAAAAAAAGAAAAACCAATACAAACGTGAACATAATCATATGACTAAAATTCGGCGGCACATTTTTAGAATTTCGCGGCACACAAAATTACCGCGGCACAGTGGTTGAGAATCACTGCTCTAGGTGCTATCTCGGTGGGATCGAAGTGAAGACTCTAGGTGCTATCTCGGTGGGATCGAAGTGAAGACTCTAGGTGCTATCTCGGTGGGATCGAAGTGAAGACTGACTATTCTTGGTTCTCGATTTAACACGAGAACCCTTCTTACTTCTCATTGGTTGAAAGGTGTGACGTGGAGGTTCCCTATTGGTTCTCCACTAAATGAATTGCTCCCTGATTGGTCTACGTTACGTCTTTGTCTTTAGACATGCTCCAGCTTGACCAGGAAGTGATAGTTTGTTGAACTCGAACTTTTATTAGTTCCGCGATAATTAAACTGGTAATAACTTTACTAATGATTGTGCTAACTCTCTAAGCCTCTTTTTTAGGCCTTTCTTCTAGGCCTTTCTGTCCTCCAATGTTACCTTGTTCTTTATTGAAACAAATCATACATTTTCATACATATTGGATTGACTATTGGCATCTATGTATGTACAAATTATGACATATATATATATAATGTATCATTAAATTCCGAGGTCAACTCCAAAATTGTCCAGATTACGGGCTGAATTATAGATTGACCTAATTAACGAAATATATGAAAATTCGAAACTATTATAGACGCGTATGATTCTTTAAAAAAATTAAACAATTTTTACTGCCTTTACTGCAATGGAAAAATTATCGTACGCGTCTATAATAGTTTCGAATTTTCATAACAGATGGCGCGTTAATGTATCATTAACGAAATATATATTTATACTAATGAAATAATCCAGGCAAGATTCCTTCCAAACATATACACGTAGATTGTACGAAGCTAAAAGCTACTCTGGCCAACATCTGGCCGTACCACGCCTCACGTCACTTTGCACGGCGTCACTGTGATTGATACGCGAAAGGTATCATTTGGTGGAAAGATGCTGGTTCACTTCAATTATTTCTTATATCACATGTTATTTAGATAATACAACAGGGATTGGCTCCAAATGGCTCGGTGTTCCAAGTTCCATATAAATCTTTGTTCCGGTCTCCCTCATCCACTTACAGTATTGACAAGAGGGTCTCCTGCCTGCCTCTATGTACACAGCGGTTTTTGTTTCACTTGTCGAGAAAGAATCATTTTATGAAGCGCTAATCTTCGAGGAAGTTTTCAGAACAGTTTCTATTGACATGAATGCACGGATTCGACGCCGTCTACTTGTCAAGTTGTCCCCAGAGGGAAAGAACGCTCACGCAAGTTTCTTTCTGTCGTAAGAATTGTCGATAGAATGGACCAGCGATTTGTGTCAGCCAAGGTAGAAATCAATTTGATCGACAGAAAACAAAATCAACCTAACTTCAGCCTCGATCGTAACCGTGCGCATGTAGCTGGCGCACAGTGGATGGGTAGCCTACCAAGATATGATCCGGGGAACCCCGCTGCTGTCTAGTAAACTGCCACCTTAGCAAAATCTTTTAAATAGTGAAATTATATAAAAGCACTTCGTATGTTATAGGTATGGCCTATATATGTTTCCTATATTTAAAAGTACAAATATTACAACATTCACAAAGACATTAGTGACGCCCAGATGTAATCGATCAGATGATAGATAGACAAACTGAAGAAGTGCCTCTCATTCCTCTATACCGGCAGGTGTGTGAAGACATGTCTTGCAGAGCCGTGTGGCAGCCTAAAGCGGGGAGAGGAGAATCCGAACCTCCCAAATAAAAGCATTTATTCGATGTCAGCAGATTGGGAGCGGTCCAAAATTGGAGAAGAAACAGTTGTATTCTCAGGGGAGTTTTCTCTTTCTGCCGTTTGTCGTCGCCGGCATTCAACGCGCCTAGTGTTGAATTAAATGTTCTAGTAATATCCACACAGTCAGGTCTGTATGATACAGATCTTTACACAGAGGGTGTGTATAATTGTTTAGTTAACTCTCTCTTTATTCAGTAATGTTCTATAAAGTAGTTTTCAAACGCAGGAAAATCTTCTATGACCAAACCGTGGTTTTAGAGTGACACTTCTCTCACATTACATATTTACTGAAGATAGCTACTTGGAGATATTTGAGAGCCACTATCAGAAGTCTTCAGTCTCCAGTACTGCTGCTGTAAGAGAGAGTGAAGGATTTCCTTAGCAGTAACATGTAGGCATTCTACACCGTATCCATAGGACTGCTCTCCTGTCTTGTGGTTTAGAGATACGTCTTGCTAGCTTTGGTGAACCATTTCACCAGGTTTCATCATGCAGGTGTTGACAAGTTCGGTACGGTTGAAATAAGGCAGTCCAAGAAGTCTAGCGCCGTATGGGCATTTGTAAAGCACATGGTCCCACAGTTTGTCCTTCTTGACAATGTAAACAGGTTTATCCTGTAGGTTGTTTGGTCACGATCAGGTTGGCTCAGACATGTCTTCATGGCTTGACAAAAACATGGTGGTTGGTGTTTTTAGGTTTATTTCACTAAGATTATCTTTGATATACCAGGAGTGGGGTCAAGAATCCTTTCAGGTGTCTGTTTGACTTATCGTCAATGTATAGTTCAGTTCATATTTAGCGATATATTTAGACGCGTTTCCTCGCCACTTTTGGATTAGAGTGAAGGAGTGGTGTGTCAACAGCCGCCATCTAGTTCTCACGTTTTCCTTAAGTTCATTTGTGGCCCAGCAGAAATAGTTTTAAAGGCAAATATTCTTACTTTATAAGGGATTTACATAATGCAAGGAGAAGAATACTTGCCAGTTGGATATTGTTTTAACAATTATTATTTATTATTATCATATCATTTTTATAACTCTAATCAGTGTAGTCATGAAAATTCTAATCTATATTATTATTACTATCTTCATCATTTTGTGTTTCATTTTAAATTTTTTCAAAAAAATTGAATTTTTATATTGATAATAAAATATATAATCATAACAAATATTTTTTTTCTAAAGTACTATTCGTTGGGCAAACATTCACTCAGGGAGAACCAGGGCGTTGCCCTGTTTATTCAGTTAGTTTCATACATATTGTAATAAAATGGGTTATGGTTATATTATTTAAAATATGGCCTAATTTAAATAAATATTTCAAATTATTGAATTATCATCGCAAGTTTGGACAATGCCAAAATAGCAATATTAATCTAAAACGCTTATATATCTTCCTTCTTATATAAAAGTCAATGTCTGTTGTCTGTTTCGCGATAAACTCAAAAACTATTGAACCAATTGGTACCAAAATTTGCCGCTTTTTATAAACCTGAGAAAAATTTTCGGCTACATTTTGATTAGCATTTTTGGCTATTTATTTTTTTCATTTGAAGAACTTTTTTTACGTGGAGTAAATACAAGGCGAAGTAACAACACCAGGCCAATTAAGAGACCAATGAGCGTTCTGCATTTTTTTTTTTTTCAAGTTGCTTGCGTACTTTTTTTTTTGATATCTTTTCATACGAGTGCTACTTTTTTTACAAAAGTATTGAGTATTGAGAGAGAAATTTATATTACTAAGTTACCGTAAGTGCAAACAATGCAATTTTTAAAAAACTTTACAAAATTAGCGTTACTGTATGTAAATAATGGCTTTCGTATTTTTTATTAATTTTTGTTCCGGCCTTTGTTTTTTTTTATCTCTTTAAAAAAATCGTTTAAAATGCAGTCGCAGTCATTAGCAAACACATATGTTTGCCTAATTTCCATGTGCTATTTTAGTTTTTACAGAAAAATATTTACATTCCAATGTTTTGGATTAATTTTTTTATAAACCTATATTTTATTATTCTTACTGAGAAGATGGGCATCGCAGTCACTCATTCAACTCAGGCAATTTCAAGGGTTAATGCGCTGGGGCGGGTACCTCGGGGGTTGGGTGGAAAAGCTGTCATCTATTTAAACTATATTGATTTTGAAACAACGAAATGGATTGAAAAAATAATAATTAAATCAAACACCTAAACACTAATATACAGTAAACTCTCCTATAACGCGATTAATGTGTTCCGTGTTGTATGAAATCGCGTTATAGGAATTCGCGTTGTACGAAATTTGTATAACGCGAATGTTGTTAGGGTAAATTGTTAGTGACAAATATCATGTAAAAATGTATTGTATAAAATGATGTATATAGGAAAAATAATTATATACTAAAACAAAACTAAATGTTATATTATTTTATATGCAAATGTATATTTAAAAAAAAAACAAATTAAAGTTTATTCACTACGTAATTTGTTTTTTTTTTATATACATTTGCATATAAAATAATATAACATTTAGTTTTGTTTTAGTATATAATTATTTTTTCTATATACATCATTTTATACAATACATTTTTACATGATACAGTATATCTCCTTTTTAATTTTTCTTTTTTTCCAACTTTATTCATCATGCCTGGGGAGCAAGTTCCGTAATTTTTTATATTTGCAAAATATTTACATGTAAATTCTAATTTAACACCTTATATGCGTTAAAAATATTATTTTAAGTTTTAAAACTCAATTTATTTCTATTTTAAAAATTTTACTTACAGAAACACATGTGCAATTAAATTGACAAAGTATACAACACTACTTCGTTCAAAAACAAAAAAAAAATTGAAAAACGCGTGTGCATAAAAATTAAATGTATTGTACAGTTGTCAATATGGAAATTTCCGCATTTTATTTTATAACGCGTTATACGAAAATTCGCGTTGAATAAATAAATTTATTGCAATTTTTTTTTATCGCGTTGTACGAAATCGCGTTGTAAAAACTCGCGTTATAGGAGAGTCTACTGTAATACAATTTTATCATCACACACACCTTTTACCTGTGGTTTATGTGTTACTTCTGTATTGCTATTCTATGGCACTTCAACTATTCATTATCGATGTACTTTCAGTATGGAGGAAATTATACTCGGGGGAATTCTCGGGCGAAGCCGGGTCATTCGTCTAGTGACAAATAAAAATGAAAGTGTAAGGTGGCAGATATAATTATATATGGTGAGAATAGATTTTTAAAATGTAGGTGTGAAACATTATATCCTGATAATAAGTTTCCCTTTAATATTCACATTATGTAGACTTATATTAGTGAATCATATAGTCTCAGATATACTTTATTTCTAGATTTATTGAGATTTTAAAAAATTAAATGAGGTTTTTTTCGCGTAGAAGGTTCTAGCGTATTAGAATAATAGGAATGTATTATTACCAATCACGCGACACATCAATATTAGCATCTCCTTTTTCTACCTTAAAATAGGCTAATTAAGCTGATATTTGAATATTTTTAAATTCTGGGGTTAAATTACTTTTTCCTAAGTTTGTCAAGTACATTTTGTTGGTTTAATTTTAATAGCCTTTCTATTGCCTATACTTCAAACTGCATCTTCATCTATACATAAACTTTTTAATTTATCATTAATTCTATTGTGAAAATATGTAAACGGTATTTGAACTTCGTTTTGTATATACTATATATTATATATGACCTCTGGCTTCGCTAGAGTTCTTCTCGAGTTAATATTCCAGTACTTGGTGATTTTGAATTTTCTTCGGATGGAAATATGACAAAGGCTCCTTCTCCAGGCTCAATTCTAAATTCAGTTGAAATTTCAGCCAGATTGGTTGAATATTTAGCAAACGTTAATTGAACAAATAATAAACATACGTTGAATTTTATATAGAGAAGGTTTACAATGAGAGTAATTACGATTGAATTTTTTTTTCAAAGGAAAATGAACTTTTTTGCGACTGGTTCTAAAAATAATTGTAATTGAGGGATTTTTTTTTTCAATTTCTACATTGTGAGGGACAGAATTTAGGCTAGATAATGATTTTATTGATTGTAGAATTTCTTGCAGTGTTTTATTAGGACATTTATTTTTGTTTTATGTTCTATAAGACCGACTCCATATAAATAGAACAATAAAGTATCTGTAAAAGCATCAGCAGGCGTCAACTACGTATCCTCCAGAGCCCCAGAAAGTGTTGCTATAGCCCCGTTTGTTAACCTCCTCGAGTGAGCATGCGATGAAGTCTTCAGGTGCGGATCGCAGCCTTCAGGATTGTCGTCGCACGGAAAGCCTGGACTCTATGGAAGATGTTCTGGAGTTTGTGGACGTCCCGGACCACCCCTCCGAACGGAGCAATCTCCGGCAGGAATCTTTCTTCACCGCCATAGGCGACGAGGAGGCCTCCGAACCTAACTTCTCCACTTGTCTAGATGAGATCGAGCAGAAGTACCTCGAGGACGATTTGACTCTTGACGACCTGCGTGAAGAGATTCTGAGGAGAACTGATGGCCTTACTTCTGAATCCTGTACGAGTTTCCCACTCGATTGTAGCTTGAAAGGCCGCAAATCCCTGTGTTCCTCTTTTCTGAATTCCTTTCCCAGTCTGAGCAAAATTCATATCTCCGACTCAAGCGAGGACTCAACAAGCTACAACACGTTCATCTCCAACTCTTCCATGTTGACCGAGAAGCCATCGTCGCTGTTCGGCAGCATCCACAACAGCAAGTCCATGTCCTCGCTCCAAAAGACAAGCTTCAAGTTATTGAAGAAGTCTGTTTCTTGCATCAACGCCATGACCCAATCTTCTTGTGACTTAGAGAACTGAGTTCTCTCCGAGAGATTTGGCGCAATAGATATCCCTTGGCGTAGTGAATAAATAAAATTTGATTCGGCTCACACTAAGTGCCTGTTCTTGCTCATACACCAGGTTATCCGCCTGTTCGAACTTGCCGTTCTTCATTCGATCGTGTTATCTGCGTGTATTTCTTTGCGAAGGGATGAATTTCATGATACTAAGATGACATTGTCGCCACGGGAATACGTGAAGTGGACCTTGTTACGTCATCTCGACCGTGTCTGCACTTCAGGACGTGGGAGGTGACGTCCAAGGGAGTTCGGTGCCCTAATTGATTTTTTTTTGTCTGCGTGTAAGAAAATTTGGCTTGTTGCGCTGATTTGTGTCATTTTGAAATGTGGCGATGGTTTTTAGTGTTTCCTTATTGTTTAAATGTTGACAGTGTTTCGACTTTCAAATAAACGAAGGCAAATAAATTGTTTATATAATGGCCGAAGAGAAATACTGAAGATATACATATTTTTTGACGCGATATGACTAAGATTTCCAGATGATAAGAAATGTGGGTCAAAGACGAATAATTGGTGATGTGAGTTCGGTGAATTATAATTTTAAAAAGTTGACGCGCTGTGCCACTGAAGTGGGTGTGATGGCCGTAGTCAACCCCAAGTACTATAGATTCACTGTGGTTGATGGAAGATTCCTATATTTTTCTTGATGTAGTTGTGTGTAGAAGGAAGTTTGACAATTATACCGCAAAGGTTTCTTTTGAACGAAAAATCGAAATTTATTTGAAGGAGAAATAACGATTATTTCTAACCTTAGGGATGAAGTATGATAGAATGAATTGTGAAGAGTAATGATAAATGGAAAAATAAAAGTGTCCAGGGATGGGAATCGAACCCACAGTGTTCCGCTTACAGGGGAGATGCCACGTCCACTAGGCTAACCTGGACATATTTTTCCGTTCGTAAATAGTTCGTAGTTTTTTTATTAGTTTGTTTTTAGTTTCGTAGTTGTGTGTGTGTGTTTGGTTGTTGATGGTTCTGTCACGTCTCTATATTTGGAGCGGGTATTTCGAGATGAAATGTTTCATGTGTTGTGGACGTATTCAGCTTTGTTTTTTTTTTTTTCTATTCATATCTACATCTGTGTTGCTTGTGGTTTTTACTGGTGAGGTGTTATGTTCCGTGGTTGGGGTGTTATCTTGAATAGAGATTATATTTAAAAATATAGGTGATGGATAATATGCATTCTGGTGTCATATTGTGGTGCTCGGAGATGTTTTTAGGCCGCCTCACAAATACAAGGCGTTCAAATATTGCACCGCCGACTTCATTGTATTAGGAACAGTCTATGATGTGGTTTGTACAAACGTATTACACTAGTGAGGGGATTGGGGTGGTATGGAATGTGGTGGTGATTGCTTAAAGTAATAGGATACAATTCTCCGAAAATGATAACCCCTTGTACAATATCGTTTGAAAGAAATTTTTCAATCAAGGCAGGAGTTTCTTGCAAAATAAAAAACAATATAATTGACTCGAGATTTCGGACCTTGGAGCCCTTCTACGGGAATAAGGTTAAACTTACTACTGTAGAAAGTCCAAGGCTCGAAAGCTCGAATTAATTAATTAATTTTTTTTTCGCAGGAAACTCTTCCCTGAATGGAATTTTTCCCTCAAGTATTAATAGAATATGGAAAATGAAGAAGGCTCTCATTTTATATTCAAATGTCTTGAGGATCTTTCGTATTTTTAATAATATTATTTAAGCCCCCATTATGAATCAATGCTTCAAACTCTATAATTCCTATTCAATTTAATTGTGACACAAACAATATATATGATTAGCAAAATATAAATTATATAAAACATGTGGATGGTTAGAAGGCGAATGGCGAATTGAATACCTTCAAATATGTTTGTGTCTGTCATAATCACGTGACTGTGCCGCGGCCTATGCGCACGCAACCAAAGGGTTGATTATATATATGCAAATTGCATTATGAGTTTTAATAGTTGTTGTACATATTTTCATATACAATATATATTCTGCACGTAATGTTTGGGTTATAGAATGAGCTCTCTCTATATATAAATATATATCATGTTATATGAATAATTCCACAATTAAACATTTATTTTATTGGAATTTATCTTTTACATTATTTCATATATATGTGATGCGGATAGTCGTGGTTCACCAGGGTGTTCCTGCCTAGAAGTCCTTTTCTACTTGGCGGGCGGGAGAAGCAGCACAAGTAAGGGACTGCCCTGTAGTACGGTGTCGTGAGCCCCGAGCCGCTATGGTAACCGTGAAGGCCTACAGGGAACTCTGAAATGTGGCTGACTAACGGGGCAATGGCACCTCCCCTTTCCATGGAGCAACTTTATGGACAAGATATCACCATAGTGTTACAGCTCAGAAGGCGAAGAATAAAGAACTCCATATTCCAAAACAAAGACAGAGAGAGCGTCACAGATGACAACGAGGAAGTTGGACCTTATCAGAACGACACTTGGGACCTATAAAAATGTCTCTCTACTAAGATGCCGTTTTATAGTGGCGTCATAGTTGATGGCGTAGCCCTGGTCTTGACTTTTCTCGAATATTCCATCGTGAGGGGGTGATCCCTTGAATTAAGATTCTGCGAACCCACTTCTATGTCAGAATTTAATATTTATCATTTCTATTGATTAGCACGATGTACAAATTGTTAAAAAGAGTTTTTTACATTTTTCTAATCGGTAATCAGACAAATCTTATTTATAATACTTAGTGAGATGAATGGCTTTGGGATTTAATATCATTTTCAAAAATGCGTCATGGATTATTAGAAATATGAAGACCTTATGATCACAGCCTGTTACATGAGATTTAAGGGACTTATTATAAAACTATACATAGTATTATTTTATATATACAAGTGAATATAATTTAAATGAAATATTTTTAATTCACTGTTTCTCTCTCTTACTTTTAATAAATGTGCGGGGGTTTATATGGGTTGTACATATTGTTAGTCTAAAGATAGTAAAACATATTTTATGGTAAAAGTTATATTAATTATTGATATACAAAAAATATTAGGAGTTTTATTCATTTCTGTATAAGTTTCCATATAAATTATCAATTGAATTCTATCGTGGTGCTATGGTTATATAATGAATTATTATTTTCAACAAAAATATCAATAGTTGATATAGTATGCTGAAAAATATTTTATAAATTATCATATATATGTGATATCTTGGGACCTCTGGGACCAGTGTTACCTGATGCTAGACGAACCTCGATGTCAACTCTACCGTGCAGTCGTGGTGGAAGGCGACACAGCTGGGCCAAAGGTGAAATAAACAAACAGAGATTCCACTAAGAAGCGTCTGACGTCAAGAAGGAATGGAAAGTGGAGAGAGAGATCTTTAGAGCAAGTGTTACCGTTGGGATCCAAGCGCAGACTGCCTAACCTAGGTTCTCGATTTAACACCAAGACCTTTCTTCTTTCTAATTGGTAGGAAGATGTCACGTGGCCGTTGGCTATTGGTTGACCTACTTAGGTATGGTCTTCTAATTGGTGGGACTATGTCACGTGGCCGTTGGCTATTGGTTGACCTACTTAGGTATTGTCTTCTAATTGGTCTTTGCTGCTGCCTTTGTCGGAAGATATAACCGGCCTGGCCCAGGAAATACTGGCCGTTAAACTCGACTTTTATGATTTCCGCGATTCATAAAATTGACTGTAAATTTATTAATAGCGGTGCTGGCTTTAAGCCTCTTTGCTAGGCCTTACTTCTACTCTCACCTAAGCCTGATTAGTTTTAACCTTAATTTTCTCCTGTTAGTCTCCATTCCTTCTATCTGTACAGTTGCTATACTTTATTAGATTCTTACGCGGTACAGATTGATGTTAGTTGAGGCTTTCTATTTGCAGTACATAAGAAGTTATATACAGTCATGGGATGGAACATGTGGTAGTAGATATCTAGACTATTTACAACAATTCCATGGTCTTAAATCATCACATATATACACTATAACATTATACCGTCATACGAACGGTTCTATAACGACAGCCAGTTCTGAGCATTGTTAAAGTTAACAAATTTAATAAAGCTGTGTGAATCTATAGGTTTAACTAATAGATTTTTAACCCAACACATAAGGTAAATATAATTGCAACTTAAAATGAAGAGATTGTACATAGAGTATTAGCCCGTTGAAGAGCAAGTATACGCGTATTTGTTCGAAAGCTTGCAAATTCAAAATTAAAAGAAACTTTTTATCTGATTTTTATTTTTCCTCTTTCAAATATTGATCATTGAAACTGTTTATTAAGTTATAGCTGTTCATATATTTTTTTACCTACAATATAATACACTGCGGCCTGTGATTGTAAAACGACACTTGAAGTTACACCGCATGAGTTTCTTTTTAAACGAAAAATCAAAATTTTATTTCAAGGGAAAATATTGACTATTTCTATCCTTTTTGGATGAGGTATGAAAGGGTGAATTATGAAGAGTAATGACGAATCCCTGGACACTTTTATTTTTCCGTTCGTCATTACTCTTCATAATTCACCCTTTTATACCTCATCCAAAAAGGATAGAAATAGCCGATATTTCCCCTTGAAATAAAATTTTGATTTTTCGTTTAGAAACTCATGCGGTGTAACTTCAAGTGTCGTTTTACAATTTTTTACCTGTTATATAAATTTATATGATGACATCTCTATCATCCTACACCCTAAATTTGACTATTTTAGGATTTTCACTTGCTCACTGACGATGACAATTCAATTATTTTTAAAAAATAATAATTTTTTCTAATTTTTAAATGATATAAGCATAAGACATATTTGATTAAAATGTGTACAATTACTTGATGTGGCTCTTATAACTTTATTTAAAACAATAAAACTTAAATTTGAATAATTTTTAAAAATATATAAAAATTTAGGAATGGTAATATATTCAACACATTTTATATAGGTTATAATTGTTTTTTGCTGAAATTCCTAAAGGGGCTCAGGATAGGAACTTATGGAATTCATCATTTGTTCCTTCTTTGAAATTCTAAACAATCTTTCCAAAATATCTTAATTTTTAACTCCCAATAGGATCTGAACTGAATTCGTGCATCATCAACAGACAAACATGTTGTTTATTTAAAGCACACACAACCTATTTGGCAAGCTTTGTTAAAATTATCAATAATTTTTCACACATATTCGCAGCTAATAAATTCGATATCCCCAAACTAAATTTACCCCCTTTTAAAATCCGCACTCTTTCAAGAAAAATTATTGTCTTAAGACCATACCATGCACCCATATTAGATAAACATGAAATACAAACAAGTCAATAAAATGCTAAAATTCGGAATCATAGAACCCTTCTTTCCCTTTTGTGCTAGCCCAGTCACCCTCATAACTAAAAAAGATCAAACTAAAAGATTCTGTGTAGATCTCCTTAAATTAAATGAAATAATAAGTCCCGATGTCCATCCCCTCCCTCAAATAGAAAATATCTTAGATAGGTTAGCAAACGCCAATTTTCTTTTTCAAGTACAGATGTCTCCTCAGAATATTGACAAGTAGAAAAAGGTCTCACAGATAAAAACTTGTTATCCTTTGTATCTTTAGAAGGTCAATATCAGTTTGCCAGACTTCCTTACGGCTTGAAAGTTTCACCACAAATTTATGAGCGCGCAATCAACCAAATATTACAAAGAAATCAGTTAAATTTTATAGCACATTATTTTGACGATTTTATAATTTTTTCAAACTCAATTGAAAAATATTAACGTTTTTAAATATATGTCACAAAGAGAATATTAAATCAAATTATAATAAATGCGATTTTTTTTTAAACCCAAATCGAATTTTTAGGATATACAAGTACAATATAAGTGCAATATACTTGTACAATAAAAGAAGGCACCTACACTCCCCAAATTAAAATACTAGATATAATCAACGCCATTAAGGTTCCCACTAATCTAAAAACACTCCAATCATTTTAGGTGCCATTAATGTGTAAAATAAATTTATACCTAATTATGTATAACTCAGGACACCCTTAATAAGTTACTTTAAAATGATACCACAGGGACAAACAATGTCAAACCTATTTTGAAGCTCTCAAAGAGAGTCTGACCTCACAACCAATCTTACATCGTTTTAAAGAAGAACTGTTGTGTCAACTTTATTGTGACACCTCACTTTTAGGCATAGCCGGTGTTCTAAAACAACAATACCCAGATGGGACTTTATATGCAGTACAACTTTACAGCCGCGCGCTTAGGCCACACGAGAAAAATTACACAATTTCCGAACTGGAATGTCTCACCATCATTGAATGTGTGGACAAATTCCGTGTGTATCTAACCGGCGTAAAATTCACCATTTTCACCCGCCACCACGCCTTACAGTGGCTTAAGACCATAAAAAATCCAACTGGACGACTATTTCGGTGGAGTCTAAAGATGTCCACATACAAGTACGAGATACCTTACGTAAAAGGATCGAAAGAGCATGAGGCGGATCTTCTATCGCGCAATCCATTTTGTGAATTCATCAGCGCTGCATAAATAAAAGAAAAACAAGTTTTTAAATTAATAACAAATTAAAATTTATAAAATACATGAGAAGCAATGAGGAAAGTTTACATAGTGTATCAGATTACAAAGATATCAACATTGATAATCTGTTAATAAAATGATAAATACTTTACTACAATATGAATCAACTGATTAGCAATTTTTTTATGTTTTACTAATTATTTTATCTCTTCTCTCAATATATGCGATGATCCCCCCACGTCACTTTTATTTTGACTCGTATAAGATATAATTGTTCAGAAGCGGTATCTGAAATAATTATTTTTCTATTTTTAGTTAATTTTAATAGAATATTTTTCAAAAACTATTTTATTAATTAATTAATCCTAATTAATTCTCTCTCTCTCTCCATCGGACACCCCCCCTTCCTATCAGAGATTGAGTCATCTGTGAAATAGATGTGTTATTGAGATATGATCGACTTTAAGGATTTAAAACATTGGATCATTCAGATGAATATTCTTCACCATAACAAGTACGTATATGGAATAAATGCCTTTTATCCATCTGACTTTATTCATCCGTTACTGTGTGTTTTCCAATGATTTTTTTTTATCGGATGGCTTTTTATTCCGGAAAAAAATATTTTAATATGAAAAAACAATAGAAAAAATAAAAATAGAAATATCAGGTGTTGATATTAAAAACAAAGTAGGCATATCCTGACCAATAGCAGGCGACAGGCACAGGCTAAATCAATGTTTAGTTGATTTCTGTTCCACCAGATGTCGCTCTGCCTTCTGAAAAGCACATGTGCTATTGGTCAGGATATGCCTACTTTGTTTTAATATTTTAATATATTTCTCAAGAAATTTCTTTGAAGAGGAGCCATTCGATTTACGGCACGTATTCCTGATCTGATAAAAGCATCAGCCAAATCAAGAAGTCCTTTTTCTTATATTATTTTCTTTATGATGAAAGTGCATTTCCATCTTCGACAGTTGCTCTAGGATGAGAGCAAACTCAACGAAGGAGCTCTTCTAACCATTCCTTAATAAAGTTTCCTTGGAGCCTTTGACAAACACCGAGGCCCACAAGAAGTACTTGAAGCTCCAAATTAAACTATCGGCTAAAAAATCTTATTAGAAAATTTCTTCAGAAGGTAAGCAAGTAGTTATTAAAACAAGCTATTTCGCAACGACAAGTTTTGAAAAAGCGTGCCTAAATCCACAACGAAATCAGAAGTTGATAAAAAAGCAAGTGTGTATCCAGCATAAAGAAGAAAATAAAGCAAACACACGCATGCTGTTATTTAGATTTCTCCCAAATCTCATTTCCTTTAGAAATGATTAATTCAAACTCCCGCTTTTCATTTTAAAAAATACGATGACTTTGAAATCCCCCAAAACTTTATACACACACAGAATTCACATTAAAAATTAAAAAGAAATTTTATAGAAGATAATTTTTGAAAGAGTAAAATGTAATTTACTTTAATTTGTATGTTTAATTTAATTAGGTTGGCCGGTGGCGCCACCTGTGGGTTTCCCGCCCGTTTCCCGCCTCTATTAATCACAACCGCCATATCTGCTGCTTGCACTGCTGTCTTCGTCTGCTTTCTTTTTAACCCTATTTAGACTTGTTTGTTTTTTTATTCCTCAAATATATTTTCTTTTTATAGAGTCTTTTCTATAATGTATTCAGTTTAAAAACTATTTTAATAAATGTAAAAAATGATAAATGGTTTTATAATCAAATTATTTTTTTAAAAAAATAATAAACAACGCGTTTGAATAGAATCTCATATTGTGTTGGTTATAAAGGTCAGTGTGTGTTGAACGTAATTAAATGTTAGGTTGGCCTAGTGTTTGATGAGAATTTATTTTTATTTGCTGTTTTTAAATGATTTCTTTTTTTAAATTCATTTTAAATACCTTTTTACCAAGTATAGATATTTGGGACCTTGATCGATTATTTAAAACAAGCTACCGAAGTTTCTCCGCGCTCGATGAAGCCAACCAGGGCCGCTCTGAGGGCGGGACGAGAGGACGGTCGCCCGGGGAGATGCTCAAGAAGGCCGAAAAGTGGCAAATAAACATTATGCCAAAATAACAAACAAAACTCCCTATTATATTATTTCAATTGTTGAGCCGGTATAATAAAAGATTTTTGTGTTTCATGGGGTAGCGGAAGAATAAGCTTGGTTGAATGAGGAGGTCGCCGCAAAAGAAATGGTTGCATACAAACCTCGGGGCAGCCCCGCTGGACCTCTTCCAGAGGTCAGCTAGGCCGAGAAGGAAAAAACAGGAAAATGGTAACAAACATAGAAAAGTGGACTCCAAATATGAGTCAGAAGTTGGATTATTCCGAGAGGGAACATCAGTTGGAATCGTCGGACTATTAATTGTCGTCGTCGCGAAGAGAAGAGGCGTGAGTGAGGTAGTCCAATGTGTCTGCCTGAAGAGCAGCTGGGGTGATGGTTTCTGAGAGAGAAGAGGTATAAGTGGGTGTGTCCGCCTGAAGAATGATGGTGGGGGAAGAGGGATTTGAGAGTTTGCAAAGAAAGGGCTCGCCCAGGAGAAGGAGTCTAACCAATTAGCCGCCATAATCTGCCAGAATACGTTCTTATTTAACCAGAAGTAAAATGGAAAATACCTGTAGTGAAATATGGATTCAGCCAGAATTAAGTCTGTAAATACCTTTCAGAAAGTGGGGTGTAGCCAAGTGTAGTGCGGGAAATGCCTGTCGGGAAGTGAAGGTACAGCCAGGAGTAAGGTGGAAAAGGCTTATCGGGAAGTGATGGTACAACCAGGAGTAATGTGGAAAATGCTTGTCAAGAAGTGAAAGTACAGTCAGGAATAAGGTGGGAAATGCCTGTCGAGAAGTGGGGGTATATCCACGAGTAAGGCAGTAAATTCCTGTCGAGAAGTGAGGGTATAGCCAGGAGTAAGGCAGGAAATGCCTGTCGAGAAGTGGGGTACAGCCAGGAGTAAGGCAGGAAATTCCTGTCGGGAAGTGGAGGTACAGCCAGGAGTAAGGCGGGAAATGCCTGTCGGGAAGTGGAGGTACAGCCAGGAGTAAGGCGGGAAATGCCTGTCGAGAAGTGGGGGTATAGCCAGGAGTAAGGCGGGAAATTCCTGTCGGGAAGTGAAGGTACAGACAGGAGTAAGGCGGGAAATTCCTGTCGAGAAGTGAGGGTACAGCCAGGAGTAAGGCAGGAAATGCCTGTCGAGAAGTGAGGGTACAGCCAGGAGTAAGGCAGGAAATGCCTGTCGAGAAGTGAAGGTACAGCCAGGAGTAAGGCAGGAAATTCCTGTCGAGAAGTGAGGGTACAGCCAGGAGTAAGGCAGGAAATTCCTGTCGAGAAGTGAGGGTACAGCCAGGAGTAAGGCAGGAAATGCCTGTCGAGAAGTGAGGGTACAGCCAGGAGTAAGGCAGGAAATGCCTGTCGAGAAGTGAGGGTACAGCCGGGAGTAAGGCAGGAAATGTCTGTCGAGAAGTGGTGGTACAGCCAGGAGTAAGGCAAGAAATTCCTGTCGAGAAGTGGGGGTACAGCCAGGAGTAAGGCAGGAAATTCCTGTCGAGAAGTGGGGGTACAACCAGGAGTAAGGAGGGAAATGCCTGTCGAGAAGTGAGGGTACAGCCAGGAGTAAGGCAGGAAATGCCTGTCGAGAAGTGAGGGTACAGCCGGGAGTAAGGCAGGAAATGTCTGTCGAGAAGTGGTGGTACAGCCAGGAGTAAGGCAAGAAATTCCTGTCGAGAAGTGGGGGTACAGCCAGGAGTAAGGCAGGAAATTCCTGTCGAGAAGTGGGGGTACAACCAGGAGTAAGGCGGGAAATGCCTGTCGAGAAGTGAGGGTACAGCCAGGACTAAGGAGGGAAATGCCTGTCGAGAAGTGGGGGTACAGCCAGAAGTAAGGCGAGAAATGCCTGTCGAGAAGTGGGGGTACAGCCAGAAGTAAGGCGAGAAATGCCTGTTGAGAAGTGAGGGTGTAGCCAGGAGTAAGGTGGGAAATGCCAGTCAAAAAGTGGGGAGTGTAGCCAGGAGTAAGGCGGGAAATGCCTGTCTAGAAATCATAAATGCTAAGAGTCAACCATCCCTAGAGACAAGCCAAACTACAGAGGACAATTACCCAGCCGTCATGCCCGGGAGTTCTGCTAATGAGACTCAAACCAACTTTCTACTCTACAACGGAGGTGGCGAGATTATTCTAAATGCTTTCTAAAATTGCCCGCGTCTTCGTTTTTGTTTCTTAGTTTAACAGAGAAAATAGGATATTTAGAGAGCAATAAGGTTTTCTGCTCATATAAAGATAGATCCATATAGAATTATTCGATGCCCTATTTTGCCTTTCCATTGAGTATCAGTAGTGTAGTGTATCAGTAAATGAATAGTGTGAGTATCAGTAATGTAAAAATGTAAGTTTTCCTGTATGGTAATAAAGAACGAGATATTGTAGAACATTCTCGTAAGGAAGGAAAAACACGTAAACCGGCTTTAAGAACGGTTTCCTTACCGTTAGCTGTTTTTCTCTATATTCAGAATGGCGGCTGAGAACTGAGGGAAAGTGGAGGCAGTTCTCGTCAACTTTGCCTCATGTAATCCTTCCCCAAGTAAAACTGCTTGATACAATTGTAGATGGTCTGGTAGATGAGGCTATTTTTAAATTGAATGGCCATATCAATCTACATTATTGTGTTTATTGGACTTCAGAAAATCCAAAGGTAGAAATTGAGAAAGAAGTTCATTCCCCTGGCTTAGCTGTTTGGGATGGAATTTGTTCGGAAGGAATAATCGGACCTCACATTTTCGATGAAAAAGTTAATGGAGAGAATTATTTGAAAATGTTGGAGGAATTTATATAGCTAAAATTGGTTGGAAAAGACTTTTACTACATACAGGATGGTGCAGCCGCCCATTACTCAATTATTGTTAGAACATCTCTCAATGAAAAGTTCCCTCACAGATGAATGGGGCGCCGTGGACCCATTGATTAGCCTGCGCGGTCACCTAATCTTACTCCAGCAGATTTTTTTTGTTTGGTTATTCAAAATATAAAGTTTATCATTGAAAACTCAAGACTTTAGAGCAAATGAAAATTGCACTAGAAGAATTTAATCTTCTTGATACGGATTTATGTGCTCGTGATTGTCAAAGTGTCCCTAAAAGACTTGGATTGTGTTTGGAAGCAAATGGAGGACATTTTGAATAACTATTCTATCTAAACATAAATTTAAAAATCTTTAATAAATTACCCAAAATAAAATAGTTATAATTTTTATTCTATTTTGCCTTTAAATTTTTGATTAAAAAAATAAAAGGTTTCGGGACTTATAGGCCACCCTGTATTATATACTACTAAAGAACACAAACAAAACACAAAACATATATATATATATAAAACTACTTAGATAGAAAACTTGATATTTTTCAAACAAAATTTCAAAAAGAAGAATTTGAAAATAGCAAGTAAAAATCGTATTTATAATAGTACTTTTAAAGAACTTTTTCATATTTCTTTTGCACACATATATATTTTGAAAATAGAGCAATCCATATTTAAATCATTAGATAATAAAAAGGCATATATTGGATTGAATAAAAGATTTGCCTTGATAAAGGTTTGGCGTTCAGCCAACCGAAATACATGGCAAATAAATATTTTATTCAATCCAACACCTATATCTTCTTCTATATATATAAAAATCAATGTTTGTATGTATGTATGTATGTATGTATGTATGTATGTTTGTTTGTATGTTTGTTTGTTTGTATGTCCGGTATACAAATTCGCAGTAGTTCACTAATTCAAACCAAAATTCCCATACATAGGTAAAAAAAAATACAGGGAAGACGATAGGCTATTTTAAAAAATATATAAATCAATTATAAACTATATATTCAAATTATTCTACTTAGCTCACGAACAGTGCCCTCTATCAAAGATTAGATTAAATTATGCTGATGCAAACAAATAGATAATGCTAATAACAAACAATTATAAAAAAATCTTATCTAAATATATGTCACTCGGGTAGATATGCACACGGGTCAATCCCGGGGCGAAGCCCGGGTCACCCGTCTAGTATAATATAAACTCCAGACAATTTACATATAATATAACAAAATTAATTTACATATAACCGGCGTCTCCAGTGTATATATACTCGGTTGCATATCTAACAGGCTAAAGTTACCCTTTTATTGTATTGAAGAACAAATACAGGTTAATAGCCAACAGCCTCTTCTAATGAGTTGATAAGATGGTATTTTTAGCATCCAGGTCAAACCTGATCTTGGTTCAAAATGATGGGGGGAAAAAAACTTTTCATCTCAATCGCAATCAACTTTCCATTCAAGTGCCGAGGAAATGTTGGAATAGAAAAAAGAACCCTTTGAGAAAAATTGAACTTACTTACAAAATATAAGGCAGTTAATTCTGGTTCTATATGTCCGAAATTAAAAACTTTAGAGATAACAATCCTAGGACTTGATGAAAGACATCATTAAGAGACGACCAATCGGGACCCCAGAAATCAATTTCGAGCCAAGAAAGGTTGTTATTTGTTGGAAAATTAGTTGAAGACGGTATTATACCTGGAAAACTGCAGTAGTGGTTTATCTACCTTTCATTGAAGATATGCAATATTAACATAGGATAAAACGATATTTTAGAGATTATAAAACGACTAATTTTGAATGCAAATCAATAAAACCTCTTTGGCAAGACCGTTTTCAATCTATCAGCCTGTATATATGTTCTAACTCAGATCACCTGCCTTTAAAGACTAGCGCGCAAGAGTTACTCTCTACACAGACTCAGAATAAACGTATTAAATCTCTTAGAATCAACCATAAGTCTCCAAGGATAAGTGTCTTCTTATTCTTAAGACACTAATCCTTGGAGGCTTGTTGTTGTTTCTGTTTGTGATCAAAGAATTCTAACTATTTAATATTAAATATCTTTATATATTTTCAGATACTAAAATATATATTTTTTAAATTATATATAAATGTTGAATATATATTAATTATCAGACGAATGACCCAGGCAACTTAGGGTTTTGCCTGAGTGTATTGTAACGTGGATGGCAAGGCCAATATATCAGAGTAAAGTTGGGGAAAGAGGGGTGGACTCTAGCGGCCCCCACTGCCATGTGGCAGGCGCTAAAAACAGCATTCCTGTATGGGAGAGGACAGAGTCTGGTCACATCTGCGGCAAGGAGAAGACGTGGCGACTTGCCTCCGGGCGTGTGGATGATCCTACAAGGCGGTGCCAGGAGAGACTGACATCGGAGCGACCTACAAGGCGGTGTGGGCCAGGCTGCATGTGTATAGTGTGGAGTGGAACGCTTCACAAGAGGACGTCCACGGCGCCAAGGATTCCTCTGACGGGGAGGTCGAAGGCAAGTCCCACTGTTGTATTCCTTCTGTTAAGTGAGATACAATAAAGCGCTAACTTTAGCTGCAATCCCTTCGAACTCACATGTGTATCTTTGTGGCATCCTGAGTAGACAAAGTACACGGATAGCGTCTGGGTACGACCTAACAGTATTTTTACCTAAATGTATATTGAATAAAAAGATGTTTTAAATCAAATTTTATTCGTTATGGACGAATATGACTGGAAAATATTCGGTTTTTTCTTGAGTACAATTTTGATAGTGTATTTATTTATTTTGGCTAACAATTAATAGGTAATCCCATAATATTATGTTCGAATAAATAAGCTTGAGGGATGAGTCTCTTTTAATTACATTTATTTCTAGCTTTCGGGCTCAACCGCCCCCTTCGACTGGACAAATTAATTTCAAATCTAATCTATATAAACATTTGAGAGACGCCTGTGTCTCGAGTGTATTACGAGGCTTGCCGCGGGAGGGGATGAGATCTTTGAAAAAGATGGCCGTTTAGCCCATTGAATCTATCATAGAATCTATCCTATCAAGCAAATTCCATAGCCTCAATAGAAAAATTGATTTACCTGAAATATACAATGTAATATTCCCTGCAGCCACCAAACCCCCCTCGGTATCATGAACTCTGCGATTCAACAAATAATCTTTTATTTACGATAATTCAATGGGCTAAACGGCCATCTTTTTCAAAGATCTCATCCCCTCCCGCGGCAAGCCTCGTAATACACTCGAGACACAGGCGTCTCTCAAATGTTTATATAGATTAGATTTGAAATTAATTTGTCCTGTCGAAGGGCGGTTGAGCCCGAAAGCTAGAAATAAATGTAATTAAAAGAGACTCATCCCTCAAGCTTATTTATTCGAACATATTTATTTATTTATTTATTTAAAAATCAATTAGAAGATTTAAGAGATTTGAGCTCCACCGAACTACTACACAAATCACATCCAGATGTATATATATACAATTAAGAAAGTCAAAGTTAAAATTAAGAGAATAAAAATAGTGTAAAATATAACTTTTAAACAATAAAAAATTGTTATTTACACCATTTACACATTAAAGATATATACTATTAATATAACAATTGTATCATTTCTCATAGGTTTTAAAGTTTTATATTTATAATAAATCTATATAGTTCAATGAATAGGCGGTTATCCTTCATAAAATTCTCTAGCTTAAATGGCCACTTCATTCTTTTCAATTTAGCAACAAAATAAAGAGAAGCTCTTTGAATGTAATATTTAAGACACTCGAATATTATATGCTCTTCTGTTTCTGCTCCCAAACCACATTCACATTGATCATTTTCATTTTTTGCTATTTTATGTAGGTAATTATTGAAGGAACCAGAATATATCTGTGTAGAATAGTAACTAGGATTGAAATCTTTCTTTTTTCTTTCTTCAATTGTTTTAAAAAAGGTTCTTGTCTGTTAACTGTTTCTATATGCAATCCATATTTCGTTCCATTCTGCAATTATTTTTACTCTATGTGTGTTCTGAGAGATTTGATGTGGCTAATTTGAAAGTGTGTAAAAATATATATTTTCCAAAATTATCTTTTAAATAGGTTATTTGAATTTTTAAGTTATACATTGACTTATCTATAAAATACTTACTAACTGCAATAGGAGTTTTCATAACTAATTGGATAGATTACAACTCACTCGACTACAATGTATGGGCCGTTGTTGAGAGAGATGTCAACAAAGTTCCCTACAACACCATCCTGTCTGTCAAGAAAGTAGTTCACACAGTGCTGGCCGAAATTGACAAGGTCGTCGTCGCCAAGACCTGTGCTTCATTCCACACTCGAGGCTGTTGGAAACTACATTGAATAAATCAAAATTAAACAATATAATCTACTACTGTGACAAATTTCATTTTTTTAAATTTTTACTTACAATATATAAATTTCAGTTAAATTCCCATTGTGGTTATTCCCTATTTACCTGATAAGCCCTGAACAAAAAGAAAACACAGCATGTAGATTATTCAAATAATTACTTTTATCAAAATTTATTAAATTTGGATTAATTCTACGGGTAATTAATCTAGCTCTATGGGGGTATTTTTGAAATATGTAAAAATATATATTTAAAATAAACACATAAATGAAGCAATATATCTCCACGAATGCCAATAAGAAGTGTATAGTCACCTTTACCGGCTATACAATTCTCACATCGAGCTTTCATCTTGTTTAAGAGGCTTTGCCGTGGATGCGATAAATCCCACTTCTTTTAAAGGGCAATTTTTTGTTCGAGGAGGTTTATGTGAGATGATATCGGGCTCTATTGCGTCTCTTAGACATGTTCTATTGGATTCAGGGATGGACTTCTTAGATGAATTGGTACATTTTTCAATTACCGAATACAACCTAGGTATACTAAGATATTTCTTCAAGAATGATTAACCAGGTTCCCCTAGTCAAAGGAACAGTTTATAATTTTTGGAGCACCAAGTTTTAATTAAGTATAAATTAGAAACTTACTGATTAATCTCTAAGGATCTAATTTTTAATCCCAGGACCCTTACGCTCAAATTCCCCGAGTCTTCCAAGCGATTAATCACTGGCTTAAGAATTAATAAGGACAATAATTATCTTATAACTTATGTAGATGATCTACCTAATCTGATTTGGAAGATATTTTATCAATCTCAGGCTTTTTATATTCACAGTATTCAGATAGAGTTACGTTGTGAGAGAGTACTTAGACCATTAACGCCTTTTGCATGATACACCTACAATGAGGTAGTTGTAATGATAACTTTGGAGACAGCTGCAATGATAACATTGGAGGCAGCTACAATGATAACTTTGGAGACAGCTGCAATGAGTTAGTTGCAATGATAACTTTGGAGAAAGCTACAATGAGGTAGTTGCAATGATAACTTTGGAGACAGCTACAATAATAACTTTGGAGACAGCTGCAATGAGGTGGTTTTTGACAATTAAAACAATTTTATTGTCATCTTGATATTTTTACAAACTCAAAGAGTGCAACAGTAGTTTAAGAAGAAGAAAGGATGAATACAGAAGTTAAAAATATATACAAAGATTAAGCGATGGAGGATGAAGGAAGGCATCCCCGGCGCGCGAGCGTCCTCGTCCAGGCGATGAGCGGGTCCTCCACTCCACCGAGCCCAACCTGGACAAAGTGGCGGTAGACGCGCAGCTTTACAACGCGAGGATGGTCAGAGCGTCGTCCTCAAGGCCGGACCCGCCGAAGATCCAAGCCTGCAGGTCAGGGGGCCGTCCGATGATGTTGAAGGCCTCTCTGATGAGGGGCCTGATGGAAAGGCAGCTCCAGTAGCGGTGGCCGAGGGAGCGGTCGACGGACCCGCAGGTAGGACACGAGGGGCCGGCCGAGGCAGGATGGGCCGGATGGGGTAGAGCGTGGAGGGCCAACTTGAAGGCATCGGCCTCATGGCCCGAGAAGGCGCAGCGCCGCAGCGAGGCCAAGTCGATCCTGAATGGTGGGCTGATGGTAGGTGCCCATCTCGCCAGGAATCGGGAGATCGGCGTGGCCGCGAGGCGCGGACGATCCAGGGCCCGTCGGGCCGAGCGGGTCGTGAGGCCGTTGAGGAACGGCGTGACCGTCCCACGTAGCACCACAGCCGCAGCCAAGGAAGTCTCCCGGAAGCCCTCGTCATCCCGGATGTTCTCGGCGGTCAGCCTCCGGCAGAAGGCGCCAAAGGCCGCGGCGTCAGCAAGGGCTGAGCGCGTAGGGCGGGCGATGTGATGATCCTCCACCACAAGGTCCCGGACTCGGGCTCCGAGCCAGCTCGCGGGGGCCAGGAGGTCGGGAGGGCGAAGGAACCGGCAGCCGCCGATGATGGGGAGGTCCAGCAGCTGAGATGTGGGGACCGACCGGTGATTGAGGCCCAGGATCTTGGAGGCCTCCTCCCACAGCTTCAGCAACCGGAGACGGCGGGGCTGGAGACGCGTGCCGTCTGGTGGAGGGCGGATCCAGACCTCGCTGCCGGCGACCAGCCAGTCGAAGCCGTTCCTGCCTCCGCGGAGCCCGACTTGCACATCCTTAAGGCAGACTAGGAGCAATATGGTTTACCAGACCTCAAAGGTCCATAAACCGGACATCCTTAAGGCAGGCGAGCTGGAGCTGGGTTGCCAGGTCGAGGAGGCCGAGGCCTCCGATGGCTACGGGCCTCGCCATGACGGCGGCGGGAAGCCACGCCGTGTGGTCAGGTCCCCAGACGAACCTCGCTAGTCGGGCTTGCAGCTTGGCGATGGTCGCGGGTGCTGGCAGGTACTCGTGCAGGTGATGCTGGATGGTGGAGCTCACCAGCGAGTTCGCTGCCCTAGCTCGCCCGACGAGGGAGAGGCCGCGGGTGAAGGGCGTCCACCTGCGACAGGCGGACTCCAGGAGGGCCTTGAGATGCTGCTCCCGATGGGCGACGGAGCTCCTGGGGGCGATGTCGAGCCCTAGGACCCTGATGGAGGTGGTCGACCAGGAGGCGCCGAGAGGGGAGTCGCCGCGGTTGCGCCAGGCGCCGCACCAGAGGCCCGCGCTCTTGCCGAGGTTGACGGCGATTCCGGAGGCCCGTCTGAAGTCCTAGAGGACGGCCGCCACCCGCTGGAACTGGTAGTCGCGATGGAACAGGAGGACGATGTCGTCGGCGTAGGCGATGACATTGCCCACGCCGAGGGTCGACTCCAGGCGACGTAGCAGTGGCCCCGTAACGATGCTGAACATCGCCGCACTCACGGCGCAGCCCTGCCTAAGGCCGTTGAGGAGGGGGAAGGCGATTGTGTGAAATCCTCCAGCCCGGATCGTCGCGTCCACCCCGGCGTATAAGATCTTTATCCAGCCCATGAAGGCCGGCGGGAGACGAAGGGACGTCATCAGAGACTCCAGGTAGCCGCGGTCCAGGGAGTCGAAGGCGGACTCGAGGTCGATGCCCATGACGGCCAGCGGCGAGCCCACGGCGGTTGCCTCCTCAACCGCATCCGTCATCTTAGCGATGTTCCAGGACGGGGACCTCCCGGGGACAGCGTACGTCTGGCAGTCTGGCACCAGGGCTCGTAGGTGGGGTCTGAGGCGCCGGTGGAGAATGGTTGCCAGCACCCTGTAGTCGGCCGAGGGCAGCGCGATGGGCCGGTATCCTTCAAGGCCGCGACCGCCGCGGGCCTTGGGTACCAGGCAGATAGAGCTGCGCCGCGTCGACGGTGGCAGGGCTCCGCGGAGCCGTGAAGCCGCGAACACGCGGGCCAGAGATTCGGCGAAGAAGTCCTCGAAGGCAGCGAGGAGCTCGCATGGCAAGCCGTCCCAGCCGGGGGCCTTTCCGCGAGGGAGGCTGTGGATGGCGGCGGCGATCTCGCTGGGGCAGATTTCGGGCCGGTGGAGAGGGTCCTCCTCGCCCAGCTCGCTGATGGGGGTGATCATGCTGTTGCTGATGAAGGCGGCTCCTGCAGCTGGGTCGCTGGTGGGACGGGCGAAGCGGGGCTGGAAGATGGTGTATGCCCTCCGCCGAAGCTCGGGGCCCTCGATGACGTTGCCGTCGTCGTCCCTGACGACGCTGACCGGGCATCGAAGATGGATCGCGCGCGCCAGGTCCGGCAGCGACGGGTAGTCGGACCGGATGGAGGAGGCCTCGAGCTGCGCCGCGATGTACCTTTGGGCTCGGACGACGTAGCCATCGCTGGCAGCGTGGCGCGGGTCGTGGAGGGATCTGGCCTCCGTTAGGAGCCCCGCCTTGATGGTGGTATACCTGTCCCACAGGATCCTGTCGTCGTCGTGTGCAAGGTCCTCCTCCAACTCCCGGATGTAGCCAGCCAGGTGTCCCAGGGCAAGGCCCGAGCGGAGCATCGCGGCCAAGCGAGGCTGGTGGGGGGAGTCGGCGGCCGGCGGGCCCACCTGGAGCAGCACGAGGCGGTGGTCTGAGAGGTGGTAGTGGCTGGTCGCCTAGGTGGTCACGCGATCCAGGACTCCAGCAGGGACAAGGATCCGGTCCAGGCGGCTGGTCTCGACTTGGTCGCCGTGGCTGGCGACTCTGGTGGGCAGGTGGACGGCGTCGAACTGGGTGGTCACGTCAACCAGCGCAGCCAGGTCCAGAAGAGCGGCGAGGGCATCCGCGGAGGACGATGAATGATCTCTGATGTTCAGATCCCCGAGGACCCAGGCTCCCTCCTACTGTGCCGCTGTCGCCGCCAGGAGCTCGAGTTGTTCGTTTCTCACGCGGGGGTCGTGTGCCAGATGGACGTTGATGATCGTCATCTCCTCGCCGTGGAGATCAATAGTTGCCAAGGCAATGTGGCCCGGCCACAGGATTCGCTGTTGTAGCACGGCGACGCCTGGCCCGAAGACACAGGCGAGTCCGGATCCCGAGATGACTACGGGATGGGCTAGAACAACAGCGTTGTAGCCGAGGCAGAGGTCTTGGCCGCTAACCAGATGATATGCGTTTGTCTCTTGGACAAACGCGATGTCCACTCGATGTTGTTTGAGGAGATGACACAGAACAAGGCTCCTCCCCCGAGTGGCGAGCCCTCGTGCGTTGATCGTAGCGACGCGGTAGTTCATTGAAGCCGTTGTTTAAGCGGCTTCTTGGCCCTCATGAGGACCCTGTAGACAGTGGAGTCGGTGCCAGGGTGCGTGGCCAAGATGGCGTCGGCTAGCTCGATGAGAGCGGCAACCTGGGCGTCTTTTAGCGAGGGCAATTGCTTCTTTAGCTGAGATTGAGAGGAGAGAAGATGCAGGGCCTCATCCCAGCCAATGATAACATTGGAGAAACCTACAATGAGGTAGCTGCAATGATAACTTTGGACACACCTATAATGAGGTAGCTGCAATGCTAACATTGGAGACACCCACAATGAGACAGCTGCAATGATAACATTGGAGACAGCTGCAATGATAACTTTGGAGACACCTACAATAAGGTAGCTGCAATGATAACATTGGAGACACCTACAATGAGACAGCTGCAATGATAACATTGGAGACAGCTGCAATGATAACATTGGAGACACATACAATGAAACAGCTGCAATGATAACATTTGAGACAGCTACAATGATAACTTTGGAAACACCTACAAAGAGGTAGCTGCAATGATAACATTGGAGACACCTACAATGAGACAGGTGCAATGATAACATTGGAGACAGCTGCAATGATAACTTTGGAGACACCTACAATTAGGTAGCTACAATGATAACAATGGAGACACCTACAATTAGGTAGCTGCAATGATAACTTTGGACACACCTACAATGAGGTAGCAGCAATGATAACATTGGAGACATCTACAATGAGGTTGCTGCAATGATAACATTGAGACACCTACAATGAGGTAGCTGCAATGATAACATTGGAGACACCTACAATGAGGTAGCTGCAATGATAACATTGGAGACACCTACAATGAGGTAGCTGCAATGATAACTTTGGACACACCTACAATTAGGTAGCTGCAATGATAACATTGGAGACACCTACAATGAGGTAGCTGCAATGATAACTTTGGACACACCTACAATGAGGTAGCTGCAATGATAACTTTGGACACACCTACAATTAGGTAGCTGCAATGATAACATTGGAGACACCTACAATGAGGTAGCTGCAATGATAACTTTGGACACACCTACAATGAGGTAGCTGCAATTGTCCTATAACACGGACAAATATATATAACTTTGTAAAATTTTAACAAAATGTATTTATTCAAATATTCTCATTCATTTATTCTAAAATGTAAAATTGTTCTAAATATATGTGCTTAAAAATATATTATTATTTTAATTAAAATATACTTTAAAAAGATCATTAATACATTTTCAATTTAGTTGGAGCATTGCTGCCTCGCGTGCCTTTTTCTCAGTCTCCTGCGTCATTCTAGTAACCCTAATATATATTGATAGATCAATACATTCTGGTTAACCGGATTTGATAATGTGAAGTCTGAAATTATCAATGGAAAATATGTTCAAAATGAAAAAGTGACGAGACATATGATGTTCAGCCCGTTGAAGAGCAGTATATTTGCTCGAAAGCTTGCAAATTTAAAATTAAAAGAAACCTTTTACCTGATATTTATTTTTCAAATAATTTCTGGGTAACTATTGCTCTTATATGATGTTAAAAATTAAACTGCAGCCATTCAGGAAAGGGAAACCAGAACTGTGTTTTCATTTTAAATGGAAATTAAGTTCCTAATTGACAATATTAGAAGTTAAACACCGAATTTATAACTTAAATTTTAACGCCCAATTGTACGGACGCACATACATGTTGGATATTTCTAAAAAATAATTGGCTCTAAAGAAGCTAATAACTATTTTGAATTTAAAATATTTTGAAATTTCTAAAGGAAATCGAAAATATTCAAAAAAGCTCATAAGGAGAATCGAGATAGGGACATGAAACCAAGTCAAAATTAAAGTCTCTATCAACATGGCTGGTCGAAATAATTAAGACGCTAAGGCTGGAAAACCTGCAGTAAGAAATTCAACAAATCCCTATAATAAGCAGGAAGAACTTGAAAATTGGAAGAAATGGCTGATAAAATGGTCGAATTAAACTTTTATCCAGAATACTACGCGAGGGAAAAAAAACAATATAACATATTTATTTTTAAAGAAAATCAAATCCCTAAAGTCAAAATTTTAAAGTTATGCTAATTGAGTATCAAGTCAGATCTCTCATTTATTAATATGATCTGGTAATTGTGACGATACATATTCTGGAGCGAGAGGTGATTTAACCCGAAAAGAAAATATTTCTATTTACATTACTGATTCAGAAAACTGTGTTAGATGGCGCTCAGCCATCTAAAATTCTCATATGTGCGGTCAGGAAATGCCAATTTTGTTTTTAATATCAACACCTGACCACACACACCTATTTCTATCTTTTTCTTAATTTTTCACAGAAAACAGTGTATTCCTTCAAAATGTTAATGGTCCTGCGAATGGGATGCAAATGACTCGGGGCATGATTCAAGACCAAAATACACTGGCCATAAAAAAATGCATCACCTATAAACACTTTAGCAATTTTTCAGAATATTTTCATTATAAATATTAACATTGAAGTATATAGATCAATTTTCTTAAAGCGTAATTAAAATATAAATGCATAAAAATAGACTCGTTTATTCATAAAAGGGTATATATTTAAATAGTCTCCTAAGATATTATTAATTAGAGATATATTTTTTTTTTATTCTTGAGATCATTTTTAATATGTAGAATGCCAAGGAAGAAAAAAAGACCTTCATATAAAAAAAATTCTGATTATACTAGAAGCAGATCCATAGACCTCAGAGAAGGTAGAATTTCGACTAGAAAAATTGTTATGAAATTAGGCTGCAATCAAAGTACTGTTCTACCTTAGATAGTTTAGACACCTCCAATGAGGCGCTATCAATGGTCTCTATAAAGACATCTACATTAGTAAAATACATAGGCACTTATGTAGCCACCTCAATTAAAAAGTTCACCCTTTCATCCAAAAGGTTAGAAATAATCGTTATTTCTCCTTGAAATAAATTTTGAATTTTCGTTGAAAAGAAACACATGCGGGATAGTATTTCAAATGTCGTTTTACAATCACAAACGCATTATATTATATTGTATATTAATGTGTGTCAACAACAAACAACAACAACAAAATTTTCTTCCCATTGAATATAAGCAAAATTATTTTTAAAACTTAATTCTGTTGACGTTATGTGGCGCTGAGTTTGTTGTTGACACTCATTAATATGTTATAATACCTTGATAAAGGTTGGCGTTCAGCCAACTGAAATATTGGTAAAATAAATAATATTTTGATCCAATATATACCTTTTTAATTAAATGATCTCTATGCATTCACCAACCATGAGGTACCTGCGATGATCCTTATGGAGGCACCTCCAATGAAGAAGTTACAATGGTTCCTATAGATACATCTGCAATAAGGAAGTTACAAATGTCCCAATGAAGACACTTCAAAGAAGTATTTGAAACTGTTCTAATATAGAGAAAACTACGAAGAGGCAACTGTAATAGTATCCAATAAAACAACTATAATGTGGTAGTTGTAATAGTCCCGTTGGAGCCTCACCTGCAAGGAAGTAGTTAGAATGATACCTATAGAGACACATACAACGTGGTATGTACAATGGTCCCAAATAATAAATATACAATGAAGTAGTGTTATGATGACTATTATGGAGACAAAATGGGAACACATAAACTGGGGTATCTGTATTGGTGCTTTAGAGATGTAATATAATGAAATATTTATAATGATCCCTATGGAGATACTTGCTAAAAGAAAAATACTGTAATGGCCTCTATAGCTATGACTACAAAAGGTAGCTTACAATTGTCCCTATGAAGGACAACTACAATGAGGTCGTGCAACGAGATACATCTATATTGAGATTGTCAAAGGACCTTAAGAAGACACCTACAATTAATTGGTAGAAATGTTTCTCTTTTAAAAAACTCAATAGAATAACTTTTTATGATTGTAGGGAAATACCTCCAAAAAGGAATTTACAATAATGTCCACTATGAGACACCTACAATTTGATAATAACAATGGTTCCCCCTATGGAGACACCTACAATGAAGTAATAACAATGGTTTCCCCTATGGAGACACCTACAATTCATTAATAACAAAGGTTTGCCCTACGGAGACACCTTCAATGAATTAATATCAATGGTCCTCCTATGGAAACACCAACAATGAAGTAATTTAAATAGTCCTCCTATGGAGACACCTACAATGAAGTAATATCAATGGTCCCCCTATGGAGACACCTACAATGACGTAATATCAATGGGCCCCCTATGGAGACACCTACAATTCAGTAATAACAATCGTTCGCCCTACGGAGACACCTACAATGAATTAATATCAATGGTCCTCCTATGGAAGCACCAACAATGAAGTAATTTAAATAGTCCTCCTATGGAGACACCTACAATGACGTAATATCAATGGTCCCCCTATGGAGACACCTACAATGACGTAATATCAATGGTCCCCCTATGGAGACACCTACAATGACGTAATATCAATGGGCCCCCTATGGAGACACATACAATGAAGTAATATCAATAGGCCCCCTATGGAGACACATACAATGACGTAATATCAATGGACCCCCTATGGAGACACCTACAATGACGTAATATCAATGGGCCCCCTATGGAGACACCTACAATGACGTAATATCAATGGGCCCCCTATGGAGACACCTACAATGACGTAATATCAATGGACCCCCTATGGAGACACCTACAATGACGTAATATCAATGGGCCCCCTATGGAGACACCTACAATGACGTAATATCAATGGGCCCCCTATGGAGACACCTACAATGACGTAATATCAATGGGCCCCCTATGGAGACACCTACAATGAAGTAATATCAATAGGCCCCCTATGGAGACACATACAATGACGTAATATCAATGGACCCCCCTATGGAGACACCTACAATGAAGGAATATCCATGGTCCTCCCATGGAGACACCTACAATGAAATAATATTAATGGTTCCCCTATGGAGACACCTACAATGAAATAATATCAATACATAATTTGCTATAAAACTGTCTTCCATAGTTTTCTCCTTGAGCAAATCTGGGCTGTTGGCGAATGTGTTAAATTGGCGAATAAAATTTAAACTATTTTGGAGGTTCAGCTGGAGGCTTGGAGTAATTTTCATTCATATGTTCAGTTGTTTTTTCTGGCTTGATTCCATGTATTTGTAGATCTCTCCTTTTTAAAATTTCTGCTCGAAAAAAAAAGGAATTTTATTTCACATCTCTCTAGATATTATTTTTCAAAAGTATCAAGTTTTTGCATGAATCCAACAATTCGTTGATAGATTTCAGAGGATTAAGGTATAAGGCCAAAGCGTATTCTTTCCTAAGGCCACCGACTACAAACCCTATTTTTACATTTTCCTCCATAGTCGCATCTGCTTTGCCGCATAAAAGAAGTATTTCCTCGGCAAATCTCAATGTCGGCTCCTTCCATTTTTGCATTGATTAAGTTTGAGCATAAGTTCATCTTTGTTTTTGTCGCTAGCGAAGTCTGGAATCAGACGACCTTTTAGTGATTCCTAACTGTTGAGGTTAGCCTCATGGAGATCTTACCAGGTTCTCGCACTCCTACCAGATTCATGGCAGCGTAGCGGGCTATGATATAATCCGCCCATTGGTAGAAAAATCCTATTTTCTCCACTCGATCCACTATCGAGGATTGCCATTCCCGTCGTAGTGATCGATTTTTTAAATTAAATTAAATAACATTCGATCCAGGCCAGCATCTCCACTACTTGTTCACCTTGAGATGGAGATGGTTTTTATTCAGCAGTTTCAATTGTGCTATAGAATAAACCAGAACGCGTTTTCATTAAAAGCTGACTTTTATTCTGGTAAGGCTACAAATAAAAAGAATAGTCCGCGCGCCCCCAGGCGGCGTGGCTGGAATAAATCATGTGTTAACAAATATTTACAGAACAATATTGATATGTTTAATTAGTTAAATTATTAATGAAGATATTTACATGAGTCTATGTCGGCTGTGACAATATACAATTATGGATGAAACTGTTAGGCTATGATATGAAGAAATTAAATCAATAAGATTATAATTATATAAAAATATATATAATTATATATGAAAAATCGAAACTATTATAGAGGCGTATGATTCTTTTGAAAATAAACAATTTCTACTGACCTTACTGCAATGGAAAAATTAATGGGAGGGCCTGGCAGTAAGGGCAGTAGAAATTGTTTAATTTTCAGAAGAATCATACGCGTCTATAATAGTTTCGAAATTTCATAACAGATGGCGCGCTAATGCATCATAATTATGAATAACAGTATTTATATATAAAAACTAGCGGACGTACCCGGCTTCGCCCGGGTTTTACCCGAGTAAAAGTTTGTCTAACGAATCTCTCGATAAAGTGAACATTTTTTTCCCAGTCCCTTGAAAAATGCTCGATAAGTTGAATAAAATCAATATTAATTGGTTCCCTCGGTAATTGGAAGTTAAAGGAATAGTATCTTGCCTTGGAATTGTATCATTATTCTTGTATGGATGTACCCAGCTTTGCCCGGGTTTTACCCGAGTAAAGGTTTGTTTAACGAATCTCTCGATAAAGTGAACATTTTTTCCCGGTCCCTTGAAAAATACTCGATAAGTTGAATAAAATCAATATTAATTGGTTCCCTCGGTAATTGGAAGTTAAAGGAATAGTATCTTGCCTTTGAATTGTATCATTATTCTTGTCTCAAATAAATTGCCGTGTCATCCTGAATTTTGTCTTTCCTAATTTTCTACATTACAAAATCATCGTATCATCATGATAATATTTAGAGCAGATTGTCGAATTATAACAGATAAATTAGAATATTTATCTTGATTATTTCTAGGCGAAAAGTTATTTCAAAAATTTTATTTGCTAGAAACCTTCCCAGTACTATACTAAATAACTTCCCAAAGTTTCATGGCGATCCAATGAGTGGTTTGGTCAGGCATAAAGGACAAACAAACAAACAAACAGACACACATACATTCATTTTTATATATATAGATAACCCAGGTGTCTGAAGCATACAAAAGATACAACCAACTCCCCTGTTTTTTTTTTCAGTCTTAAGTGTTTTTGGTTTATTTACAATTAGGGTAAGTCTAAGATATTAGGTGATGCCGAGCAGATTTATTTCTAGGAAAAATATTTAGCGAGATATGATTTAGATATGGAATTACGGGGATAATGGCAATCTGATATCTTTGGAATTGGAAAGCTTGGCACAGATGAGGAGGAGGTAATGCACTGTTTGGTCTTCGTTCTGGCAGTGGGAACAAATCGGGTCTTTCAAAATGTTTTAGTTGTCTGCTTTGTGCAACCATGGCCATATAGGATGGTGCTTAAAGTGAACCCATGTTTGTTTCTTGATAGTATGGAGATCAAAAGTATTGGCGTGGTTGCAAATCATCTGATATTTTTGGGTGAGTAATCCTAATGTATAAATCTATCCATAAATTCTGTGCGTACTCATTTCTTCTATTATGGAAGAAATTTTTTTTGGACGGATTGTGAGCGACAGGGGTAAAAGAGAGTGAGAGTTAGAATTTGCAGCAGCTTTAGCTGCTTGATTTGCTAGCGATTCCCTGCAATATTGCTGTAGTTTTTGACCCAACAGAATTTACATGGGTAATTGATGTAGGTTACAGATGATTTCTGCAAAGAAGTGGTTCTTGGAGGGCCAAGGACTGCACATGGCAGAAAAGCCCAATAGGAAATCAGTTGTTGTTGTTGTGTACAATGAAGAGCTTCAGACGTCTCCATGCATCTCTATCACAACAGCAGCAATGTCCACTATCTTGGGGGTGTAAAGCTGCTGCCCTGGGTCTATGTCAATTTTCTGCAAGGCTGCGGCCATTGCTGGGCATGAGAATATGTGAGTAGGTGTTAGTTCCACACCAGGACAGTTGTTGCAGGAAATCAGTGAACAATATTTATAGAATGAAGTAAATGGATAGTAATTATGGAATATAACGGAAAATAAATAATATCTGTTCAGATGCTAGGACTAGCCAGGACTTAGCAATTTGAAGAAGTTTTGGAAACGGTCTCAACACCCTCAGAGACAAAATCAAAGGCAAAGACCAGAGCAGCACATAAACTCTAAATTAAACCTTAACTAAAAAAAAATTCCCCGGGCAAACCAAAAATAATAATTGGGAACCAAGCCCAGATCGTCAACTATTCAGAGTTATAACCATTAAATAGTGAGAGTCAAATTTGATTTAACACATATGAATATTTAATTCACACACATGAATCAATCTGCTATTTTACAATAAATATTTGCCTAAATACCTGCAAAAGGATAACCCTGGCTCTTGAATCCTCAGATCGCCAAATACCCCAATAGTCTTTAAATCCGCAGACTAATTAAAATAAAGCTATTATATGATTTCTCTTTATAAGAATATTTTACATTATATATTTTTTCAATTTAAAACGTCTCTATAAATATTTAATGAAATATATATTTATTTGTTCCAATACACTTCGAATGCATAAAAAAATTATATATCATATAAAAATAAATTTAGATTTTTTTAAACTGATGCAAATGATAAGTCTAGTGTGTGTTTGTGTGTTTTAGCAATTTTATTTATATCAACTTTTCTGAATATTTTGGAAGCTGGTATAAATTATTTTATTTTAGTGTTTTGAAAACTGTTGGTATATATATAATATTTAAAAAGTGATTCATAATTGCAGTATATATATTCTGATTAAATAAAATAATTCTTAGATTCTTTCTTATTTTTTAATATGTAATAAACAATTCTCTTGAATTTGTTAAATTGATTAATTTATCTCCCGCCTAAACATTTATATTTGACCACGCTGGAATAAGCCTACAAGAAATTTCCTTTTTACGTATTTGTGTTTAAAAGGCCATATTTGTTTACCTTTTACATTTAAAGCCTATTGATCAGCCTAAAGTAAGTATCATTTAACATATCGACACCGTAATTGCGTAACTTTATAACTATCAGAAATCAAGTTAGTTTTAAAATGATTCTAATACGCTCGCGAAGAATCTTACACATTTAGGTTTCGCAAAGATGGAAGAAATTGGACAATTGTCATGGATACGCAATGAATGACCTTAAAAATGGAATAATGTAAAATGTTTTCCAATAGTTTAACGGATATTATTATGCAAATTTCAATTGTACTTACCATTAAAATAACTATATATATTTTTAATTTTAACATTTGTTTTTTTTTCACTAGTAATTATTTATTCATTATATCACATGCATGGTACTGATTATAGAAATATAGTTGTGGATATTTTTAAATAATGTTAAAACTCTTTTATTTTCAATGTTGGCTACTTTTGGATTATCCAAGACTATCTTATGTTGCTATTTTTCCCTAAACCATGTTTTCCTATTTATGAACTATTATGACCATTGACAATTAAATTTTAATAGATTTATATAAATAAGTTATTTCACACATATCTTAAAATCAAGATGGTTATAATGGAGTACTATTTTATTATATCTTAACTGATATGTTTTTTTTATATCAAAGAAAATTTGTATGAAAGGGTTAAACTTTAGGGCTGTTCACCATCACAAATGTGTGCTGAGATAGTATTTGATTGAAGGCTTGAGTTTATTGACAAGTGTATTGTTCTCTGCAAACTTTTTTTACACACACACTTATACACATTCATAAAAAATGCTCCAATGGCCCCAGATTCTTGCAAAAGTCCAACTCCACCAGCGACTAAAGTAACCAAACAGGGCTTTGGCATATTTATTTGTAAGTGCAAAGTCGAACTGCTTTTCACATGTATAGACATGTGGTGCACTTACAGTAAAAGCTGTTGCCTACTTCTACCCACCATGATTATCACGGCCTGTACTACCTGTACTAGGGATAAGCAAAAAAAAAAATCATTTTTCATGATGATCATATGGCATGATTTTCACTTGACAATTTCCTGGAGTTTATTTAAATATAATTCAATAAACTACCATTGTGATAGATAAAGGTCTTAAGTATTTGTGTAACTGTCCATGGTTTGTAGCATAAGAAGTGTACCCCAAGTGTTCACCTTCAATGGATACCCTCACACGTTGGCATTGAAGGCAATGAAGCTGCTGATGTGCTAGCGAAAAAAGGCACAAAAGAACCCTTGCCACAGAAAAATAAACTTACTTTTAAAGAAATAGAAACAATAGCCAAAACAAAAATAAACAAGAACTGGAGGATCCCACCTAAGCACAGTTGGTACAGTGGAGTGAACCCAGGAGGAGCTCTGAAGATCAGAAAAAGACAGCATCAAACAACACTAACAAGATTTAGAACAGGCCATCTCAAGCCATTGAAGATAGAAAATAATAACAAAATTTATCTCACTTGCCCAAAATGTAGTTTGGTACCTGCAGCTCCAGAACACATTTTGGCTTGCATTAGATGCACTAAACAGGACCTTTGGGAGAGGCCGCTGCTCATCATAAAACAGCTCGAGGAGCATGAACTCATGGAATTCGTGTAATCTTTACACAAGGGGATAATAAACAACAACAACAACACATCTTTGGATTAAGGAAATGTCAATTTTTATTATATTCTTTTTTTATCAATATGTATTTTTTTTTGTTTCAAATTAGATTTTTTATAAAAATAAAAAAAAGGCCTTTTAATGCTTTTTAATTCTTATGTGTAAAATAAATATTTGTTCTTATTCATTATGATCCAATCAGAGTTCATATGTTCACATGGATGAAGGTCACATCTCCAATGTAATTGAATGAGAACCCACTAGGGCAGAGTTCGGCAATCTGCGGCTCTTTGGATGTGAAGCTGTGACTATTTATATAGTTCTATACGCAAATATTATTTATGCGAGTACTATTTATTGTTGTCAAAAAAATTTTTGTGGCTCTTTAAAAATTATGATATTTTGTAAATTGTAATTTTTGACTCTTCCAACTCTAAAGGTTGCCGAACCCCTGCCCAAGGGTAATTTCACCAGCCCAGGCTGTGATTGTTGTCACAGTGCTAAGCTCATATGTTGAGACAGTCACCAGGGCAGTAGGAAATTGACTTCAATTGCATCATGATAAGGCACAATTTGGATTATAGATATAAACACAAGGTATTAAGACCAAATCCAAATAAATAGTGTGTGATGTTTCAGTAACAATGTTGTTACCGAAATGTCACACACTATTTATTTGGATTTGGTCTTATTACCTTGTGTCAATTGCATCATTTTTCTTTTAACAGTGACAACACCACTGTTTGCATGAAGGAAGAACAATGCAAAGTGATCCACTTTTTGTAGTCGGAAGTTATTAAAGGTGCTGAAATTATTCTAGTATCGAACTATGACAATTTTTTGACAATTAGAACACATTTATTGACTTCTTAGTCAATATTTACATGAAAAAGATCAAGAGAACTATATACAATCAGCCAGGTGTTCTTCCCCACCGTGATAGAGTCCTCCTCCAGGCGATGACGGGGTCCTCGATGGTCTGGGCCAGTCCGGCCTGGATGAAGTATCGAACTATGGCTGGAGGGAGAAATTGTAATCATCCATTTCTTTGATTTCAGAAACACCCACCAAATATCAGGATGGCATTGTTTAGCCTAATCCTCAGTCATGGCACCATAAGCAACTGCATCAAAGAAGTCAAATTTTTTTTGTCTTCCATCTTTTATTGTTTCTGTCTCTTTTGACAATTATACTGCTGCATTCACTTTTACTCTTCCACTGGATGGTCGCTGTTGGGATTATCTGAGGTGGTCAACCAGGTTCACTGAAAGTCAGGCTGCCAATTCTCACTCCCATGACCTAACATAGATACACAAGTAGGCAATAAAGTACTGAGGTTTACTGCTCTAGTCACATACTTGTCATGTTCTATATCAAGTATTGATGTATTTACAATTCTGAGTGCCATGAGCTATCAAAGATACACAAGTAGGCAATAAAGTACTGAGGTTTACTGCTCTAGTCACATACATGTCATGTTCTATGTCAAGTATTGATGTATTTAGAATTCTGAGTGCCATGAGCTATCAAAGATACACAAGTAGGCAATAAAGTACTGAGGTTTACTGCTCTAGTCACATACTTGTCATGTTCTATATCGAGTATTGATGTATTTACAATTCTGAGTGCCATGAGCAAACATAGATACACAAGTAGGCAACAAAGTACTGAAGTTTACCACTCTAGTCACATATTTGTCATGTTTTATGTCAAGTATTGATGTATTTACAATTCTGAGTGCCATGAGCAAACATAGATACACAAGTAGGCAACAAAGTACTGAAGTTTACTGCTCTAGTCACATACATGTCATGTTCTATGTCAAGTATTGATGTATTTACAATTCTGAGTGCCATGAGCTATCAAAGATACACAAGTAGGCAACAAAGTACTGAAGTTTACTGCTCTAGTCACATACATGTCATGTTCTATGTCAAGTATTGATGTATTTACAATTCTGAGTGCCATGAGCTATCAAAGATACACAAGTAGGCAATAAAGTACTGAAGTTTACTACTCTAGTCACATACTTGTCATGTTCTATGTCAAGTATTGATGTATTTACAATTCTGAGTGCCATGAGCAAACATAGATACACAAGTAGGCAACAAAGTACTGAAGTTTACTACTCTAGTCACATACATGTCATGTTCTATGTCAAGTATTGATGTATTTACAATTCTGAGTGTCATGAGCTATCAAAGATACACAAGTAGGCAATAAAGTACTGAAGTTTACTGCTCTAGTCACATACATGTCATGTTCTATGTCAAGTATTGATGTATTTACAATTCTGAGTGCCATGAGCTATCAAAGATACACAAGTAGGCAACAAAGTACTGAAGTTTACTGCTCTAGTCACATACTTGTCATGTTCTATGTCAAGTATTGATGTATTTACAATTCTGAGTGTCATGAGCTATCAAAGATACACAAGTAGGCAATAAAGTACTGAAGTTTACTGCTCTAGTCACATACTTGTCATGTTCTATGTCAAGTATTGATGTATTTACAATTCTGAGTGCCATGAGCTATCAAAGATACACAAGTAGGCAATGAAGTACTGAAGTTTACTGCTCTAGTCACATACTTGTCATGTTCTATGTCAAGTATTGATGTATTTACAATTCTGAGTGCCATGAGCTATCAAAGATACACAAGTAGGCAATGAAGTACTGAAGTTTACTGCTCTAGTCACATACATGTCATGTTCTATGTCAAGTATTAATGTATTTACAATTCTGAGTGCCATGAGCTATCAAAGATACACAAGTAGGCAATGAAGTACTGAAGTTTACTGCTCTAGTCACATACTTGTCATGTTCTATGTCAAGTATTGATGTATTTACAATTCTGAGTGCCATGAGCTATCAAAGATACACAAGTAGGCAATGAAGTACTGAAGTTTACTGCTCTAGTCACATACTTGTCATGTTCTATGTCAAGTATTGATGTATTTACAATTCTGAGTGCCATGAGCTATCAAAGATACACAAGTAGGCAATAAAGTACTGAAGTTTACTGCTCTAGTCACATACATGTCATGTTCTATGTCAAGTATTGATGTATTTACAATTCTGAGTGCCATGAGCTATCAAAGATACACAAGTAGGCAATGAAGTACTGAAGTTTACTGCTCTAGTCACATACATGTCATGTTCTATGTCAAGTATTGATGTATTTACAATTCTGAGTGCCATGAGCTATCAAAGATACACAAGTAGGCAATAAAATACTGAAGTTTACTGCTCTAGTCACATACTTGTCATGTTCTATGTCAAGTATTGATGTATTTACAATTCTGAGTGCCATGAGCAAACAGATACACAAGTAGGCAATGAAGTACTGAAGTTTACTGCTCTAGTCACATACATGTCATGTTCTATGTCAAGTATTGATGTATTTACAATTCTGAGTGCCATGAGCTATCAAAGATACACAAGTAGGCAATGAAGTACTGAAGTTTACTGCTCTAGTCACATACTTGTCATGTTCTATGTCAAGTATTGATGTTTTAAAATTCTGAGTGTCATGAGCTATCAAAGATACACAAGTAGGCAATGAAGTACTGAAGTTTACTGCTCTAGTCACATACATGTCATGTTCTATGTCAAGTATTGATGTATTTACAATTCTGAGTGCCATGAGCAAACATAGATACACAAGTAGGCAACAAAGTACTGAAGTTTACTACTCTAGTCACATACTTGTCATGTTCTATGTCAAGTATTGATGTATTTACAATTCTGAGTGCCATGAGCAAACATAGATACACAAGTAGGCAATAAAGTACTGAAGTTTACTGCTCTAGTCACATACATGTCATGTTCTATGTCAAGTATTGATGTATTTACAATTCTGAGTGCCATGAGCTATCAAAGATACACAAGTAGGCAATGAAGTACTGAAGTTTACTTCTCTAGTCACATACTTGTCATGTTCTATGTCAAGTATTGATGTATTTACAATTCTGAGTGCCATGAGCTATCAAAGATACACAAGTAGGCAACAAAGTACTGAAGTTTACTGCTCTAGTCACATACATGTCATGTTCTATGTCAAGTATTGATGTATTTACAATTCTGAGTGCCATGAGCTATCAAAGATACACAAGTAGGCAATGAAGTACTGAAGTTTACTGCTCTAGTCACATACTTGTCATGTTCTATGTCAAGTATTGATGTATTTACAATTCTGAGTGCCATGAGCTATCAAAGATACACAAGTAGGCAATGAAGTACTGAAGTTTACTGCTCTAGTCTCATACTTGTCATGTTCTATGTCAAGTATTGATGTATTTACAATTCTGAGTGCCATGAGCTATCAAAGATACACAAGTAGGCAACAAAGTACTGAAGTTTACTGCTCTAGTCACATACATGTCATGTTCTATGTCAAGTATTGATGTATTTACAATTCTGAGTGCCATGAGCTATCAAAGATACACAAGTAGGCAATGAAGTACTGAAGTTTACTGCTCTAGTCACATACTTGTCATGTTCTATGTCAAGTATTGATGTATTTACAATTCTGAGTGCCATGAGCTATCAAAGATACACAAGTAGGCAATGAAGTACTGAAGTTTACTGCTCTAGTCACATACTTGTCATGTTCTATGTCAAGTATTGATGTATTTACAATTCTGAGTGCCATGAGCTATCAAAGATACACAAGTAGGCAACAAAGTACTGAAGTTTACTGCTCTAGTCACATACATGTCATGTTCTATGTCAAGTATTGATGTATTTACAATTCTGAGTGCCATGAGCTATCAAAGATACACAAGTAGGCAATGAAGTACTGAAGTTTACTGCTCTAGTCACATACTTGTCATGTTCTATGTCAAGTATTGATGTATTTACAATTCTGAGTGCCATGAGCTATCAAAGATACACAAGTAGGCAATGAAGTACTGAAGTTTACTGCTCTAGTCACATACTTGTCATGTTCTATGTCAAGTATTGATGTATTTACAATTCTGAGTGCCATGAGCTATCAAAGATACACAAGTAGGCAATGAAGTACTGAAGTTTACTGCTCTAGTCACATACTTGTCATGTTCTATGTCAAGTATTGATGTATTTACAATTCTGAGTGCCATGAGCTATCAAAGATACACAAGTAGGCAACAAAGTACTGAAGTTTACTGCTCTAGTCACATACATGTCATGTTCTATGTCAAGTATTGATGTATTTACAATTCTGAGTGCCATGAGCTATCAAAGATACACAAGTAGGCAATGAAGTACTGAAGTTTACTGCTCTAGTCACATACTTGTCATGTTCTATGTCAAGTATTGATGTATTTACAATTCTGAGTGCCATGAGCTATCAAAGATACACAAGTAGGCAATGAAGTACTGAAGTTTACTGCTCTAGTCACATACTTGTCATGTTCTATGTCAAGTATTGATGTATTTACAATTCTGAGTGCCATGAGCTATCAAAGATACACAAGTAGGCAATGAAGTACTGAAGTTTACTGCTCTAGTCACATACTTGTCATGTTCTATGTCAAGTATTGATGTATTTACAATTCTGAGTGCCATGAGCTATCAAAGATACACAAGTAGGCAACAAAGTACTGAAGTTTACTGCTCTAGTCACATACATGTCATGTTCTATGTCAAGTATTGATGTATTTACAATTCTGAGTGCCATGAGCTATCAAAGATACACAAGTAGGCAATGAAGTACTGAAGTTTACTGCTCTAGTCACATACTTGTCATGTTCTATGTCAAGTATTGATGTATTTACAATTCTGAGTGCCATGAGCTATCAAAGATACACAAGTAGGCAATGAAGTACTGAAGTTTACTGCTCTAGTCACATACTTGTCATGTTCTATGTCAAGTATTGATGTATTTACAATTCTGAGTGCCATGAGCTATCAAAGATACACAAGTAGGCAATAAAGTACTGAGGTTTACTGCTCTAGTCACATACTTGTCATGTTCTATGTCAAGTATTGATGTATTTACAATTCTGAGTGCCATGAGCTATCAAAGATACACAAGTAGGCAATGAAGTACTGAAGTTTACTGCTCTAGTCACATACTTGTCATGTTCTATGTCAAGTATTGATGTATTTACAATAAGAGTGCCATGAGCTATCAAAGATACACAAGTAGGCAATGAAGTACTGAAGTTTACTGCTCTAGTCACATACTTGTCATGTTCTATGTCAAGTATTGATGTATTTACAATTCTGAGTGCCATGAGCTATCAAAGATACACAAGTAGGCAACAAAGTACTGAAGTTTACTGCTCTAGTCACATACATGTCATGTTCTATGTCAAGTATTGATGTATTTACAATTCTGAGTGCCATGAGCTATCAAAGATACACAAGTAGGCAATGAAGTACTGAAGTTTACTGCTCTAGTCACATACTTGTCATGTTCTATGTCAAGTATTGATGTATTTACCATTCTGAGTGCCATGAGCTATCAAAGATACACAAGTAGGCAATGAAGTACTGAAGTTTACTGCTCTAGTCACATACTTGTCATGTTCTATGTCAAGTATTGATGTATTTACAATTCTGAGTGCCATGAGCTATCAAAGATACACAAGTAGGCAATAAAGTACTGAGGTTTACTGCTCTAGTCACATACTTGTCATGTTCTATGTCAAGTATTGATGTATTTACAATTCTGAGTGCCATGAGCTATCAAAGATACACAAGTAGGCAATGAAGTACTGAAGTTTACTGCTCTAGTCACATACTTGTCATGTTCTATGTATTGTTGCTTTCTAATAATTCTTGATGGTAGAAAGATTATGCAAGGTTTATCAAAAGTTTCGGGGAATTAGTAAAAAAAAAAATACTGGAAAAGTTTTCGAAAAATAAAATTATCATCATAATCACGAGACCTCGTTCTCTACTAGAAAATATTTATGATGTACTAGAGCGCCATCTGTTATCAAATTATAAAACTATTTTAGAGGCGTAATATTCTTTTTAAAATAAAACAATTTCTACTGTCCTTACTGCGATGGAAAAATTAAAGGGAGGGCGAACTTAAACTGGTTAAACTGGCGAAACCGCTGGGAGGGTTCACCACTGATGAGCCAGGCCCTCCCTTTAATTTTTCCATCGCAGTAAGGACAGTAGAAATTGTTTTATTTTAAAAAGAATATTACGCCTCTAAAATAGAAAATATTTATATCTTTTCGATATCACAAATTTTGGTATAAATTAGTAAAAACGGTGTTTAAAAACTTTTCAAAAGTTGAAGTTGGCCTTTGGGGAGGCAGCCTCATCACAATCAAAAACATTAAATGGTTTGCCAGTTTCAAATCTGGTAGAGAGTCAACCCAAGATGACGCACGCCAGGGAAGACCTCTTTTGGAAAATCATGAAGTACTGACCCAAAAAATTGGTGCTTTTAATAAGGGAAAACACTAGGACAACAATCAGAAAACTAGTAGAAGAAACAGGAGTTTCATATGGAACGTGTCAAAAAATATTGACTGAGGATCTTGGACTTGAAAGTTTTTGAAAATTGTTCCAAAAATATGCTTCATATCGATAATGCCCCAGCACACAGAGCTCTTTCTGTGGGTGCTTTTTTTGACTTAAAATAGCATGTTGACAATGCCTCATCCCCTGTACTCTCCTGATTTAGCACCAAATGACTTCTTTTTCATTCCTAGAATGAAGTCAGTTCTAGAAGGACATAGATTCGAAATTGCTGAGTGTTTTGAGGGGCATTACTTCTGACAAATTTTCTGGGTGCTTGCAAAGAATGAAACGCTGTATAGATTCCCTCAGACAGTATTTTGAGGAATGTTAACCATATTTTGTATATATTCATCTAATAAATCTTTTATGACCCATCCCCGAATTTTATGATCATACCTTGAGTATATAGTTCTCCACAAAAGAGAGAGAAAGGAAGATCCACCAGGGAAATTTTTAATGTATAACTGAGAAGGGTCTTCTCTATTTTGTAGTTTTTTTTTTTTTAATGCATCCAGGTCAGGGGAGTACAGTATGGTCTGAGAGGTTCACCTCTCAAATCTGGAGGCATAGACAATCATATGAGTTGTCAACTTTTTTTTTTTCCCCCTTTTGTATGTCACAATATAATTTTGTTAAAATTATTCCCAATTTCTTAGCATATAAACTGCTTTGTTTTCATAAACCATCAAGTATAACCATAAAGGAAGATGAGTAATGATAAAGAAACATGAGTGCATCAAGTGATGCTCAATTCTGATGCTCAAGCAAAGCTAATGGCATCTAATGATGTCCCAATGGCAATCCATTGCTGTAGACTGAAATATGCTACTGGGCATGGAGTACCTAGTCAGATCTGGAAGTGGCTCTCCTAGGATTGCAAACCTTTAGATGGAGTGGCACATGATAATAAATGACACTAAAAGTGCTAAACCAATTACAGCCGAGTCTTTGCATCTCCCCCATCAGCAAGGTAGGTGTGCCTATCCATCAGTTAGGACATGTTCAGCATTGTAAGAGATGTCTATCAATTTTATTAGCTCACACACAAAGGAAGCATCTCTCCTTTTAAAAATGTCACAAGGACCCAGATTATAAGGATTCATCGCCACAATCTTGTTCTGTGTCTCCAGGAATAAAGCCATCAATAACTACCGGAGAGTCTAGTTCTCCATCCCTTTTGTTTAATATATAATCAATCAGAATGGATACTTTCACTATTCCACAATATGTTGGCCACATTATCTTGCCAGCTAAAGCTTGAATTTCTTGGGTATTAGGAACCTCATGCTTCCATAGCTTTGGCTTCTGTTTAGTTCCTGAATCCCATTGGTGGACTCGGGTCACGAACACATTTATCATCTGTACTAAAATAGCCAAGACTAAAATTTCCACTCTTGCTGCTGGCTTTTGAAGTCTAGGGATCTATCTTTGATTTCAACAAATGATCATGGATATATACATCACCAATAGACCTGATTCTAGAAAATTAAATTTAATAGATGAACTTCTAAAATTGAATATTCTATTTATTTACAAATTTCTCTAGAAAGTTGTTGCTTCAATTGGTCTTCATTTGAATCTTGGTGAAGCTATTGACACCAGTTTCATTTGTGGGGCATGCTACACTATATATAAACAGCTGCCCATTCATGTATCTACTTGGAGCTCTTACTCTTTTGTTAAAATGGCAGACCTTACTAACTTTTTATTGGTTTTAAAGAAAAATAATAAAATACAAACACTGTTAACAAAAGTTAGATTTATTTTTAGAAACCTTTTGTGCTGTGTGTGTGTGGTAGTTAGGAAAACTATTATGTCTGCCCTTGTACTATCTTATTAATGGATAGATATTGGCACAATTTGTGACAGTCCTAAACTTTGCTCAACTACTGAACTGAGGGGTGGTATGGCTTGAGTATTTATTTATTTTTCATTGCACCTTAGCTTTGTCTACCCTTGATTGTGATATTGGTGGTAGTCTGCCCAATAGAACGTGTTTACTAAATACTGTGAAACTATTTTGAAATTGAAGCAATTATAGTTTCCTCTCAAGTTTTGCCTCAAATTTCTAACAATTCACCCAGTTGTAGATGGGATAGCTGGTTTGTTCCAAACTTCCAAATTCAACTGCAGCAACCAACCAGTTTCAGTGAATTAACAACATTTTCAATGGACCACCAACGAGGCTATGACATATAAATGCTGATGGCTACTGCCAGTGTTGTGTGGTCTGTGATGGTTGTCTCCAGTTTGGACCTGCTGTTTGGTAGAATATTAAAAACTGTGTGTCCATCATCTCAGTAATGCTTGTGTGACATATGTCAAATAGCTATATTGTAATATATATGTTGGTGTGCAGGAAAGAAGGATGGACCCTTTCTATCAGATGGAAAGTCTGATGAACAACATGATGGCAAATCCATTCGGAGGTCTGTTTGGCATGCCTTCAATGAGGAACAGAGGAGCTCTCATGCCATTTGGGGGGTTTGGAGGCAGCCTCATGCCCAGCATGGACCTCTTCTCCAACTTTGACCAGATGGCCAACAACTGCCACAGCTTCTCCTCCTCCACCATAGTGTCCTACACCACGGATGAGAATGGCCGGCCCCAGGTGTACCGCTCCACAGAATCCACCAGGGCTGCCCCGGGAGGGATCCGAGAAACCAAGAAGACCCTGCACGACACCAGGAGTGGGGTGCAGAAGATGTCCATTGGTCACCACATGGAGGACAAGGCTCACATCATTGAACGGTCCAGGAATCGTGCGACAGGCGAAGATGAAGAGGTCCAGGAGTTCCAGAATCTGGAGGAGGAAGAGGCAGCAGCCTTCAATCACGAGTGGGAGCAGAGGATCAACAGATACTCGGCCCCTCGCAACAGATACATCGGCAGTGGGCGGTCCCCCCGCAGGGAGAGACACCACCACCACCCTGGTGGTACCGAGAGACTGGCCATCACCAACGGCACCAGCCAGGATCTACACCTCGAGGGACATTCTGTCAAGCCTTCCAGCAAAGGAAAGCATGGCAAGGACAAATCCTTGAGGTACCGCAGGGAGACAAATATGTAAGACCTTTTACAATAATTAGTCCTATTTCTCTCCCCTAAAAATAGCCTTAGGAAGCCAGTCCCCCTTGAGAAACAATCCAGTTTCAGGATTGTTTTTTTACACCCTTATACCAAAAAAAAAAAAACTTCCTCATTATGTTTTGAATTTATTTTTTTAAATTAACCTTTGTTTTTTTTTTTCTTACTAATTTTTTTCTCCCCAAGTTTATTTTTTTCTCCTCATGCACAAATTAGCATTAAATTTTTCTCCCATTTTTTAAATGTAGAGGAAGTTTAGAGGTACAAAAACTGAGTCTAGCATGGATTTCTCTCTCTCTCTATATATATATAAATGTTTTTGGTTGATATATATAACTACAGCACCACGCCTCCTCCCAAAGTTTAAAAAAAGGTTGTAAAGATTTTATGGCAAAACATTGCAACCATTTCTTTGAAAAGCAAAGAAAATGGCACCTTTGTAATCTTCTTGGTTATATATATATATATAAATAAATATAAAATGTAGAAAAATAAAATACCACTTTTTTAAAAAATCTTTGTTGGACTGGTTTATATATTTCAACCAACACTGCATTGTCTTTATGGAACCAGAAAGGATAGATTCAACAAGTTGTGTTTGGAGAAATAGCAGGTTTAATGGGGAACAACTATTCAATGATTGAAACAATGGTAAATGGAGGAGGGGGAGCAGTAAGAAGCTCGCTAAAAAACCTGGGCTCAGCTGGCCCGGCTGATAGTACCTTGTATGGGCTCCTAATCCAGGGATACAGGATGAGCAGCGTTTGTACTCCATGTTAGGAGCAGCTGCACATGGTGTCGGTTCCTCGTGTCAGAGACGGCCATTTCTTTTGGAGCTAAGTTGGCCTGCCACTGAGTAGTGCTCCCAGTCTTAATGACAAAGGCAGATGCATTCTACTTCACCCAGTCATGATGGTTGTCAAACAGACACCATCAAGGGTCACAACTTGATACCCTAATATGATTGAGTGGAGATAAGAAAGAAGAAGATGATAAACGTTTGTAAATTTCCTTCAGTTTTCTATACAAACATAGGGAAGAGTGACCATATTGTGACCAAATTTTATTTATGAATGAAATCATGTTTGCCATATTTTCAAAAATGTTGTATAAGACAAATTTGTTCCATTACTGAGCTGAATATTGGAAGATTTTCTGCTCACATTCTTGGAAGTAAGATGTGAAACTGTTTTCTTATTTATGTTTACATATATTTTATCTACTCTCTTTAAAGTATATCACCATAATTTTCCTTTTTTTTAAAATTTATATATCCCAAGGACCCATGCTATAGGTTAGGATAGTTGTGGTAGTCAGCAATTGCATATACTGTAAGTGTCTACACATGTCTACACATATAGAAAGTAATTTTACTTTTGCTCATACAAGGTGCCAGAACCACTCACTGGTGGGGAAATTGAATATTTTGAAAAGGTGCTTCATGTGGGATACAATTCCAGCTTGGTAAACAATTCTACCACAAATACCTTCACCAAAAATTCCTCCAATTTACCAGTGATACAAACAAGCAATCGGGATTTTCCAAATAGTTTTTCAACATTAATGTTTTATTTGAAAACAAAAAAGCTTCAAATTTTAAATATTGGGAGAGCCTAGCTAATCACCGGCCTGGAACACCAATGTATCTGGTGTAATGTATTTTTGAAGGTTTTTTTATTGATATAGTAATGATAATTTAGTTTACAAACATGTGGGGAACTATGTTGAATATAGGAAAATTGTGATACTCTTTTATAAAATAATCAAAAACCTTCAACAAAAGTTGTTTATTATGAAAACCATGAGCTTTTGAGCTCTCTTCTCTTCAATGGGAAAAATTATATCTGAGAGTTTAATTTTTGTCTGTTGAAGAACAAGACTTTGTAGTTTTCACAATAAACAAACTTATTGTGAAAGTTTTTTTTTATCATTTTATACAATTATGTAAGAAATGAAGTTATTCACAAGCATGATTTTTTTCCCTTATTAAATCCACATCCTATTGTCCTTACTACAATGGGAAAATGTTAGGAAAGCCTAACTAATCACCAGCAGTTTAATCTCTGCTATTTTATTGGGAACTATTGTATTGATTGGACACTGTGCGGAGACATTTTATATACAGAATTATAAAATCTTGTGGAAAGAATGTTTTATGATTTCACATGTGGGGTCTTGCACAGGAATATTCTCTGAGCCATTCTAATGTTGTAATCAAAATTAGATGTACCTTAAATTAAAAAAAAATTAAATTACATTTCAATTTTAAAATTTCAGTTGTAAATATCCACGTTGCGCGCATATATATTTGTAAATATTTCTTGTAAGATATAGAAGATGTTTTTTATTAAGCCCGTGGAAGAGTGATTATCGCTTGAAAGCTAGCATTTTATAATAAACTAATTGTGAGAAAATATTTTTGTATTTTTAAAAACGTTTTTCACAATTTTATCATGAAAAGATGTACCATCTCTTGGGTGAGATTACTTGTAGGAAGGTCTGGAGATGGTCTTTTGGAATTGTACAACCTTTGTACTTTCCACCACAAGCAAACTTCAACCATATTCTGTTCGTTAATTGTAAAAGTTTGTCTTGTATACAATTTTTGAAATAGTACAAAAATGATTTCATCTATAAGGTACTATCTTATAAACATTCTATTCCACAAATCTATGCCTCCACATATAGTAGAGTAGTTTCATGCTGCAAGTCTTCCTATGTCCCCAACACTGGGACAATTTTGGCTTTCTTGGTGGGGACAGAGTGTGTGGACTAATGTTGCCAACATGGGGAAATATTTGGTGAAGGATATCTTGGCAGGAAACCCAGCGTTCCTGATGCCAAAACACTTGCAAACTGTTGAAACAAGCATGCCAAGCATTCTTTGAGGTTTTTGACATTTCTCTATTCCTCAGTATATGGAGAAAGAGCTGTTTGTTTAGATTACCTATTTAAGTGGAGGTGCTGTGTGGTTGTGTCCAAAAGGAGGACTTCTGAATTATGAAAACTGTCCTTTAAAACCAACCATGGTTGTTTTACTGAGAAAAATCTTGGCAAGTTTTCCAATTAAGGAGTAGACACGACTTGTGTTCTTTACAAAAGTATTCTATATGGCCGGCCCTGTGGGGAGGCTGTCTATTTCTTCCCTGTTTCTAGAGTGTCCACGAAAGAGAGGCTTTACTGGACTGGTTGCTTTGGGGACTGAGTGTTCTTCCATGTTTGTACTCCCTCTATCTCACAACATACAAAGTTGATATTGGTAAATTCCTCTCTATGGATTATATCATTTATGGGACAATCTTTGATGTTTAAGTGGCAGGATTTCCTTTTATTATGGTCAACCAGAAAACCCACACTACAACTACACACTACAACAGTAACTAGCCTTGATAAACCACAATTTGGATTATAGCTACAAGAAAATAGGACCTAATCCAAATAAATTAATAGTGTGCGACGCTTTTGTAACAATGCTATTACCGAAACGTCTCACACTTTTAATTTATTTGAATTAGGTCTTATTTTCTTGTAGTAGCTACCCTTATTTATAGGAACCCGTTATAAAATAAACTTAGCTGGAGATGAAAAAAGGCACAATTTGGATTATAGATTAGAAACCCAAGGTAATAAATAAATAGTGTGATGTTTCAGTAACAACTCTGTTGGATTGGTTTTAATACCTTAGTTATATTTAAGTACAACTTCTTTATTCCAACTTCCACTTCAATTTTCAAGTCCCAACCATTTCCCTTTCAAATACAATCCTTAATTCAACCAACCCCAATCCCATTCATTCTATTTTCTTTAATTCAACTGGCTATATTTCAACATTGCCTCAAATGTTCACAAAAATTGTTCTAGAAAATATCCTCTAACAATAAAAAATGATTATTATCAAAATTCACTGATAATTTTTCATCGCAGTAAGGACAGTATAAGTTCATTTTATGTATAAAAGAAACATTCACGCTTTTAAATCCTTTTATTTTATATGTATAGATGGCGCGTTATTGCTTTGTGTTAATTTTGATAATAATCATGACAGACTATAATTCTACTGAAAATTGCCATTCAATGGGGTGTGTGTTGAATTAAAGAAGTGTGACTGTACTAAACTTTATATGATCTTTATTATTTTAAAACTAAATTTATTTGAAGAAATCAGTAAACCTCAATATTTCCACATGCAAACGTTTTGAAATCACTTTTATTCTATAAGATATTTACCATTAACTGTATTAATTAGATGTGATATATAAATATTTATATACAGTAGAACCTCCATGAGAGGAGACCTCTCTATAAAGGACAGTTTTCATTTGCAAAATTACCATTTTTACTATTTAGCAACTCTCCGGTAAGAGGACACCTCTCCCTAAAGGACAATTTGGTTCTGCAATTAGGTGTACTTTACACGGAGGTTCTACTGTATATAAAAATTTGAAATATTTCATAGGCTCTATCATCATATATCTAATATGGAGATTATGTGACCAATCCCATGTTCTGGGAAATTCATATTTCTTCACATCTTTCTATTAGATTATCAACCTATCCTTCATACATCCCTCCACTATGGTCAATTGGTGACTGTCCACGGAGTACATGTCTTTTTGATTACTTCATTCCGAATGTAGCTACACTTCCATTGTGTCTTCTCCAAACCTTTTATGTGTGATCCAATGAATGAATGGAGTTTCAAACAAAAAGAAGTGTATTTGACTCGGATTAGGGGAAATTCATTAAATGAGAAAAGTTTGTACCAGTGTGTGTACATAAATGGGGCTTTCCATTGCTCCCTAATATAAATAAATATGTTAAAGCTATTTTTATAAAACCATGAATCTAGTTAGCTAGAAGGGTTTATTGATTTTGAGGTGTTATTTAGTGCTCCAGAGGAGAGGAAACCCCATTCCACGGATAAGATTGAAATGTCTTTGAAGCAGCCTGTAAGGTAAGTTCTATAAGAATTGAATTTTAGAGATCGAGAGAATTGGAAGAAAATCTCCTTTAATAATCAACAGTAGGATGTAATCCTAGAGATTGCAGGAAATCCTGCAAGTTTTCTTCTGGAACCTTTTAGTGGGGGAAACTCAGACAGCAAATGTGGGAACATGTTCTGGATTGCAAATCTAATACAGGATCATCTCCTTAATTCAACACTTGCAATAATTCAGTCATCTCAAATTCCAATCAGCCTATTCAAACCGACTATAATTCAACCAAAATTTTCGATAAGGCACAATTTGGATTATAGATTATAAACATAAGGTAATAAGACCAAATCCAAATAAATAAATAGTGTGTGATGTTTGGATAACAGCGTTGTTACCAAAACGTCACACACCATTTTATATTTGATCTTATTACCTCATGTTTATAACCAAAATGTCATCTTTAGAGGTGTTGAATTAAAGAAGTTGAATTGCACATAGGAATTACAGTAAAACCTCACCAGAGCAAACCCCAATGGGACTTTTTGTTCACTATAGCTCATGGTTCATTACTTTTTAATTTATTCCCTATTAAAAAAAATATAGTTTATAAAATAAAATATGGGAACAATTTTAAGTTTGTTTTAAGGGAAGGATTACTATGGCTGGTTTTTTACTGCATATAAGAGCCACTCCCTCTACCTGGATCAAAAGAGGTATTTAATGAGTTGGTACAGTTAGTTTAAAGGGAGTGTGATCCTCTCTTAAAGGTCACTTAGCAGGGGATTTCCCGTAGGATAATGGAAATGAAAGAAAATTTTGAGGTTTTGTTACTATATCATCTTGATGGTGTTTTATTATATATGAACTTTCAAGAAAACAAAAATATGATTATTGTTGAAATTTAATATCTTGACAACATTTTACTTAACAATTCTTTAAAAAAGATTTCATTAAAATGGGTTATTTAATTTTTAAGATTAATTTTTGGAATATAACATATTTATTATTAGACTAATGATTTTAGGGGATTCTACTAAATTAACATGCAAGTTTTTATTATCAGTAGTAGTGATATGTGTGGGATGATAGGATTCTATCACTTTCAGACCCCCATATATATATCAATCAGCCCATTACAAATTCAATTTTGTACTATTTTTCACACATATATATATTTATGTGGCTATATAATAATAGGTGGGAAAGGAAATAAGGACACCACAAGTTGGAAGAGGAACCCGTGACAACCAGAGAGAGAGAGAGCCGGGCGACCGTTCGGGTCGCACACAATCCCCTACTGTCTTAATAGTCCCGAGGTTCCAAGTAACGGGCCCCAGTAATCGCCCCTTGGAATGTGTCGCTGATGTCTAAAGTGACCAGTCTTTACCCTTCCGTCTCTCTCTGGGTTGACTGTAGGTTTGATTTATTATTCCTGGAAGAGTATATATTATGTGACATATATATATGCTTTATTATAATTTTTTTTTTAAAATATTTTTTCAATATATAAGTGTGTAGGTAGGTAACAAAACCAAATATGATTTAACTTGATTGACTTAGCTGCCCTTCAAATTTTATCTGTTGAGACCAGCAGCACCTTGATGTTTAACCCTTTCCGGTCGGCGTGTGCCTTTGTTTATGTAAGTGTAGAGGCTGCCGTCTTACTGCGCACTTAATACAATCCGCTCATGCATCTTCCCTTAAATCTCCATATAATAAAATATAATGGGAAAACATAATGTTTTACAAGTGTAAATATATTTATTAGTGCATACAATAATAATAAACCACAAAAAATAATAGTCAGCAATATCCACACCTCCCATATTTGAAGTGTAGTCTATAATGGCAGTTGGCTTCTGAATTTCTTTTGAACCACGTCTAGTTTTCCTGATGACCAGCTGTGTGAAATGAAGAGGCAAGGTGGATCAATCATTTCTCCTTTCAACAGAGTGTGAATGTTTTTTCTTTCTGAAGGCAAGAGTTTGCCCCACTGAAAGTGTTTTTTTTTTTCAATTCTTGTGGCATTCCTTGTGGGTTTGGCATAATGGTCCCAATTAGGTAACTCTGCATTCTAGAAAGTTCTTCAAAATGATTGAAATTTTTGTAGAATCTGTCCGTGGAAATGTGAAAACATCTAGCTGTATAAGATGAGCTCGATTTTTCAAATTCGTAAATTTTGGTAGCTTGGGAACTAATATCAGCATTAGAATCTTGAAGAACACTTTCAATGGATGAAGAATTATCCAAAAAAAGGAGAAGTGAGCGAGCCTACGAAGAAGAAAAAAAGTTGAAAAGTGAAAAAATGCAAGCAAAATAAGTAACAAATCGAGGTGAGAGGGAATGGAGGATGATTCAACAAGATTACCAGGAAACTCGACATTGGTGCCAGACTCCCCCACCACTTGTTTACACAGAAGCCACCGATAGTTGCATGCGACCGGGTAGCGAACCCTAACATGAAGCCACTGACAGTGGCTTGCAGACCATAAAGGGTTAACGTATACTACCATGGCCACACCAGCCTATGTGAGATGTTGTACAGTAGGGCACACACCATAGTGCTACTACATAACTTTGAGATGCTGTGTAGTGGAGTCAAGAGGAGATTGGACGAGGAAGAACAGGTGGAGAAGTCAAGCAAGAAGGTAAGTTGTTATGTGTACAACAATAGAAGGGGTTAAAACCTGTCTTGAGTGAGCCAGCCTCAAGTCATGTGTTGAGCACAATTTGTGCTAACCAGCTGTGGCAGCTACACTTCATGTATGAGGGAGGTAAGTTTGGTGAAATTCCTGTGTACAACAATAGAAGGGGTTAAAACCTGTCTTGAGTGAGCCAGTCTCAAGTCATGTGTTGAGCACAATTTGTGCTAACCAGCTGTGGCAGCTACACTTCATGTATAAGGGAGGTAGGTTTGGTGAAATTACTGTGATATATCTTTAATGACACCTTCCCATCATAATTTATTTGTATCAATGGTTAGAAAGGTATGTATAGGTTGCAAATATCTAATTAGAACTGTGTATAAATGGATGGTAACATGAGGTGAATTCCAGAGATCTATCTCTGCGGTGGTTTGAAACCTGATGTGTTCTCCTCTGAAATTATTTCTTGGAACCCCAGTTAGGTTGTAGAAGGAAGTAGATGGCCCAGCCACACTGAATGTGTCAAAACAAAGAAATATATTCATTGGAAATTTGAACTAATTATGATGTGTGTGGTTCTTTTAAATCAAATAATTTTTCTACTGCCCTTATTATAATTAATATAGTTGCAATTTTTAAAGACAAGTATTCAGCAGTGTTGGTATTATTGTTTTAAAAGACAAAACATGGGGGAGGAGCAAATGTAAAGTAGGATGCATGCCTCATTGACTCGGCAGTAAACACATTTAAATAAAATACATTTTGTTTTTTGCATCATTGGTGGTATAAACTTTCAGCCACCGATTTCTGACTGCCATAACCCAGGATCGAATTCAGCATTGGACACTTTTTTCTGAATGAAAATTTCTCCAATGGCCCCCAACTCTTGCAATTTTAATTCTTGCAGTTCAACCTCGCTAGTAAGTGCAAGTAAACAAACTGGGCTCTGACACACTTGCAAGTTCAAAATTCGAAATGTTTTCCACATGTGGTGTACTTAAAGCAGTCACCAGCTACTACCCACCATGATTATTATGGCCTGTACAACATGTACCAGGAAGGGATGATGAAAAAATATATATTTAAAAAAAAAACTTTTTTTAGTTGAAGTTTACCTATTTGATAAATATTTTCATTCTAAAATATTTCTTAAAATTTTCTTATATCTGTAAATTGTTTTCCTTGAATACACTACAATTGATTTCATTTAACTAAATTTGTATATCAACTCTTTGTACATATTTAAATTGTGTTAATATTTTTTTCTCTTTACATTCTATTTAGCATACTAATTCTTGTACATGTTTCATATGATATTTCTTTTCTTTCTATATTTAGTTTACCTTTAAAGTGCAAGTGCCTCTAGTGGGACATAGCGCTCTAAGTAGAAATAAAATATAAAATTTTATTTTAAAAAATCAAGAAAGATCATTTATTGATGATCACTCAACAACCATGGAACAAGTCTCGACCAAAGCTGCCAGGTTCAGTGTTAAATTGCTTCTTAGTGGAGATTGAGAGCTTGGTTGGAATAACCCAGCATTGATTTGCCATGGCTTCTGGGTAGAATTAAGATAAATTACATTTATTATATCTTTATACTTGAGCTTTGCCAATGTGACATCCAGAGTGCATTCACCATCTAGTAATATATAGTTTGTAAGAAGTGACTAGGTAGAGGTGGGCTCACACTGTTCTTCTTAAGGATGGGATCATTACCACTCACTCACTGAGCTAGCTAGCTAGGTCTTGTCATTCTCTGCTTGATAATCTTACCTGGTTCGCATAATTTAGGAAGCTGGCCAGCAAAAAAAAAAAAAAAGTGAAATTTTGAATCATACCAAATTTGATATCTTTTCCATTTAATCATTTTATATATAATGGTAATAATTTTTTCACAAATTTTCAGAAAATAGTTATTGATTTCAAATACAAGTGTGTGTATACAGTAGAACCACTCGCTAGAGAAAACTTCTCACACAAAGGACAGTGTCCATTACCAAAATGACCATTTTTAGTAATTAGCAGCTCTCTGGTAAGAGAACACCTCTCCCTATAGGACACTTAATCTAATATATATATACCAATACTATTATTTGTGAAGAAACTCGGAAATTAGAGAGCCAGAGCTGAGTCATGATAAAAACTTCTTTGAAAGAATCAGAATTCAGAAACCTACTACCATTTTTTCCCTCTGAGTCACTGATTGCTCACTTTTTGAAAGGTGCTTTGAATCAGCTTGTGGGTGGATCATCCCTCTAGAACCAAATCCAGGTTTGTGATCGAAGTTGTAGGAGTTGATGTTCAAGACTATGAGGATTTCATCTACCTTTGGTTTGAAACCAGTTTTTATTTTTCTAGCAGAAAATTTTGTTTTGGCTAAAGAAGTCTGTTTTGCCCCAGCAACATCAGGCAACTTGTGTCATATCTCTGCCTGTGTGTTGACACATACACACTGTAGTGACACCATGTCGCAACTTGGTGTCATCCTTCCTGTTGGGCAAGTATCTTGGTCCAGGTGACAGTGCCCCACTCTCTTGGTAAGCCTAAATTGTTGGTTTGATGGGAGGCTGAGAGGAGAAAAGAACACTCTGGTGTGTAAGAAGAATCCTCAAGGTCAAATGGACAGATCGGTTGACAAAGAAACTTAAGAATGAAAAGAGATTAGGGTCTTTTAAATGAAGTAGCTAAAAAAGCAAATTAAGTTCACAGAGCTTACTTTGAAGATTATTATGAAATTGTCTGTGGAGGGCTTCACCTTAAAGAATGAAGGGAGAGGTAGACAAACCTCGCAACATTACTAGGAACAAAGATTTTGTTTTTTTTTTATAACAATGGCGTTGTTTTAAAAGAGACTTATAATGAGGATCTACTCTAAATGGAATTAGAAAGCTATAAAGAAGTGAATTGCTTAAAACAGTGAGAAATGGTGCTCCATGATCTCCCTACGACATTGCATGATGTTAAGAAGGGATTGTCAGAGGAAGGGTGGTCTAAACTGTTTGTTTTCGACCGCTACGACCCAGGATCAAATCCCGCATTGGGCAATTTTTTATAATTAAAAAATGCTCCAATGGGTCCCCGATTCTTGCAAAAGTCCAACAGTAAGTGCAAGTAATCAAATGGAGATCTGGAACACTCGTAAGTGCAAAAGTCATGCTGCTTTTCACCTGTGTAGACATGTGGTGTGCACTTACAGTAAAAGCAGTCACTTACTACCTCCTACCATGATTATCATGTACTGTACTACAAATAATAACAAAACAAAAAGGGATAATGAAAATTAACCATCACTGGGCATCTGAAAGATACGAGAGTCACCTTGGGCTAATAATCCGGACTTTATGTATTGGAAACTACTATAAATGTGGATGTTGTAGATGAGACCAGAGGTGAGAAAGAAGTCTAGGAAAGGACCACCTACCCAGCCTTCCTCCTAGGTCCGTGACAAGATGTGTATATATAAATATGTAAGACTGATTCAATAAATTAAATTTCTTTTACATTAAAATTATTATGTGCTACAACTTTTTAAAATAAAAAATGCAATTGAGAGTGAACACACATGCTGTTTGGTAGGTAATTATTGGCCCATGTTTGGAGTTGTTTTGAGCTTCAAATTGAAAAATATATATTTCAAGAAAGCTCAACCTATAAAGAGCATGAACACACCATTCTCTAGAAAGGTATATATAATATATATATGGCAAAGCTACAAGCTTTAGAGATGAGATGGCACCATGGGCTGACATTGTAGCAACTCTTACATTTGCCAGAGTTAGCTGGAGAGATAGCTGTGTTAGCATACAATGTTCATTTAAAAAAAATGGTTGCCTGTAAAGTCGGTTTTACGGGCGAAGATTTTACGTGACAACGGTAGAATATTTATTGATATGAATATAATTAAATTGCACAATAGGAACAAGGAATTGAATGAAAATAAGAATTGCACAAATTTTAACTATAGAAATATATTTTGTTTACTAAAACATTGTACATGTACACTTAAACTTAACTAATTCCTATTTGAGTGATTTTGTTGAGGATAGGACGATGATAGGAGAAATATGAAATGAAAGGAAGTGTTTCTGCTGTAATGTGTCTTGCGAAAGTCAAGTCGATAGTTGTTCCTTTTAACGTAGTTGACTTAGAAACGTTTGATACGCAATCAAGATTATACGTATTTTTCATGAATTTAAGAAACGAGTTGTCAGGCTTTACGTTTTTGTTAAAATCACCACACAGAAGAATCGGTATACTAGAATCAACTTGCACGAACGGTGGCACGTACTGGCTGTTGTGAATGTACGGACCGAGTCCTTGCCATAGTAACATTCCAATATCCTGCATACTAGCTCCTGGATGAATATATACAGCACCGAGTATAAACTTGAAGCTAGTATTAGCGGCGAAGCAAGTAACTTCAGTCATGCACATGTCACCCTTGGTTTTAATGACACGAGTTACGTCTGTAATCGCAACTTGGAACACTTCCGCCGTAGATGTCGATGATAATTTACGATAGATCGCCACTCCACCAGCCGCATTGGTATTTGAAAATCAAAACACTTATTCAGATCGAAGGTTCAAATTTTTGCTAAATAAATTTGAAATTAAATAAAATTTGTAATTGTAAATGATGAAGTTGAAAATTAAAACATTTACTTAAATTAGATGTTAAAATTCTTGCTCAACACAGTTTAAATAAAGTTTTCTTATATCTGCCACTTTTTCTTAATATTTGTAATTTTAAAGAATCAATTCGAAAATCAAAACATTTATTCAGATCGAAGTTTCAAATTTTTGCTAAATAAATTTGAAACTATTTAAAATTTGTAAAATAATAATTAATTAATTAATTAATTTTAAACTAATAATTTACTTAACACTATCAACATTTATCAATAGTATGACATAACCTATAAACTCAGTTTCTCAACTTTTGTGTCAATCTAACAATTAATCAATCAATCATAGTTTACGATAATGAAATATCAGTGTACAATTATTTACCTTTATTGTTGTAGTTGTTGTAAATGACGAATCTAAGCACTCCACATTTTCACTACAGACACAGCTGACGATACTTTAACCACACGTGTGAACTTGTATTATGACGCTTTCTTGTTTTTCCAACGCCAAGAACGTTCGAGAAAGACAAAGACAGAGACAAGCATGCGCCGATTCAATGCGCCTAATTCTCTAGCGCTGCGCGCGCAGCACTCTCGTTCGATGACTCATCGTAACGTTACCGGGCGTTACACTTTTTCATAAGTGACTCCCAGCCACAACCTAATTTAAGACGTTGTCACGTCAAAAGTTCCAGGAATTATTATGTCATAAATATATTATTAGAAACTTTTAATACACTAACTAGTGTACTAAAACCCTGCTAAAACCAACTGGGTATATAGCAAACTTTCCCATATAACAAACCTAAGGAAATCCCCAATTTCTTTTCATTGAAAACATCATTGTTAGACCATTATATTTGAATGGAAATGAGATGGAAAATGCTCACTCAAATCTTTCTTTTTTTGGTGTCAAACAAGCTTATATGGAGTTGCAGAACTACTACCACAAATTAGATCAGATGGGGGGGTCAGTGGAAGGCTGGTTAAACCGTTTGGTTTTCGCCCACTACGACTCGGCTTCGATTCCCGCATTGGACACTTTTTTTCTGTTTAAAAAAAAAAAATGCTCCAATGGCCCCCAATTCTTGCAAAAGTCCAACCGGGGCTCTGGCACATTTGAAAGTGCAAAGTCGAACTGCTTTTCACATGTGTAGACATGTGCGCTTGCAGTAAAAAGCAGTTGCTAACTACCCACCATGATTACCACGTGTACTAGGGATAAGCAAAAAAAAAAAAATCAGCCAAGTTTTCAGATCAGCATGCACTTTACATATTTGATAAGGCACAATTTGGATTATAGATATTAAACACAAGGTAATAAGACCAAATCCAAATAAATAAACAGTGTGTGACGCCTCAGTAACATTTGGTCTTATTACCTTGTATTTATAATCTATAATCCAAATTGTTCCATATCATTTTTATTGACAGCAATGGACCTAAGAAGTTATTTTGAAGATGGTAACAACGCTGTTACTGAGGCGTCGCACACTATTTATTTATTTGGTCTTATTACCTTGACTTTACATATTTGTTACACACATAAGTTGTTGATTTAGTTTTTTAATAGGTTTTAGAAGTAAACTTTATAAAGATGGCCATTGCTGTCAGAACACTTTGTGGTGTAATGTGTGGAACAATGGAGGAAGCAGCAGACTTGTGGAAAACAACTTTAATACAGAGTGGGTGGGGCAGCTCCCCCCCTAGCAGCTGGAGGCCTGGCAACACACCAACTCCTGGTGACATGGGTGGAGGTAGAGTTCAAACCTGTATTGACACTTTTTTCTAATTAATAAATTCCTTCTCAGTAGCTTCTCATTGTAAGTCCAATCACAACTTTTACCATGATTTTCATGGCCATTACCATATGTATTTGGATTATATGTAAAAAAGTTGTGTTTGTTCAACTTTATTTAGAAGGGGTTACTAAAACTGTTAGAGTCAGGACATCACCAAAAGTGTACATTGCAAATTTGTTGAGTGATGATACAGTGAAACCTGTTCTGTGAACATTTGTAAAATGTCTTGGGTCCATCCAACCTCTGACCTCAAGGAGAGCTCCATCATCTCTCATTGTAAGTTGTGCTGTGGTAAAATATCTACAACTTCAGACTTAAAGAAGGCTGTAGCCAAAGGAATGAGAGGTGAGCTAAGCTATTTTAAACATTTTCAAACTAAGGGCCTTAACGTTCTAGAGCTTCTCACAATCCAGCTAAGTCCGTCTGCTTGGGAGAATATAATAAACTGTCATTGTCTCACACCTCTACTGGAATAGAGGTATCGCATGCCACACATATATATTTGACACTGTAGCTCTTCGGATGAGGATTGCTTAAAGAGAAATACATTCCCTAAGAATCCTAGTTCTAGACAATTAACATAATTTTATTGACATCTTGTCAATACATGCAAAAGTGCTCAGTCTGCACTAAAAAATATAATTATATATATCTAGAGAAGTGAATGATGTACACAACTTGGATCATAAAGTATTGAGACAAGCATTCTCAGGTGTTTCTGTAACAACATCTTTAAAGTAGATAGAATAAGTGTTCTTTTGTCTAAGAATGGTAGCAATGGTGATATATAGTGACTATTCACTTGTTACCTTAGGACTAGAGAAGTGAAACATATTGGGTGAGGTTGGAGAGTGAGTGTACGACCTATTGTGTGGAGCCATCAAGTCTCTCTATCTCCATATTGGAGTAAATTAAGTATTGGAATAGATTGCCTTCCCCTTGGGATTGTGTTGAGAAATGAGTTGTTTTACCAGAGATTTATAACACTAGGCAACCAATTGTTTGAGATGATGGGAAAGAAATGGTTGGAGACTAGTGAACTTGTGTGGACTGACCTGGTGCAAGGGATGACAGGAGCCTGCTGTTCAGAGGGAGGTAACTATTGAAATGATCACACTTCAGGTAAAGGGAAGATATTTCTTGGTCACACAACTGAAGAGAGCTCATCTATTGGTAAGAATATCAACTGAAACTTTTAATTTTTTTCAGAATTTTATAGCTAAAAACTTTTTTTGATAAACAACCAAAAACCTACCACTTGCTAGGTAGGCATATCAGGCCATTTTCCAACGATGGTGGTCATAGAGGCAGGCTTCTATCAAAGGCAGTTTGATGTGTGAGGAGAAAATGCTAAACAAATGTAGAGAAGATCAGGGTATTAACATAATCTCTACTTCTACTCACTTTATTGGAATAAAACAATTGATATTCTCATCCATCCTACTGACCCTTGTACATAACATACATCTAATAGGTAAAATTAAGCTAGATTCAATAGCGCAGAATTGAAATACAGTACAGCCAACCTCTTTAATTCAACTGTGACCCTAATTACACTAGACTTAGAATAAGAAAAAATAATTACTAAGCACAAATGTTTCTTTTACAAAAAAAATTGAACTTTCTACTTGTCCTTACTGTGATGAAAAAATATTTGGGGGGGGGGGGGGCCTGACTCATCACTGATGAACCCTCCCAATATTTTTTCAGGGCAGTAAGGACAGTGGAAAGCTTATTTTATTTGTAAAAAAAACATTTGTGCTTATTAGTTTTAGTCCTTATATATAGAGATGGTGTCTTATAGTGAACTTACTAGAATCTCAACCAAATTACCCCCACTTTGTTTTAACCAACTACATCACCAGAAATCACCAATCCCTTAGTGTGAAACATTGGTGACAAGTCCAAATTGATAAATTGTGTGTTATGTTTCGGTACCAGCATTGTTGCCATCATCAAACAAAAGTACTGAATGCTTCCAAATCTCACACAATTTATTAATTTGGTCTTGTTTCCTTATGTTTATAATCTATAATTAAGCCAAAAATTATAATCTCCAAGGGTGTTGAATTAAAGAAGTTGAACAGGGGGCACATAGGAATTACAGTAAAACCTCTCCAGAGCAAACCCCAATGGGACTCTTTGTTCACTATGGTCCATGGTTCACTATTTTTTAATATATTTCCTATTAAAAAAAAAAAAAAGTCTATAAAATACGGGAACAATTTTAAATTTGTTAAAAGGGAAGGTTTACTATGGCTGGTTTTACTGAATATAGGAGCCACTCCCTCTACCTGGATCAAAAGAGGTCTTTAATGAGTTGGTACAGTTAGTTTAGAGGGAGTGTGATCCTTTGTTAAAAGTCACTAGCAGAGGATTTCCTGTAGGATAATGGCAATACTCCTTTATTATAAAAAGAAGGCAATCCATATCCTTTACAATTGAATGAAAACCCACTGACATCTTTTCCAAGGAAGTGTTAAATAAGAAACATTAGAGGAATGCAACAAATAACAACTATCACATATCCTGAACCACAAACCCAGTCTGGATCATGTGTCTTGGAGACAGAATGTAAGCTTATCCCTTGGGGGATTAAAGAGGTTTGACTATAGATGGATATTTGTTTGTTGCTTGCAAATATAACATGGGATGCCAATTTTGTCCAACATCACTACCTACCCACTCCTACTCCCGGGACAGCTCCGAGGTGGTGGTGGAGGTGGCGTTGGCTTGGCCAGGAGGACTGGCAGTGTTCTCCTACCACATCAGGTCTACCTCAGGGACTAAGAAAAGTCAAATTTATATATTTGGTTTTTAAAGTCATTCACAAAACTCCAAGTGCCCAGAATATCCTAAGAGCTGTGCAATATAGGCTGAATATATCGAGTTCATATATTGTGAAGCCATTAATGCCAATATATATTGTAAAAAAAAAAAGACCTGTGAGGAAAATGAGAGGAGTTACAAATTAAAGGAATTTAAGCCCTGTTAGTCCATGTTTGCTGATGTAATATTCTCCCCTCTTAAAGTAGGTTGTAAACTCTTGAGTTCATTGTCCAATCTCCTCTTGTGTGGGTCCTTACTCCTGCCTCTTGTGTAGGTCCTTACTCCTGCCTCTTGTGTAGGTCCTTACTCCTGTCTCTTGTATGGGTCCTTACTCCTGCCTCTTGTGTGGGTCCTTACTCCTGCCTCTTGTGTAGGTCCTTACTCCTGCCTCTTGTGTGGGTCCTTACTCCTGCCTCTTGTATGGGTCCTTACTCCTGTCTCTTGTGTAGGTCCTTACTCCTGTCTCTTGTGTGGGTCCTTACTCCTGCCCTCTTGTGTGGGTCCTTACTCCTGTCTCTTGTATGGGTCCTTACTCCTGCCTCTTGTGTGGGTCCTTACTCCTGCCTCTTGTATGGGTCCTTACTCCTCTCTTGTGTGGGTCCTTACTCCTGCCCTCTTGTGTGGGTCCTTACTCCTGTCTCTTGTGTAGGTCCTTACTCCTGCCCTCTTGTGTGGGTCCTTACTCCTGCCTCTTGTGTAGGTCCTTACTCCTGCCTCTTGTGTAGGCCCTTACTCCTGCCTCTTGTGTGGGTCCTTACTCCTGCCCTCTTGTGTGGGTCCTTACTCCTGCCCTCTTGTGTGGGTCCTTACTCCTGCCCTCTTGTGTAGGTCCTTACTCCTGCCCTCTTGTGTAGGTCCTTACTCCTGCCTCTTGTGTAGATCCTTACTCCTGCCTCTTGTGTGGGTCCTTACTCCTGCCTCTTGTGTAGGTCCTTACTCCTGCCCTCTTGTGTGGGTCCTTACTCCTGCCCTCTTGTGTGGGTCCTTACTCCTGCCCTCTTGTGTGGGTCCTTACTCCTGCCCTCTTGTGTGGGTCCTTACTCCTGCCCTCTTGTGTAGGTCCTTACTCCTGCCCTCTTGTGTAGGTCCTTACTCCTGTCTCTTGTGTAGGTCCTTACTCCTGCCTCTTGTGTAGGTCCTTACTCCTGCCTCTTGTGTGGGTCCTTACTCCTGCCTCTTGTGTAGGTCCTTACTCCTGCCCTCTTGTGTGGGTCCTTACTCCTGCCCTCTTGTGTGGGTCCTTACTCCTGCCCTCTTGTGTGGGTCCTTACTCCTGTCTCTTGTGTAGGTCCTTACTCCTGTCTAGGTTCTTTGCTACTTCCACCTCAAGAATGCACTTCAAAATTCCAGATATATGTTCACAAATTTCATTATGTTTATGGCCTCATTTTTGGCATTTGAATTTTTCACTACTGTCATAAAAATCCTCCATAAGAATAAAAAAGTACAAGCATACTTACCCCAGGAGCTTCCTGTGGGGGGGCATCCTCTACTCTAACATCAGCCCCCTGGACACACATTGTGGGTTCCAGACATGGAATTCCAGCTCACTCACAAGTATTAACCCTTTGCGGACCTGTGTCGACCTCAGGTCGACAAGGTAAAATGATCCAGCAGGTCTTGTGTCGACCTAGGGTCGACATGGAAACTGAGCCCCCCTATATTAACTCCAGTGTCGACTTACGCTAGACAAACGTTTTATGGACATCTCGCGCCATCTATGAATAAAAATTTTAACTAATTTGGCATCTGCCCAATTTTTTAATATATTTTTATTTACTTTTGAAAAATGGCGTCCTTTAGTGAATCCACTATTATTGATGAAGAAGATTATGAAGTTGATAATGAGTATAATACTTTTTATGATTCGGATGATACAATTATTTATAATTATGAAAGTGAAACTAAAAGTGTGAATGGAGAAACATGGTTGAATGTTTCTCATAAAGATATAGCTCCAGTTCGTCATAATTTTACCGCGCAATCTGGCCTCACCCAAAATATATCACCTCAATCTAAACCAATAGATTATTTTTACTTATTTTTTACAGCAGAATTATTAAATCAAATAGTTCTACAAACTAATAAATATGCAGAAAAAAAAAAAATAAATGCAGAAAAAATAATATTTTGCTGCTCTCTTGGAAAGACAAGAGAATCGTTACTATGTGTTCTTCATGGCATGACTCCAGTGTAGAAACAATTGAAAGACATACTAAACAAGGACTTGAGCAAATTAAAAAACCTATAGTTGTTTCTGATTATACTCAAAATATGGGAGGCGTTGATATTGCTGACCAATTAGCTTCCACCTATTCTTTTCTAAGAAAATCTTTGAAGTGGTGGAGAAAATTATTTTTTTGGGGTCTTGAAGTATCCATTATAAATTCATATATTTTATATAAATAAAATAACATCAAACATAACATAAAATATAAAAATCACTTAGAATTTAGGAAAGAAATAATTATGGAATTGATAAAAAAATGTCCGAGTGCCACAAGAGTCAAGGAAAAGAGTTCACCAATCAAGTCTCCATACAGAAGAACGCTTGACCAATAAATTACATGTAAGATCCGAAATCCAGAAGGGAAAACAAAAGACTGTAGTGTATGCTCCAATAGAAAGGTAAAAGGAGGAAGAAAAGAAATTGTGTTTTTTTGCAAAACCTGCACAAAAAAACCTGGTTTGTGCATTGGAGATTGTTTTGAGGCATACCATACCAAGGTTGTTTATAAATCTTTTTAATTTTTCTCCTTACATATATATGTAGAATAGTCTTATTTTTTATATTTTGAATAAATTTGTTCACTAAATATTATGTTCTGTGTCTTAATTCAAGTTTTAAGCATACTGTATATAAAACTTGGCAGGTTGCCAATTTAAGTCTAGTCTTGCTGAAGGTTCTCGCGTATCAGCCTTAAGTCCGCAAAGGGTTAATGGCCCAAACATACAATAAACTAGTGTTTCAGGAGCCACTTCTTTCCTGACAACCATCAATTACAGTTGGAGCTCATCTACCTTGCATAAACAGTGGAAACATGTTTTTGAGATAATAAAGAAGAAGACTTCTTTTTTTGAATTTAAGAAAAAATCCTTGAAAATGCTATATATAAAGTTAACTATAGAGCCTTGAGTGAGATAGAAGTTGAAATAAGGGTTGTCTTAAATCATGGTTAAGAGAATATATCTGTGCTGAGCTTCTCTATAACTCTCCCCATCTGATCCTTTGTGAGACCAAAGATGAAGCTGACCGAACAAAACTCCTTAGAGCAGCCAGGACCAGACAGCTCCTACCACTTTATACCGAGAAGTATTGTGCTAAGTGGCTTTCCTTGTGCTGGCTGCGCACAAACTGCTTAATTCTCACTCTAGCTCAGCTCCATGAGGAAGCTCAACAGGATCCTAACAAAGTTAAGTCCACTGTCCTGGCGGCCAGTAGCACCAACATCTAGTGAGCTGAGAGTACCGCACTCACCTGGGGCTCCTGACCGTCCACTGCAGCCACGGAGCTGTCAGCAGCCTCCTCGTCTGCTCCCCCAACAGCTCCCAGCAGTAGGGAGTCGTTCTGGTCAGCCTCTGCTAGGTCATCTCCTTCTGCTTCAAGGTCTTCTTCCGACCTGGGCCTGAATACACACAGCTCCTTGTACACCATTTCTGGAATGTCAGAGTACAACATATTTTCCACAGTTTGGTTCACAACACTGCTTAAAATTCTGCTAACTTACCTTCTGTGAAAATATTGTCTCTTTCTAATTTTGAATTTTTCTTTATTACAATATAAAAAGTGAATTTTTTTGTCATAAACAATAATTGTTTGCTAATATTTGTAGAATTATGAAAAATATATATTTTCACCAATTGAAAACTTACTTTTAATTACAGTATATTGTAGTTTCTATAAAATTCTATAAAATAATCCCTTACATAAATATTGAGTAAAATCAATCATTCCTCCAGGGAAAAGTGTCTTCTTCAAAAACATTTTTATTGTTCTCTAGCTTTCGGGCACAGACGCCCTTCTACAGGAGAAAACATGGTATAATGATACGCCAATAGAACACAAGTTAAATATAATCGGATACTATTTTACATATTTTTATGAAGATATAAAAATATTATTTTTTACATATTAACTATTATACAAATTGAGACAAAATATTTTAAAATATATATCTCTAATAAGAGAACAAACAAATAAATAAATATAGGCCACTAGAAAATAACTAAGGAAGCAAGGAATACATAGTTAGACTGTAGTTTAATTTAAGGCCCAAATATGATAACATTAATCAATGCTTGATTAAAAAATAAGTTGTAGAGATTACAATTTATTGTGCGTTGTAGGAGAGATTCATTGATATTAAAAATAAGTTTAAGGGGTATATTTTATTTCAGGGATTTATATTTGGAAGGCTATCGAGTCAAATCTACATTTCTCTTTCACAAAGAACCTGACAATAGTGTAAATTATAGTGTTGGCATATATCAAGTGAAATTCAGACTTTGTTTCATTCCCACACATTCTGCCAATCAGCTTAATTCTAAACTGGCCAGAAGCACAAGTCATACTCGTGGGTGTTGGTGCTTTGAAACTTGACTACATAGAGAAATAAATATATAATGGAGAGGTTTCAACCCTCCAAATGAGCCTGTCTACAGAATTCCAGGGGGAATGTGTGAAGAAGCCCTACAAAGGAGCTGGTCCTACCAACCCATTTAGCACACAGAGAACTACACTAGGATTTACCAAGGCAAGTATTTCACTGGGCCCCGTACAAGGTATATAAACAATTTATGTGAATACTGTATAAATGTAACTTTTAGTTTCTAGATATTAGGGAAATAAATGTATGTATTAGATGATTGCCATTTTATATTCCACTCTCTCAATTCTCAAGTAACTTCCTCTCTAAGAAGTTGAAGGTAGGATGTACATGGATAGTGGAGGCCCCATTTGATACTTATAGTTATTTGTGATAAGGCACAATTTGGATTATAGATTATAAACACAGGGTAATAAGATTAAATCCAAATAAATAAATAGTGTGTGGCATTTAGGTAAGAGCCTTGTTACCATCATCAGACAAAAGTACTGTAATGTCTGATGATGGTAAGAAAGCTGTTACCAAAAATCACACTCTATTTATTGATTAGGATTTGGTCTTATAGTTCCAACAAGTGTGTGGACTTACTGCTGGGAGGAGGGGGCCAAGGTGGAGGAGGGAGGGGCCGGGGGAGGAGCCTCCCTGAGGAAGGCGTGGGTCAGCTGGCGGTAGAGTTCAGCCTCCACAGAGGAGAGCTCCCGGCCAGAGCACCGAGCCAAGATGGCCTGCAGCTCCCCCTGCAGTGGGTGGTGGTCTGGGGGCTCCACCCTGTTCTCAGCTGGGGGAGACTGCACAGGCTGATTGCAACATTATTGCTACTTTCTATGCAATATTCTACTTACACTATTTACTTTGATTTAAACAACTATATTTAAAGACAGACTTTAATTCAACAGAGAGAATTCTGATACCTTGGGGTGTTGGTTAGAAGATGTTATATTATTCCCATTATATTACAATTTGCCACACCCAGTCTCTCAAAAAGGTGATATCTCATTGGAGAATTGGTAATGTCAAGTTATGACAGATACTCTCAACCCAAACATAGTAGGTATTCAAAAGGAAAAACAGGGTAACGTGGTAAGATTCTGACTTCTTTACAAGATTAAAGAGTGTCCCCCAACCTCGGGGTCTTACCATGTCAACTTTTGACGTGACATCACTCTTTCTGTGCCTCCCGCATTCTCTGATCATAGATGGCCTAGAGCAACTTCTTTCTTCTTCCACTCTTCCTAGTAATAATCAAAAAACTATCTTGGATCTATTCACCATCTGCCTTGACATGAATACTTTAGAATTCAATGGCCGTTTCTTTGTACAGATGAGAGGCTCCCCTATGGGCAGCCCTCTTTCCACAATAGCAGCTGAGATAGTTATGTCCAATTTGGACCGGTGGTTGGTTTCCCATAATCATTTGGGGATCGAGATGTGGTCGAGGTACGTTGACGATATTTTTTGCCTCCATCGTGATACCGACCATCTCCCTATACTCACAGTTTTAAACTCATACCATCATGATCTCCGTTTTACTCACAACCCATCCTGTTTTGATTGCATCCCGTTTTTAGATGTTTTAGTCATTAACACTAATGGCACTTTTCAGACCACCGTATTTCGCAAGCCTAACTTCACTCCCTCCTATTTACACTTTTTATCGCATGCCCCGGTTTCTCACAAAATCACCACGGTAAAAACTCTCTCCAAACGGGTATACACTCACACACATTGCTCCCTTGCCTTATTTAGAATGATCAAGAAACGTACCGTTTACACCCATCTTTTATCCGCCGGTTACCCTCATAATTTTATTGATCGCCATTTTTACGTCCCGAACCACAAAAAAGCTGCACCTCCTCTGTATAAAAACGTCTGTGTCCTTCCTTTTTCGACCACGAACTCCGATATTGCGTTATTTTTACGAAAATTCGGTATTCGCACGTTTTTCAAGAATTCGCCTTCCCTAGAAGCATCCTTACGGCACCCTATAACAAAAAGTTCCATCAAACTTAACCCTCTATCCCTCAATAACGTCATCTATAAAATATCATGCAACGATTGTGAACAATGCTACATTGGTGAAACTGGTCGAACCATCGCTACTAGAATCCGCGAACATAATCGTAATATACGTTCCAAAGATAGAAAGTCTCTCATTTTTCAACACATCGCAGATTTTGACCATTCCTTCAATTTAGATGATACGATTTCTGTATACAGAGATATTGGAAACAAGTACCAACGCTTGGTTCTAGAGGCACTGGTATCGAACTGTACTCCCAGTTTTAACCGGAAGATTGATCTCCCACCGCAATATACAATACTTTACGGCCTCACTCGCTGATGTGTTTCTGGGCTTTATTTTTATTTTTGGTTTCAATTTTTATCTCCATGTTATGCCTTTATGTTTAATTTTTATCTCCGTTTTTTGCCTCTATTTCTCACACAGAGTTCGTTTTATTTGTAACTATGCAAATTCCCTTTCCAATCTTCAGTATGTAAAATACCTTATTTCCTTGCGCGTATATATGTAAATATTTTTGCTTATAAATATGGCACTTCTCTGTCTATACTTGTATAAGACCTGAAGAAGGGCAGTTGCTGCCTGAAAGCTCGTCATGTTCCATTAAAGAATCTTACCACGTTACCCTGTTTTTCTTTTTGAATCTTACAACGTGGCTATATGATGTCAGATAGTAGGTATTTTATATATTGCATGACATATATAAGTTTAATAGGTAAACATAAGGCTCTAGCATACTTGCAAGTGAAAAAAAAGTCTGCTTTCTACATACAGTATAACTTTGTTAATTCGACCAATGATAATTCAAATATTTTTTTTGATGCCCTGTCCTCCAGCTTATCAAATAACTAATGTTAATTCAACCATTTCTTAAATTCAAATTTGGACAACAAAATTAGTTAATTGTTGCTTAAATACAACTTTTTTGCCAAAAAAGCATTACAGCGCCATTCGGCGGTATGGCAGCCATAGTTAGTGCATGCACACCGTAGTGTAACAATGCATCATCCGAGATACTGGGTTATATTTCTGGCATATAGATGAAGTCAAGTGTAACAATGCATCATCCGAGATACTGGGTTATATTTCTGGCATATAGATGAAGTCAAGTGTAACAATGCATTCTCCAGGATACTGGGTTATATTTCTGGCATATAGATGAAGTCAAGTGTAACAATGCATCATCCGAGATACTGGGTTATATTTCTGGCATATAGATGAAGTCAAGTGTAACAATGCATCATCCGAGATACTGGGTTATATTTCTGGCATATAGATGAAGTCAAGTGTAACAATGCATTCTCCAGGATACTGGGTTATATTTCTGGCATATAGATGAAGTCAAGTGTAACAATGCATCATCCGAGATACTGGGTTATATTTCTGGCATATAGATGAAGTCAAGTGTAACAATGCATCATCCGAGATACTGGGTTATATTTCTGGCATATAGATGAAGTCAAGTGTAATAATGCATCATCCGAGATACTGGGTTATATTTGTGGCATATAGATGAAGTCAAGTGTAACAATGCATCATCCGAGATACTGGGTTATATTTCTGGCATATAGATGAAGTCAAGTGTAACAATGCATCATCCGAGATACTGGGTTATATTTGTGGCATATAGATGAAGTCAAGTGTAACAATGCATCATCCGAGATACTGGGTTATATTTCTGGCATATAGATGAAGTCAAGTGTAATAATGCATCATCCGAGATACTGGGTTATATTTGTGGCATATAGATGAAGTCAAGTGTAACAATGCATCATCCGAGATACTGGGTTATATTTGTGGCATATAGACGAAGTCAAGTGTAACAATGCATCATCCGAGATACTGGGTTATATTTCTGGCATATAGATGAAGTCAAGTGTAACAATGCATCATCCGAGATACTGGGTTATATTTGTGGCATATAGATGAAGTCAAGTGTAACAATGCATCATCCAAGATACTGGGTTATATTTGTGGCATATAGATGAAGTCAAGTGTAACAATGCATCATCCAAGATACTGGGTTATATTTCTGGCATATAGATGAAGTCAAGTGTAATAATGCATCATCCGAGATACTGGGTTATATTTGTGGCATATAGATGAAGTCAAGTGTAACAATGCATCATCCGAGATACTGGGTTATATTTCTGGCATATAGATGAAGTCAAGTGTAACAATGCATCATCCAAGATACTGGGTTATATTTGTGGCATATAGATGAAGTCAAGTGTAACAATGCATTCTCCAGGATACTGGGTTATATTTGTGGCATATAGAAGAAGTCAAGTGTAACAATGCATCATCCAAGATACTGGGTTACATTTCTGGCATATAGAAGAAGTCAAGTGTAACAATGCATCATCCAAGATACTGGGTTATATTTCTGGCATATAGAAGAAGTCAAGTGTAACAATGCATCATCCAAGATACTGGGTTATATTTGTGGCATATAGAAGAAGTCAAGTGTAACAATGCATCATCCAAGATACTGGGTTATATTTGTGGCATATAGATGAAGTCAAGTGTAATAATGCATCATCCGAGATACTGGGTTATATTTGTGGCATATAGATGAAGTCAAGTGTAACAATGCATCATCCGAGATACTGGGTTATATTTCTGGCATATAGATGAAGTACTACAGAATAAAGCGTTAGGAGAAAATAATTTTTAATAATCGACTACACGAGCTTTCGGGCAGTCACGCCCTTCAACTGGTAATGATACATGATGGCAATAGGCCTTAAATAGGATTCCGTTTTTAAGATATATTTACATATGAGAAAAATAATATAGGACGGCTAAAAAACAATTTAGTTAAAAAATATTTGCAAATCTAAGCTATTGTATAATATATATTATGTAACTATGCTAATCCTGTAATGCCGGTTGACAAATAAATGGTAGGCCTGTAATTGGCTAAAACATGTGACTATATAATGAAGAGAGACTAGTATTAGGATATCGACTGTTCAACCCGCCATCAGCGGCCATATTGGAACTATACGAAATATCCGGTACGAAACGCATACTCGAAGAAGACAGTAGACAGAGCCCAGAAGCAATTACTGAATGCCAGAACACAGGGATGTTACTCGCAGATCAGGAAGCTTTCTAAGACCATCAAGAGCATCATCGCCATAGTTGCCGCCGTTGTCCCCCAGCCTGTTATGACTTCATTCCTGACTCTCACCACGGCAGATGTCAAGCGCCAAGAAGGCATTTGCAGAACCCGACACCTTTCTAAATTAATCCACTGGTCCACCAAGTATGGCTTCCCCGCTGAATACCTACCCTGCAAACCCCACGCTCCCACGTTCATTAACCTAGCTACATTTGTGCCTTCTCCCAACCAAAGGGAGATCCTATCCTATGGCCTCAAATACAGACCTCCAACCAGAGCAGATATTCCTAGGATCATCGCAGGGGTTGAGCCCGCCATCAGCCCGCTTCCCCACGCCCACCCAATACACCATACGGCAATCTGTAACCCAAGTCCTACCAAAACCAGCCCCCCAGTTGAACCTATCTCTTGGTAAGTACCGCTCACTCCGATCACTTAGACAGAACCCACACATTATAGTTACCAGATCAGATAAGGGATCCCAAACCGTCATCTTGGATACGGATGATTACATCACCAAGATGATGGACATTCTCAATGACCAAACAACTTTCATGCCCATTACCAGACTAGATTTGACCTCCTCCACCAGAACATTCAGATTAAAGCTGTTGCGTCTAAAAAAGTCCGGCTCTATTACAGCTGAGCAGTATCACATATTCACTTCAGATATATCCAATACGCCCTACATCTACGGACTGCCCAAAATCCATAAACCTACCGTTCCCCTCCGCCCCATCATAGCCTATCACCTCTCCCCGGCATACAAACTTTCCAAGTACCTTTCATCCTACTTAACACCCCTTGTTAAAACCCGGCCACAGTCTTATTCCATAACAGACATCCCGGCCTTCATACAGTTCATCCAATCTCTCACTCCAATTCAGAACTCAACCATGGTTTCCTACGATGTAAATTCAATGTATTTATCACTTCCCCATCAACTGATCATTTCACAGCTTACAAAATTCCTGCAGGACGCCCAATTGGAATCTGACACAGTTGCCACAATAGTAGCGCTCACCTCCATATGCTTAAACACTACAGATTTTACCTTTAATAACCTATTTTATAAACAGATTAGGGGCTCACCAATGGGCAGCCCGTTATCGTCACCCTTGGCCGAGATAGTCATGTCTACACTTGATACCTGGATCCAACAGCAATTTACACCGGGCATTCACATATGGAGGAGATATATTGATGATATCCTCTGTATATGTGAAACCGGACAGGAGAACAGTATCTTATCTGTTCTAAACTCCTTCCACCCAGACATTTCCTTCAGTTTTGAATCAGAAGCCAATAATGTAATACCTTTCCTGGACATACTGGTCATCCGTACCCCATCACACTACCACACAACAGTATACCATAAAATCAATAACCCAACTTTCTACACCAATTTCAAGTCTTTCTGTCCCTTATCCCATAAAATTAATACAGTTAGAACGCTTACCAAGAGATTGGTTACACATTGCTCCCTGCCCATATTCAGATCAATAGAGTTCTCTAACATTAAGAATCAACTTGCCCTCTCCCAATATCCAAACCATTTCATATATAAATATCAATACAACCCGGCCCATATGAAACCCAAGTTACCCCATAGAAATACCTGCATCTTACCGTACTCAACACAATCCGCTGCCATATCTCACCTTCTTAAGCCTCATGGCATCAACACCTACTATACAAACAATAAAAGCCTGGCCACCATTCTTAGACATCCTATTACCCGATTGCCGAGACCTGCCAGTGTTCAATCATCGGGTGGCTCGGTCTACTCAGTCTCATGCAACGATTGTAGTGCAACCTATATAGGTGAGACTGGTAGGTCCGTGGCCATCAGGATGGTTGAGCATGGCAGGTGCGTCAATAACAAAGACAACAAATCCCTCATCTACAGCCATATTCTTGACACAGGCCACTCTTTCGATTTAACTTCACCCACCACCTTATACAATAACATCTCCAATAAATACCAAAGACTGATCATAGAGGCCATTGTATCCATATCAAAAAATAGCATTAACCGACATATAGATTTACCTGCACAATATCAGGATATATGTAATAACTCGAATAACCGTTAAACCCCCCCCCCCCCCCCCCCCCAGTATAGTTCCAATATGGCCGCTGATGGTGGGTTGAACAGTCGATATCCTAATACTAGTCTCTCTCCATTATATAGTCACATGTTTTAGCCAATTACAGGCCTACCATTTATTTGTCAACCGGCATTACAGGATTAGCATAGTTACATAATATATATTATACAATAGCTTAGATTTGCAAATATTTTTTAACTAAATTGTTTTTTAGCCGTCCTATATTATTTTTCTCATATGTAAATATATCTTAAAAACGGAATCCTATTTAAGGCCTATTGCCATCATGTATCATTACCAGTTGAAGGGCGTGACTGCCCGAAAGCTCGTGTAGTCGATTATTAAAAATTATTTTCTCCTAACGCTCTTTATTCTGTAGTATTTATAATCCAAGGAGAAAGTTTACATGTTTAAATAAATATATAGATGAAGTCAAGTGTAACAATGCATCATCCAAGATACTGGGTTATATTTCTGGCATATAGATGAAGTCAAGTGTAACAATGCATTCTCCAGGATACTGGGTTATATCTATTGCATAGAGATGAAGCAGAGTGTAACAACACAGGATATATTGGGCTATATCAATGTAACATAGATGAGTGTATTGCCCCATTTAAATAACAATAAGAGTGTCAACATAGAAGCCATCTAAACAGGCTACTGCTACTCCAGAGTGAGAACAGGAGCTCCTCACCTTAACCAGGCAACTACTGTCAACTGACAGACACCACTATCACAGTCTTTGATTTCCAGACTTAAGTCTGGTCATCTACGGACAATGACTTCCCAAAATGGTAGCAAGGTTTTCCCTAAGTGCAATTCTCAACCTGCAACCCAAAACACATTATTGACTCATCCATTGATGAGCTCTACTCGTCCCCAGCAGACACCATCAACAAGCTTTACAAGCTTGATACCCTAATATGATTGAGTGGAGATAAGAAAGAAGAAGAAGACTCTCACTAAAACAACCTTGAATTATACCCTTCTAAAACAGGCTTATAATTTTTTTCCACAGAACTAAACAACCTGGATGTGTGAGTCTTATACAACAATCTTAGATGGTTAACAGGATGCCATGTGGCTACACATGGTTACTCAGCAGTCCATGTATTCCCTAGGTAAATGGGCACTTACAGGCAACTCTTGCTTGATCCTGCGTGGATCCTTGCGTACGGCTCCCGTGGAAGATGGTGGGCCCTGCGGTTCACCATCAGTCAGTTGTGTATATTTATATATTTTGGAATGTTTGGGATCTTTTATATGATAGATCTTAGTGCACACATACACAAAGAGTGAAGTTATGGGAAGAAAACATCTTCAGCCTAACCAATGATTTTATGGATTTAAGAAATGGGTGGTAAACAGGCAATTGTATGCCAGCCAATTTATCAAGTCTTTTTTTTTTTTACGAAGGATACTTGTTAAAAATAGTTATCATAGCATCATTATAGTTTGCAAAAATTAATAAAAATACTTAAAAAAAAAAAACTAATTAAAAATGAACTAAAAAGGAAAAAAACTATATTTCAACCTTTTTTCTACTCCCATCCAAATGACCTACTTTAATTTATCCAACTCAACATGTGCTAATTAAATATTTTCTGATAGATAATAATTAATGCTGCTCTCTTTCATGTACTCTTAGTTACTATATAATACTTCTCTAAGGAACTGCCAAAAAAATTTCATCAGCATATATCTTTCCTAGCGATAAAATGGGGCAAATGTAGCCAATATTGTAAGGCCACAATGGAACAAAAAGAACTGAAGAGCCAGTTGGGTGAGCTGACCTGGGCAGCCAGGTCCTGGAGGGAGTGCAGAGCCTGGAGCCGGACCTGTTCCGAGGGCAGAGCCTGCAGCTGTCGCACCACCTCCAGCAGGTAGCCGGGGTTCAGCCCCGTCCTGTGGCCCAGCTCTGCCCAGCTACACATCCAGCCATTTACTGAGCCATTAGGTTTCTAGCTGTTGCCATTGTGTGTCCAACCTTGCTGTAAAAACAACACTTGAGACCAAGATGTTACTATAACCCTGTAGCTGTAGGGATTAAATAATTTAAACTTGGGACCTTACAACTATGATGTTATAACCAAATTGCTCCTATAATGAGGCTCCACTGTAGATAAGACTATGTGTTGTTCTAATGCAACACAACGCAATACAACTAAATAGGGGGGGTCAGTGGAAGGATGGTCTAAACCGTTGGTTTTTGACCGCCACGACCCGGGTTCGATTCCCGCATTGAGCACTTTTTTATGTTTAGAAAAAAATGCTCCAATGGCCCCCGATTCTTGCAAAAGTCCAACCCCACCAGCGAGTGTAAGTAACCAAACGGGGCTCTGGCACATTTGTAAGTGCAAAGTCGAACTGCTTTTCACATTTGTAGACATGTGGTGCACTTACAGTAAAAGCAGTCGCTTATTTCTACCCACCATGATTATCATGGCCTGTACCACGTGTACTAGGGATAAGCAAAAAAAAAAAAAAAACGACTAAATACAAATAAAAAAGTAGTGTGATGTTTGGGTAACAATGCTGTTAGTGAAACATCATACTCTATTTATGTATTTGGATTTAGTTTTATTACCTTGTGTTTCTAATCTATAATCCAAATTGGACCTTATCACCAATGCTAAAGCAAGCAAGTTCAATAAATTTAGCTGGGGGTTCGAAAAACACAAGGTAATAAGACTAAACCCAAATAAATAGTGTAATTTGGTGTTATTACTTTGTGATCTATAATCCAAATTGTACCTGATATATATAGAAGCACAGAGATAAATTTAATAAAATTGACCCATATGCTAACACACTTGGTAAAATACCATAATATTCCAAACAAGGATGTGAGAATGGCAAACTACTCAAACCTCAATTCAACCAACTCTATGCCAGAGTGAAGGCCCATCATCAGTAGAGTACAGGCTTCCTTTGAAGCATACGGCCAATCTAGAGATTTGACACCTGACTCACATCTTTACATGGTTGATAGATAGATTGTGTTAATTCCAGTGAAAGTTGATGACAGGCTTTTCCTGGTCGTTTAAATATACAGTTAAACCTGTCTATAGCGCCCCCTCTTGGGAATCACCAAAATAGGGTGCTATAGAGAGGGGGTGCTATAGACAGGTCACTTTTAATGTAAATCGCATCTACTACGTATTTAAAACCGGGAGCTATAGAGAGGGAGGTGCTATAGACAGGTTTAACTGTACATCTTTTTCTGAAAATAGGGTAATCCATATCTGAATCTTTAGATAATAAAAAAGGTATATATTGGATTGAATAAAAGATTTATTTAACTACCTTGCGATTTCTTCTATCTGCTTATGTTGTTGCTTATTTGTTTAATGGATATGTTTATTCAATGCTCTTTTTCTTAATTATTTATTTTCTTTTTGATAATTCTGTTACCTATTTTCTACTACAATATGAATTATTGTAAATAGTTTCACGCGCAATTATCCAGATCGGATATAGCGTGTCTTGTTTGCAACTGGTAATAAATAAATAAAAAATAAAATATTTATTTGCCAATATTTCGGTTGGCTGAACGCCAACCTTTATAAAGGTATTACATTTTTGTTTATACAATTATATATTGTTTTATACACATTTTTTAAAATACAAAAATGTAATGCCATGACAAAGGTTCAGCCAACCGAAATATTGGCAAATAAATCTTTTATTTATTCCAATATATTGCCTTTTTATAATCTAAATACATAATTTTGTAAAGGTATAAATTAATTGTTAGGCTGAGGAGACACAAAGATTCCTCAACAGACAAAGCCCCACCTGGAGTCCTTGGAGGAGGAAGTGGGAGTTGGAAGATTTGAAGGACCCTCATCGCTGTAAGGTGGAGACTTTGTTTTCCCTACACCAGCCAGTGGATTCAGAGTTGAGCCAACCAGCAATGGGAGCTACATTACCTGCAGAGTTGAGGGAGAAATTTGGCTTCTTGTTCTTTGAAGGAAGCCGGTCTGGAACTTTGGGAATGGTACATTCATTCTGCCTGCAGCAAGCCGGTTGGTTTACTTGGGGACAGATAATATTTCAGTCGACAAGGGTATTGTGAAACACAGTTGGGACTTTGTCAATGAGAGAAGGCTGGGAAGCTGGCAATCCCACCAAGAGCCAAATTTCATTAATTCTCCTGAAACCTCTCAAGTTTATAAGCCAAAACGAAAATGCACAGGGCTGGTGTAAATATAAAAGTGGAATTTGGAATAGTGCTATAAAATATAATATACAGTAAAACCTCCATGTAAAGGACAGCTAGTTGCAGAGCCAAAGTGTCCTTTGTAGAGAGGTGTCCTCTAGCGAAAGTGTCCTCTCATGGAGGTTATACTGTATACAATATAATATATTGTTGTGTGATGTGAAGTACCCCAATTATGAAACATCAATGTGACCACTGAAAAGATAAATCATTTATGAAATATAAAGCAATAAGACTAAAACCAAATTAACAAAATGTAACCTTTCAGTAACTGGCTTACTAGTGTTATAATCTTCAGTCAAAAGTACTGGATTATTTTCAGACTAATTATTTTTATATCTCTTGCCATATAGGCTAAGTAATTCATTTTTTAAACCAATGACAGCAGTGATCAATTTGTTGTTGACCCTCTAAACAATTGTTCTCAGTGTTCCACAACATAATGGGCTCCCAACAGCACATCTACGACTACTGTTGTTCCACCTTTCAAATGATTTACAAATACACTCATAGACAAAACTTGAGGGAGTTACATATTTAAAGCATGAACAACTCCTGTTGTTGTTGTTTCTTATCCCTTTATGTAAAGATTACATGAATTCCATGAGTTCATGCTCCTTGAGCTATAAACCACTCCATATTTGCTTATATAAAGGCGGATTTCCCATACATGTAAATTTTAATGCTCTCCTTAAAAAAAAAAAAATAATAATAAATACTGTGAAATGAACCAGGGATATTGCGAACCTTCCCTTATAACAAACCTGAAAAAATCCCCATTTTAATTTTAAAATTCAGGGAACTATGGCTAAAATGAATTATGGCTAAAGTGAACCAAATTTCAGTCCCATTAGGGGGTTCACTCTATATAGATAGGTAATTGTATAATAATAAAAATATAAATATACATGCTAAAAGGTAAAACATCCATAAGTTTTGTCTATGAGTCTATATACAATAAATTATGTTCAAATATATTACAAAAATTCAAATTGGCAGGTTGAAGGGTTGAATGGGAAAGAGACAAGAAGATAGAGCTTAGTTATTTAGAAAACATTGGAAGCAGCAAATTCTCAAGACTGTTCTTGTACAGTTAGCAATAATTTCCATTCAGAACAGTGCTTCCCTAGTATATGCCTACCCAGATATGAGATGTAGTTAAACCATATCCCAATACTGGGATTATTTTTGTTAGTAGAGGAAGGCACTAAAGAGGAGGGAGATATGGAGATACTATGTGGTTCACTCTCAGTAGAGGAAGGCACTGAAGGAGGGAGATCAGGAGAGACCATGTGGTTCACTCTCAGTAGAGGAAGGCATTGAAGGAGGGAGATCAGGAGAGACCATGTGGCCCACCCTCAGTAGAGGAAGACACTGAAAGAGGGAGATCAGGAGAGACCATGTGGCCCACCCTCAGTAGAGGAAGGCACTGAAGGAGGGAGATCAGGAGAGACCATGTGGCCCACCCTCAGTAGAGGAAGGCACTGAAGGAGGGAGATCAGGAGAGACCATGTGGCCCACCCTCAGTAGAGGAAGACACTGAAGGAGGGAGATCAGGAGAGACCATGTGGCCCACCCTCAGTAGAGGAAGGCACTGAAGGAGGGAGATCAGGAGAGACCATGTGGCCCACCCTCAGTAGAGGAAGGCACTGAAGGAGGAATATCAGGAGAGACCATGTGGCCCACCCTCAGTAGAGGAAGGCACTGAAGGAGGGATATCAGGAGAGACCATGTGGCCCACCCTCAGTAGAGGAAGGCACTGAAGGAGGGAGATCAGGAGAGACCATGTGGCCCACCCTCAGTAGAGGAAGGCACTGAAGGAGGAATATCAGGAGAGACCATGTGGCCCACCCTCAGTAGAGGAAGGCACTAAAAGAGGAATATCAGGAGAGACCATGTGGCCCACCCTCAGTAGAGGAAGGCACTGAAGGAGGGAGATCAGGAGAGACCATGTGGCCCACCCTCAGTAGAGGAAGGCACTGAAGGAGGGAGATCAGGAGAGACCATGTGGTTCACTCTCAGTAGAGGAAAGCACTGAAGGAGGGAGATCAGGAGAGACCATGTGGCCCACCCTCAGTAGAGGAAGGCACTGAAGGAGGAATATCAGGAGAGACCATGTGGCCCACCCTCAGTAGAGGAAGGCATTGAAGGAGGGAGATCAGGAGAGACCATGTGGCCCACCCTCAGTAGAGGAAGACACTGAAGGAGGGAGATCAGGAGAGACCATGTGGCCCACCCTCAGTAGAGGAAGGCACTGAAGGAGGGAGATCAGGAGAGACCATGTGGCCCACCCTCAGTAGAGGAAGGCACTGAAGGAGGAATATCAGGAGAGACCATGTGGCCCACCCTCAGTAGAGGAAGGCACTGAAGGAGGGAGATCAGGAGAGACCATGTGGCCCACCCTCAGTAGAGGAAGACACTGAAGGAGGGAGATCAGGAGAGACCATGTGGCCCACCCTCAGTAGAGGAAGGCACTGAAGGAGGAGAATAACAACATAAAATCTTAGTTACAAATTATGTTGTTATAGAAAGGTTTGACTGTATTATTCATAAAAAAACTATACAAAATTATTCACTTGAGTAAAAATTTTGCTCTAAAAATTACCTGAACTAAGAAATGAAATTTATTAATATTTTCCATTGATTTCTTCATGATGCAATCAGAGATAGACATTTTGTAAAAAATATATTAAAAAACACACACATATATGAAGCACTCCAAGTAGATAGAAGGCATGAAGAGAGATTGAAATCAGTTAGATGAGTAAATGGCCACAATTCTTGCTGTTATAATATGCCTGGTAGAGATGGATCAATAGACCTGCTGTCCATTAAGGACTCAGGGAGTCTCAAACACAGAAATAGCACATATTTACAATTATTACATATAGATTTGTGAGACAACACCTGGACGGAGGGATTTTTTCCAACATTAGTTGAAACAGTCTCCAATTGACTTTTGTTAGTGAATTTTCAGATGCAGCAGCCCATCTCAATGGCCCTGTCCCTGATATAATGTGAGCCTTGAGAAGGTCACTGAAAGATCAGGATCAATATAAGAAGTTGATGTGAAATTTTACAATAGTCAAATCCCGACCATGTGTAGCAATGAGAACTTACGAGGAGACACTGGGCTGACTAGAAGAGAGGTGTTCATTGAGGAGCCGGGTGGGTGGAGGAGGGCCTGTCTTGACGGAGGAAGAGGGGGAGGAGAGGAGGTTCTGGCAAGAGTAGCTGCGGAAGTTGTCCCAGAAGTTGTTGGCTGGCCGAGCCCGCGGTGGGGCCTGGTTGTTGAGGGTGGGGGGCGGGGACCAGTGGGCCTGGAGGTTCTGGATCTCCAGTTGCTGCAGGTAGAGCATGTGGTAGCACTGGCTTAGCCCTAACAGGAGAAGTCCTGCGGGGGCGGGGCTACGCTCCATCACCAGGGCTTGGTACATGGAGGCCATCTGGTCCAGCTGGCTCTGAACCTGGTGGGTGAACCAGTGCCAGCTACTGCTGCCCTCGGAGCTGTCAGAGTGGGGGCCTGGGGGCAACTGCTGGGACTGGGGCTGCTGCTACATACACTTGCTGGTACTGGATTGTGATTGGATGGATGGATTGGTTGCATGATAGGTGTAACTGGACTGTGATTGGATGGATGGTTTGTGTGATGGATGTAACTGGACTGTGATTGGATGGATGAGACATAGTATAGCCACGCTCGATAGATTAAAACAGGAAGCAGGTGAATAGCGTGGTAAGTTTCTTTATTCCGCACAACAAGCTTTCGGGCATCAGCTGCCCTTCATCAGGTACAATGCGTGATTAGAAAGAGTGAACCAATATTTATATGCAGTGAATTAGCATAAAAGAAAACTAACTAAGATCTACTTAAAAATTAAGAAATTTACATATGGAACTAAAGATAAAAGTACGAAATTTCTAAAAAATAAACTAAAAATCTGTATAAGACGAATTAAAAGTAAAACACGGGAAAAAAGGATGGAAAGACGGGAAAACGTAAGATCTAGGCATAATAAAGGAAAGAAGCAAAATAGGATATCAGTGGCCAAGTTTAGAAAAAACAGTATATTGAGGGGGGAGATCTATTTTTCTGTTAAAACTAGGGATAGAGCTGGACACAAGAGCCTCAAGGACCAAACGTTGATATTTGTTCTTAACATCACTATATACCGGGAGCAGAGATTGTAATGTCACATTTGGACCGATGGTTAGTTTCCCAGATCCGCCTAGGAGTGGTAATGTGGGCGAGATATGTTGACGACATTTTTTGTCTACATCAAAGCACCGACCATTCCCCTATTCTCACTGTTTTAAACTCCTATCATCCCGATTTATGTTTTACTCACAATTCTTCCCGTTTTAATTGTATCCCGTTCTTAGATGTTTTAGTGGTTAACCTCCAGGGTCGTTTCTATACAACTGTTTTTCGTAAGGCTGGTTTTACTCCTTCTTACTTACATTTTTTATCTCATGCTCCCGTCTCCCATAAAATTACCACCGTTAAAACTCTTTCTAAGCGCGTTTTTACTCATTGCTCCCTTCCTTTATTTAGTAGAATCGAGAAACAGATCGTTTACCTACACCTTTTATCCGCGGGTTACCCACGCAACTTTATTGATCGACATTTTTATTCACCAAATCACGACAGCTCCATTCCTCCCCCGTTTAAAGATGTTTGCGTTCTTCCGTTTTCTATTACGAATTCCGACATTGGCTTCTATCTACGTAAATTTGGCATCCGTACGTTTTATAAAAAATCACCTTCCCTAGGCACATCTTTACGCCATCCCCTCACAAAAAGTTCCATTAAACCCAGCCCCCAATCTTTCTCCAATGCCATCTACAGAATCCCGTGTAATGACTGCCCACAATCCTATGTCGGAGAAACTGGCCGAACCATTGCCACTTGAGTCCTAGAACACGACCGTAACATCAGTTCTCATGATCGTAAGTCGTTACTATACCAACACAGCCACGAATTTAACCATTCTTTTAATTTACACAACACGATCCCGGTATATAGTGATGTTAAGAACAAATATCAACGTTTGGTCCTTGAGGCTCTTGTGTCCAGCTCTATCCCTAGTTTTAACAGAAAAATAGATCTCCCCCCTCAATATACTGTTTTTTCTAAACTTGGCCACTGATATCCTATTTTGCTTCTTTCCTTTATTATGCCTAGATCTTACGTTTTCCCGTCTTTCCATCCTTTTTTCCCGTGTTTTACTTTTAATTCGTCTTATACAAATTTTTAGTTTATTTTTCAGAAATTTCGTACTTTTATCTTTAGTTCCATATGTAAATTTCTTAATTTTTAAGTAGATCTTAGTTAGTTTTCTTTTATGCTAATTCACTGCATATAAATATTGGTTCACTCTTTCTAATCACGCATTGTACCTGATGAAGGGCAGCTGATGCCCGAAAGCTTGTTGTGCGGAATAAAGAAACTTACCACGCTATTCACCTGCTTCCTGTTTTAATTGGATGGATGGTTTGTGTGATGGATGTAACTGGACTGTGATTGGATGGATGGTTTGTGTGATAGATGTAACTGGAATGTGATTGAATGATAGGTGTAACTGGTGGACAATAGTGTTCTTGTGCATAATGGATCTGGGTGAAGATGGTGTTCTTGAAATGAACTTATCTAAAAATGCTGCTCTTGTAATGGTTCAACTCCCTAAAATCAGTTTAAGCCTACCACATCAAAATGTTCTTGTGGAGTGATATGGCTTAAAATTGTTAAAATTGTTTAGGTAATTGCCGAAATTGGTAAAAGAACCTGGAGCCAATTTGTGGAAAGACAAATGCTATAGATGTCAAATTGAAAGGATTGGCTGGGCAAGTTTATTTTCCTGACTGGTTGACACCTTCCCTATGTGAATAGGGAAAACTAGCTTTTAGGCAAAGAGTTCATTTATTTATTTTGAGGTATTGTAAGCTTTTGAGCAAATATTTCTCTTCAATGGGCATATCTCAAAGCAAAAGAAAAGAGATGTTGTTAGCATGTGCACATGTGTTTTGTTTCCCCATTGCTTTTCACATCACCACAATGTAACCATATTTTGGAGAGAAGCTATTCCAAAGTCCTGCGCCCCCCACTTGCCAGAACTGGTAGTCAATGTCTAGGTATATACATCCTCCAATTCCAAGGTGCGAGGGCCAGCCTACCTCTGGCTGAGGTGGGGTGAAGTTCCTCTGGCTCTGGTTCTTTGGAATGGTGGGGGGGACCTCTGGGACCTCAGAGTTACACCAAGGTGGGGTCCCAGTGGTGGAAAGGACCTACCGCGGTAGTCCGGCTTGCAGTTGTTCCGCGGCGGATGCTGCTGCGGTGGGAGGTAGTGGGAGAAGTTGGCCAGGACACTGTCATCATCTGTACCACACCTAATGAATGGGAGAAATCCTACTGTTGTATTTGTGAGTTTGGTTGTAATGAAAACTTTTTGTGATGTTTGGGGCATATTGAAAAACATTTAAATTGTGTTCCTAATATGGTGAGATATTGTGAGGGCACCAGTAGAATGTACCAGGCCTAATGTATGTTCTTCCACTGATATAGAGCACACAGAGCAACTTGATGGTAGTTACATGAACTTAGCCACCATCTCTAATCCAAATTGTGACATTTCCTTAGATAATGGGGCTTACTTAGCTGTATCTTTATTATACTATGTAAGGAATCATTGGATTCCACCATATATAAATCTATTAGATTCATCATAAGTATGCAAATTTATTTCTTTGTTCTCCTGGGATTGGCTGCTCTTTCGTGTTGAATGTCAACACTATAATATGTATATATGTGATAATCTGTATATAGGATTATGTACCTCCACCATAATCTAGATAGCATGTATCATCTAAAGGTTTAATAAACTTTAGGCCTCGCGAGATGGGAAGAAACAAAGTTACAGGATTGCATCATCCAGGAAGTCACTGCCCTGGACCCATAAAACTTATGTTCAAAGGCCTTCTTCTTCCTGGAGGATTTCAGTCATGGCGGCAATGGAGGTTCTGAGCCAATCACCTTTAAGCATGACAAATTAGTAGCGAATCACCAGAGAGCATGCGTAAGGATCTCGGCCAATGAGAAGTACGAGAGAGTCGATGACGATTATCTTGGACAAGAAAAAGATAGAAGGTAGGTGACCATGCTACGAGCTAGATGTGCTCAACATAGGCTCCAACCAAGGCAGTGAACGCTCCATTGTTGTGAAAGGCCAGCCACCTCCGGCAAACTTTCTTTCCTCCCCCCTCGCAGGTCTTATTCAAATCCATGCAGTTGTGTCGTTATTCCCCTGTGGAACCCTTGTCACCCGACCAAGACTGCACCACCACCACCATCCATCTCCCCACATATATGCCAAGGCATTCCATGTTCTCAAGAAGAAAGTAAATGGAAAACTCTCTATGCTATAATAAAATAATACCCATCAACACACAAACACTTACTTCCTTCCCTACATAGATACCAAACATCAGTCAGCACGAATCTAACAAAGTCTCTTAATAGACCCATTTTTCATATGGTGATTGCAAAGTTACATGAAAGTCTCGCACCAAAACTTTACAAAAAGTAAAAAATAAATATATATATGTTACATAAAGATTTTATTTAGGAAATGTTATATTAAAATCATTTATTTAAAATGTTATATTGAAATATTTTATTTAAAAATGTTATATGTTAAAATGTTATTTTGTTTAAAGTTATAATTTCATAGATATAAGTACTCTGTTTTAATCGACCGCCAGAGGTCACGCTTCTACTATATAAACTGATTGTTGTTCTTCCCCGGCTGGCCGACCCAAAACTTTTGTACATTATGTAAATATTCTTTTGTTTCCTTATTCTACTCGCCTTAAGACAGGCATTACTTTAATCAAATTATGTTTTTCATATATATCACTTAGCTCAATTAAAGAAACCTCTCTAATCAAAACCATTATTATTTTTATTTCAAGATTATTTTAACCACGACTGCACCACCATAGCTTAATCCTCAAGATAACCAAAATCAAGATGATCCAATATCAAGCAGAAACTCACTCAATCATTTTTTTTAAAATATAATATATATATTTAAAAAAAGAAGTAAGTCCAGCCCAATGTATGTGATGTGAAGGCTGTATCAGTACAAAGTAGTGTGACAGGGGACCCTGAAACAATACTAACTAACTGCAGATGTTCTCCACTTTCTACTTTAAAAATTGGCCCTGGGTATAAGTTCTTGAAATGTCCAGTATGTGACTGACAAAAAGAACATTTTCACCTTTAACCTTTTCTGCATTAAAAGCCCGCTAAGCCTAGACTTAGCGACATTTAAAAAAAATATATTCATTAAAAATTTTTACAATTCCAAAATTTCACAAGATTGTTAGAGATATGCGTATATATTTGAAAATAACACAACACACACATCTACAATATAAAAATAAGCATAAAAAAAAAATTCTGTGAGCATCAATTATTTTATAAGGCATCTCTTGGTGCAACTAAAAGTTGGTGATGGCTTGAGCTATCTGCCGGAAAAAATATAACTAATTATTGATTTTTAATTATTCCAGAATTGGTCAAATACCCTTTCTTCTTGATTTATCAATAAAAACTAACTATGTACACGTTTCCGGCTGCTGGCCCTCATCAGTGTGGTGCAAGCTGTACAGAGACCAAAAAAATCTGGTCTTTGAGGTTTCCTGAAAAATGATGAAATGGTATTCTAGGCTGTAAGGGTGTGAGAATGCCAAACTATATGAAAAAAATAGTGAAAAAGTGAAATTTAACTGGGATCAGGTTGATAAATTAAGAAAAAGGCATCTCATTGATTGTGCAACTAAGATTTGCTGATTTTGTACTATTTTTTCCATAGAGTTTGGTGCTTGGTTGTGAAGGTATTTTGTGAGTTTGAAGACTTTGGAATGCTTCACAATTCCTTGCCCAGGGGCCATGCTTCTCTGTATCGTTCCAATTTTAGTATATGTACAGCCAAACAAACATGTACAACTTGAAGACTTAAAGTGATAGCCACTGAAGAGTCAATTTCTTGCCCTAAATCCTTTGTATCCTCAGGATTATTTCCTATATCATTATCAGAATATATTCTGAATCATATTCATCATAACCAGGTCTAAAATAATTCAAAGAAACACAAAATTCCCCAGTAGGAGAAGTGGGGATGAGTGCAGTTGACACTGCAATAATTAGAGAAGGGAAGATGATGATACCACCAAAAGGTCGCACTCCTGGTCTATATCACATACAAAATTTACTGACTTCTCTTTTCTTGCACTTTGCTTGGCCCCAAAAGTGGATCCAGGGCTGTGCAACAGGCTTTATGTCCTATGCTATCAGATATCAGTACAAAAAGGGTAAAAAAAAAATTAATCTGTGAATTTTACAATGTCTTTCTGCCAGCTATCACTAGTCAGTTATTGGCAGTTTCAGGATTCCTGTGTAGGGGATCACCCCTGCACTCACAAGAGCCAAAGCCTGGCTGTATGAGTTGGTTACACCTGTTATTATTTCTCCTGATCTGCACTATATATCTGCAAGGAGAATATTACATTGTTCACTATAAGGTGCTATTTTGAGCATATATGTGGACAAACCTGCCTTGGGTACTTTGCATTCTAAGGCATTGATTGGGAGCAGTTTGTTAATGATAAATCTGCCTAGAATATCTAATTTTGATAAAATACTAAAAAAAATAGCCATATCTGTGGAGGGAGTGTGATTTTCCCTGCAGACAATGTGGTGGATTCACAGACCTTCCTCCTCCTCAGGTGAGTCCATGTTGTCCTGGGTGGAGAAGCCGCCCCAGGTGGCAGTGGCAGGCAGGGTGCTGCTGTTGCCTTCCTCAGAGTTGAGGGAGCTGGCGCTGCGGCTGGAGTTGTTCTGCTGCTGCTGCTTGTACACCAGGTTGTTGTCCTTGGCCTCCACCTGCTGGTAGTTGCTCAGCTTGCGGAAGATCTTGCCCAGCTGCTTCTGCATGTAGTCCAGGTCCCTCTGCCTCAGTTGGCCCTCCTCCACACTGCTGACCACACCATCTAGTTGGTCTCAATTACCAGGCTAGAGTGGGAATTTGTCTTCTTTGGTGATACTCTGTATTGATATTTAAACATTGGCACTCCTGATTTTTCAGCAAGTTAATAATAGGATGTTATCTATGATAAAGCACTATTTGGATTATAGATTATAGCTACAAGAAAATAAGACCTAACCCAATGATCTATAATCCAAATTTTGCTTTATCATTTTTGATAGACTTCAATGAACCTAAGAAGTTATTATTCCTATGAGCTGAAGAATTCCAAAGTGAATATCAATGTTGATGCCATCACTTAAAGATTCTATTTTAAAGAGTTCAGGATCTGAAACTCTCCTCTATTTTGGATTAGGTCTTATTTTCTTGTAGGATGTTATCTAAATAGTAAATTAGGGAGTTCCTAGAAAATGAATGGGTGTGGCACCACTAATATATATATCTATAACACATATTTAATCAACTCAAGCTATTATCACCCTACAAGCATTAACCCTTTCCAGTCCACTTGCACATTTGTTTATGTAAGTGTAGGGGTTGCCGTCTACTGCGCATGTAATACAATCTGTTTGTGCATCTCCCCTAAAATCTATATATTTTCAAATATAATTTAAAACGTCTATTTTACAAATGTAAATTTATTAATTAGTGTGTAAGCTAAATTAAAAAGCACCAAAATTCATAGATATTTTTATTTATTTTTAATAAAATATGGTTTTACGGAAAAAATTATCCAAATGAAGAGCTATTTGTCACTACAAGTTTCACAAGAAACTGTTCTTTTTCTACACCAGGTGTGGATTGGGAAGAACAGACCTTACAGTCTTGATGTTAGCATTGTGGAACTGATGTCTGTTCTTTCCAAGCTTCCTGAAGTGGAAGTTTTCATTCATTTTGGTAGTTCATCCTGCCTTAATTTCACAAGTTTTTCCATCAACTTTTCACAATATTTTTCATGGCTGATTGGTCTTAGTTAATATCTTTCATGTTCTGGCCTTATATATATGTTGACAGTAGCCACTTCTAGACCCCAGAAAAACAATTTTCACCACCATTTTACAGTTAATTGAGAAAGTTGTTGTTGCACAATATCCACACCTCTCATTTTAGAAGTGTAGTCTATAATGGCAGTTGGCTTTTTAATTTCTTCTGAGCCACGTCCAGTTTGTCTGGTGACTAGCTGTGTTGAAGCTGTGTGGAATGAAGATGCAAGATGGACCACTCACTTGTCCTTCCATCAAAGTGCAATAAGTTTTTATTTATGTTTGCCATAATGAAAGTTGTGGGTTTTTTTTAGTTCCTAGTCAGTTTGGCATAAAGGTCCCAGTTAGGTATCTCTGCATACTAGAAAGTTCTTCAATAAGGATGAAATTAACGTAGAAACTATATCTTTGATATTATGAAAAAATGTTTTACTAGGTGAAGATCTTGCTGGAGCATGGTGAGATAAATCACACAATCCCTAAAGTGAATGGCAAATCTGGTCATATTAGAGATGAAGTGGTTTTACTACCTAGATATGGAACTAGGGAATAAATATAGCCTATTTGGAAGCAGATAAAATGATTATATGCAAGCCCCATTTGATAGGCTTTTGTGGGGGTTATAGGTTCTGAACCTGATACTTCCCTTGAAACCTACTGTTGCTTCATCAATTGCTAGATTTTGAACCACTGGAAATAATTCTAAACATTTTTTATTCAAAAAGTACAATAAATGTTTTATTTTTAGAGCTCTTGTTCAAATTGGCCTAGGATCATGTACTGACATGAAGCATAAAATAAATTTGATTGAAAGATTTTTGTGAAAATTGCAGAGAAAAATGACATCTTTTAGAAAATCTTAGGCCAGTAGTTATCTATTGAGGGCCAGGGAATAATACCATATTGAAATTGCAGCTAAGTAATGCTAGAAATATGTCCACAGTGACGTCAGTCCGATCACTAAAAAGAGATTTTTTTGTTGCGACTTTAGTGGAATTTTTCACTTGCGCATCTATAGGTTTCCTGATGAATCATTTCAATGAATTGGCTGGAAAAAAATTGCTTGAAATATTGAATTGATAACCAAAATAAAATTTACCAACATGGGATGGTGCTGCAAATAAGGGGTGGTGAGTCTGCCGGTCATCTTGGGAAACATCAGACCAAATGTCTGGCTCTTCAAAATGTTCCTTTGACTCTTCAAATTTGTGAATTTTTAAATCTTGGGGAACTTATATCTGAATCATAATCAGAAATAATACTTTTAAGTTGATGAAGAATTATATATTAAAAAAAAAAAAGGAAATTTGGAGCGAGCAGACAATGTAGATGCCATATTTAATTTTAAAAAAAGATCAAATTAAAGCAAAATTAGTTTTAATAAAATGAGGCAAGAGGAAATGGAAGATTATTCATCAAGAGATCCTTATGTGATTATTCAAGAAATGCAACACTTGCACTTATCTTAACCCCCCCCCTTTGAAATGACAAAGTGGGTATAGTTCTTGTTCAAAAAATGCTCATTAATTGCGTCACAAAATATTTAACATTTTAATTGAATAATTTAAATTAATTATTTTTTAACCATGAATTATTAATATTTTTAATGGTCTCTCATGAGAGACCAAAAAATAGATTTTTAGTGGTTACATATATTTAGTGGTTGCTGGTCATTCATGAAGACGGTCATTCATGAGGGATCACTATAGTAGGCTTACAAGGGAAATGCATTCGTGCCTTACAATGTGGTCGCTCATGAGAGATGGTTGCTCATGGGATAAGTCGCTCATGAGAGACTCTACTAAATGTCATATTTTATTTGTTGTTCATAAGCAATGTTGTATATAGGAACATTTTACATAGAAACACCAAGCCTGATATAACTTTAAAACGGCATTCAATAAAGTACAACTGGATAAGAAGGGCCTGGCACCCAGTAAGGTCGTTGATATTGTCAAAGCAACTAAAAGAGAATATAAACATATAGGTCATGCCAATCTTTGATTGGACATGGGCGCCCACCAAAATACGCCAAATACTCCTAGTGGGATATTGCATTTTGTGTTAAAATAAACTGAATGAATTAGAAAAAAAGCCTTTTTCAATCGTGAGAAAATAGGTTTAAAAAGAAATTTTGCTTTTCACAAAAACAAAAACCAGGCATGGTGAAAGTGTGTGTTTTTTTGTAATCCCAACAAGATTCAATAAGCTACCTGGAGAGGTTTTGCTGCCGAGGGTGCTGTTGGTTGTTGGAGGCCAGGGCCTGGAGCTGCTGGATCTCTTCCTTTGCCTTCTCCAGCCTCCTGCGGTAGACATCACTAGGTGCTGCTGCTGCCATGTCTGCCGGCCACTCACTTTATCTTGTCATGGAGCTGGGGCTCCCACAGCTCCTCATCGCTGTCCCCACCAGCCACCAGGTTGGCAGCCAAGTCCGGCTCCTCATTGGCCCTGCCTTCTGCCTCGTAGTGCCGGCGGGCGGGGAACTGGTTCAGGTTGTTGTGCCGCATGCACTTGCCCTCCAGATGGCTGGAGTGAAACAACCTTTATTTAGGATTCTCTTCCACACTTTCAAATACCTTCATTCTGAAACTACAAAAGCCAGTCTAAGGTAAATGATGGCTACCTGAATTAAGAAGCAACCAGCCCTTTGAGTGTCCGCTCACAAAGTTGGAGGACTTTGAAAAAGAAATATTAAGAAAATGAATAAAAAGAAATAGGTTTGTTTACTTGAAATTCAAAGGTTCTTATAGCAATGGTACTTCCTTGATTGGGGTTCATCTTAATGGGAGGTTTACCTCAGTTAGAGAGGTTTTACTCTATATGTTAGTAGCGAGAAAAAGCATTGCTCTCCCTTTTTTGGTGTGTGTAATCTACTTATATATTTGCCTTATTCTGTCTGTTTGTTTGTCTGTTTGACTGAAGCCCACGGATAGAATGCGCGCTCATTGGCTGCCAGGGAACACGTGTCCTCCCTGCCCCCCTCTAGACAACCCTGTTATTCAAAAACCATACATCCAATCGCCATGAAATTCTGGGATATTATTAGGTATATCCCCGGAAAGGTTTTCGAAAAATAATTTCTTGAATATCTTGAATATCCTTACAGTTATTTGCAGAATTGTAGATATAACTCGCAAGCAGCGCCGCCAGACGGTGATGAAAGCAATGGGGAGGTAACGCCATCTATGTTTGATTTTTTAAACTGTTTATATTTCTGAAGAAAAATTGAGATTGAATTAAAAGGGGGGAATTGTTAGGTTTATTAATTCAAATAATTTTTCTCTGTGTAAATAATTATGTAAATATATGAATAAATATAAATTGATGATGATAATATTAGCTAGCATATGTTAATTAACAATTTGGCAACGTAGTTAGTGCCTTCTTGATCCTTTCTTGTTTTTTGTATTTCTTCTTAATCCTTAAATTTTACTTTTGTACTTTCTATGCATAAAGATAATATTAAAAAATATATTATATAACATTTTTCTCTTTTTTTACCCCCAAAAACACCAACAGGGATGGTATAGTTGCATAAATGATACAAGTTTTATAACAGGTTTAAATATTGTCAAATATAATTGGAAATTTTAGTATAATATGTAAATTAATAGATCACACGCTCTCTATTTATAACACTATCATCCCTGTTTGTTAAGAGGGGTGAGAAAACTTTGACACTGTGTATCAAATACAGTTAAACCTGTCTATAGCGCTACCTCTTGGGACTCACCAAAATAGGGTGTTATAGAGAGGGTCTGCTATAGACAGGTTACTTTTAATGTAAATCGCATCGTACTACGTATTTAAAATCGGGCGCTATGACCACCCAAGTCAACATTTTTAAAATTAATTCGCACTCGGGTAAACCCCGGGCGTTGCCCGGGCCATTCGTCTAGTGATAATCATATCCTCCCATTTAAAATAAATATTATTAGTGCTAGGACTGAACAGAGGTTGATCTTTAGTTCAGACTTGTTATTGTGAGGGAGACTATTAGAATATACCTTGGGGACTTCACCACTAATTCAACAGCTTGATCAAACTATTAGCAACTTATAAATTTACAACAGACTTGAAAGGGCACAATTTTGGATTATAGATTAGAACTAATAAAAGGTAATAAGAATAAATATTAATTTATTTGGATTTAGTAGTTACCTTGTAGTGTCAACAGACTTGTGTGATGATATTACTGTAGACACAGGATAGAGAGCCTCAACAAAGTTGAGATAAAATCCAAGTTCAACACTTAGTTGTGCCCCCAGTTGTACTGGCCAGCAGCAGTCATGGCTGAGCATGCGCACCACTGAAAACTGAAACCTTTTTTCTCTACGTTCCTTTTTCTCTGCTTTTTGTGAATGACTCAATTTGCAGATAATCTTATCAAATCATTATACAGTTAAACCTGTCTATAGCACCCCCTCTTGGGACTCACCAAAATAGGGTGCTATAGACAGGTCACTTTTAATGTAAATCACATCGTACTACATATTTAAAATCGGGCGCTATAGAGAGGAAGGCGCTATTTAGAGGGGGCGCTATAGACAGGTTTAACTGTATAACAATTAAATTATATTTCCCCACAGCCCTTCAGTACCTATTATGGATTACTGTGGTGGCATCTACATGCCAAAAGTTCTATCAACAATGTAGCTAGCCTCTTGATTCACTAAGACCATGGAATTCACCCCAATATAAAATGCGCTTGATCCTTCAAGAATTATTAGGATTGGTACTGTGGTTCCATTCCTGGAGAGACACACCAACCTAGATAGACATGACAATCATTTCCTGCCTAAAAACAGGCCACACAAGGAAAATATTCTTTGAAGGCAAAACCAAACACTTCCCAAACTACAAAAAATGTCTGGGTTGTGAGGCATCCCAGAGCACATCCTGCAGTGCTGTGGCCTAAACAAGAAATCTACAAATCTCCCAGCAAGTCATCAATATACTAGGAAGTCTGTGTGAGTTGGTCTAAGCAATCAACTGATGGGTTGGAAAAAAAGAATTATTAGGGAGAGAGAGGCAACAACTCTGGGAAAACAACTTACTTCATTTTCTGCATGGCTACATGGTTGTCATGTAGGATCCGATGGAGGTGATTGATCCGGCCTTTGATGGCATCCAACATCCTGCATCCAACCAACCATCCGTCCAAGGCCACAGAAATCTAGCTTTAATTTTTTTAACACCGAGTGCATTAGCCCTAAAATGTGTGCCAATAACAATTATAGTCAATACAGTAAATATAAGAAATTTGTGATTTACTTTCATAAAAATATTTGAAAAACCTTTAGCAATATGTTTATTTATTACAAAAACACCGCGAGCTTTCGAGCTCTCTCGCTCTTTAACAGGCAACATTATAATCTGTATAAGATTTTTTTTTGCTTATCCCTAGTACATGTGGTACTGGCCATGTTAATCATGATGGGTAGAGGTAGGTGAATGCTTTTACTGTAAGTGCACCACATGTCTACATGTGAAAAGCAGTTCGACTTTGCATTTACAAAATCGGGGGCCATTGAAACTTTTTTTTTTATCAGAAAAAGGTGCCCAATGCGGGATTTGATCCCGGGTAATAGCAGTCGAAAGCCAACTGTTTAGACCATCCTTCCACCGACCCCCCTGGTCCAATGGTGATTACCAGGTATGATTTGGTGGAGACTTCAATTTGAGTATTTATTTTCTTTTTGACAAGAGTATATACAATAGTCTCCCATGAGCAACCACCTCCATGAATGGGCACCCTTGTAAAAATATATATATACAATCTCCATTATAAACCTAATACAAGAGTCTCCCATGGAAGACTGTGTGTGTATCAGTTCTGAACAAGGCCTTCCCAGACATTAAATGGCCAAAACCTGCCTTGACTTAGCACTGTGTGGCTTTCTATAGGGTTTTTTAGTATAGAAAACTGAGGAAGAGGGAACTCCAGCATACTTACTTCTGCTTAGAATCATTGGTGGGCTGCAAGGAATTCTTGGCTCCGTAGTCCTGCTCTCCTACCACCAACACCACTGGGGTGAGTCCAAGACACTGCTCTGGGAAAACTCCTAAATTTGCCATTAGTTCAAATTAACAAAGGGTTATATATTGGATGCAAATTGGGGCAGGGTTGACAATATGCTAAAAACAGATTTTTTAATTGGAAGCTAACCTTTTCCTAGGAATTTGTCTTGATTTTTAAATTATATATAGAGGTACGTAGATATATTCTAATGATAAGAAGAACCATCATCAAATAATTTATTTTCAAAAGATATTTGTGGCCATTTTGATATTCAGCATTAAAATATTTCAATTTAGGGTAGTAAAACAAAGTGACCATTATTAAGAGATGGCCTTTTTTCTGTGTGTGTGACTGTTCTTTAATTAAATGATCTGAAAATTGTGAAAAGTAAAAAAAAAAAAAAAGCCAAACAGTGGCTATATTGAATTAAATGTTCAGGCCCATTGAGGTTCACTATAGAAAGGTTTTATTGTATGCTTTTTTCTGCCACTTCAAAAACTGACTATTTCAGTTGACCAATACCAAAATGTAAAAAAATCTGATAAGGCAAAGATTACTAGACCTCCTGCAAGTCTTTCTGTTAGACCCTGTTTCAAGTCCAGTACCAAAGTCTCACCTTGGTCAGAGTTGTAGTTGTTGTGGAGGGCTTGGGAGTCCATGAAGCGGAGATCCACGTTGTTTTTCTTCTCCTGGAGGTGGTCATCTGGGGGCAGGCTGCGGTGGTGGCTGGTGGTCTCTGCAGCCTCCATCTGGACACAAATGGACCAAATACTAAGAGAGAAACCATTGCTCTATGTTTGTTGGGCCAGAAAACCATTTCATCTTAGTCCAGGGGAGTGTTGGGCCAGAAAACCATTTCATCTTAGTCCAGGGGAGTGTTGGGCCAGAAAACCATTTCATCTTAGTCCAGGGGAGTGTTGGGCCAGAAAACCATTTCATCTTAGTCCAGGGGAGTGTTGGGCCAGAAAACCATTCCATCCTTGTCCAGGGGAGTGCTGAGTGTGTTGGGCCATAAAACCATTTCATCTTAGTCCAGGGGAGTGTTGGGCCAGAAACCCATTTCATCCTTGTCCAGGGGAGTGTTGGGCCAAAAAACCATTCCATCCTTGTCCAGGGGAGTGTTGGGCAAGAAAACCATTCCATCCTTGTCCAGGGGAGTGCTGAGTGTGTTGGGCCATAAAACCATTTCATCTTAGTCCAGGGGAGTATTGGGCCAGAAAACCATTCCATCCTTGTCCAGGGGAGTGTTGGGCCAGAAAACCATTCCATCCTTGTCCAGGGGAGTGCTAACTGAGTGTGTTGGGCCATAAAACCATTTCATCTTAGTCCAGGGGAGTGTTGGGACAAAAAACCATTCCATCCTTGTCCAGGGGAGTGCTAACTGAGTGTGTTGGGCCATAAAACCATTCCATCCTTGTCCAGGGGAGTGCTAACTGAGTGTGTAGGGCCATAAAACCATTCCATCCTTGTCCAGGGGAGTGCTAACTGAGTGTGTTGGGCCAGAAAACCATTCCATTCTTGTCCAGGGGAGTGCTAACTGAGTGTGTTGGGCCAGAAAACCATTCCATCCTTGTCCAGGGGAGTGCTAACTGAGTGTGTTGGGCCAGAAAACCATTCCATCCTTGTCCAGGGGAGTGCTAACTGAGTGTGTTGGGCCAGAAAACCATTCCATCCTTGTCCAGGGGAGTGCTAACTGAGTGTGTTGGGCCAGAAAACCATTCCATCCTTGTCCAGGGGAGTGCTAATTGAGTGTGTTGGGCCAGAAAACCATTCCATCCTTGTCCAGGGGAGTGCTAACTGCGTGTGTTGGGCCAGAAGACTATTCCATCCTTGTCCAGGGGAGTGCTAATTGCGTGTGTTGGGCCAGAAAACCATTTCATTCTAGTCCAGGGGAGTGCTAACTGCGTGTGTTGGGCCAGAAGACTATTCCATCCTTGTCCAGGGGAGTGCTAACTACATGTATTGGGCCAGAAAACCATTCCATCCTTGTCCAGGGGAGTGCTTCCTCTCTACCTGAGAAGTCAGCCACCAAGATTATGAGGTGAACCCATTTGATCTTTGTCTAATAAAAGCACTTTCAGCTTAGAAATGTGATGAATGTATACTATCTAAGAAACCACAAATTCACAGTTTCACCTTGCTAGAGAGAACAAAGCACCTGGTTGTGTTGGCCAGTGAGCCTCTTGAACATGAGGACGTCCTTGTAGAGCTGGTCAAACATCAGTTGGTAGGGAACCTCCTCTGGGGCCTGGTCGGGGGGCTGTTCTGGGAACCTCTCTGTCACACACACTCGAGCTGTGCTACTCCGGTGATTGTGAGGCACAACATCTTCCATACTCTCTTCATACTACAATCCCCCCCAGGTTTTACCTAACACCTAATATCTTTGTTTCTATATTTCCTCCATAATTGCTAGTTTTATGCCTCAAGTTTCTTCTCAAAGAAAGTGACCCAAGAATTTGTTGAAAAAAAATATTTTTAATGATGGCTGAGGAGGGTTCAAATACTTTCTCTCACTTCTTGTCCTCTACAATAGAGAGAAATGTTCCTCATATCTCCAATACAGGGGTAGGATGGCACCTTAAAGTAAGACAACTTCTCATGATAGGATTGTCACTGTAGAAACTTCGTTGGCAGATACTTCCAGACAACGGACACTTTCTCAACGAATTATTTATTGATTAAATATATATATATTAAGAGTATAAATAAGTTTGTGCGTTTTTTTTTTTAAATTGAAGGTGTATTGTGAAACATTTTATAGACATTCAATGTTCAAAGTATTGTCCGTCGCTAGCCACTACTTTTTCCCATCTTTCTGGCTGTTATATTCCTCTTTATTTTTTATTAAATTAAAGAATAAGATATAAAAGGATTAATTAAACTTTATTATTCGAAATACAAAAAGTAACAACTCGTTTGATACGAGCGCGTCTCATGAAGTCACTCAGCTCCGCACGACAGGCAAACAATTTATCGCTTTCTCTTCTTTCCTTTCTTCCTTTATATTACAAGGTATATTACATTGACAATTGATGCATCTCATCTAGGAAAAAGGGCGGCTTTGGCTGCTATCCATTTATCGATCCATTTTTGGCTTCATCGTAATTGGAAAAGTGCTGGTCAGCCAGGCCATGTTGTATTGATCGGAAGAGAAAATAATCAGAAAGAGCAATGTCTGGGCTATAGAGCAGGTGGGGTAGGACTTCTCATTTGAGCATTTCTAAGTACAGTAAAACCCCACTAATACGAACCCTGGATATAGGGAACCTTCCCTATAACGAACCCACGGCGATTCCCAATTCCATTCCATTGAAATTACCATCGTTATAACGAACTTTGCGATTTTTAAAATAACGAACTACCCCTATAACGAACCTATTTTCGGTCCCAAAATGATAAAATCTATTAAAAATACTATGCTTATAACGAACTTAAAATTGTGATTTAAAAATTTTTTAAAACAACAAAATTTTGAGCATGTTTCAGCTCGCGGATCGCGATTTCAAAACAAAAAATTAGTGGCATTGTTTGTTTTCATTTCCATTCTATTTTTGCTGTATGTTGTATAAATTTTTACACATTATACTTTTATTTAATAGAATATCTTTGCATTCGACAATTCTGAAATAGAAGAAAAATACAAATGGCTTCCAAAATAAAGAAAAGAAACAAAGAGTGGCGTTCTAAAAAAAAAAAAAAACAGGGCAGCCTGCCCTTTTAGAAGCATTCTATATCAAGTTTAACCTAGGCTAAAAAATAATTCCAAATAATTTCAAGGCCAGAAATGGTTTGAATAACAGGTTAAAAACAAAATTAAATATACACTTCAGAAGAATATGTGGAAACTGGAATTGGAAGAAGAGAAAAAAAAAATAGTTCCCCCATGTCTCATGGGCCACAAACAAATGGACTTATAAATTCTCAAAAACTACCACTACAGTTCTATTTTTAGAATGGAATTCTTGTTAGGTATATGACTCATTCAGAATTAGCGAATATTCCCCCTGGCCGGCCGTTTTACCACCGATTTTGTATTTGCAAATTGGCGTTTTTTATTCGCAATTTTACCGATCGCGCTATCGTATCAACATGTTTCGCATCCGATTTTTCTGAATTGGATACTTTTAATTTATCCTCAATTGATTCAGAATACAGTGAGCTTTATTTCTTTGATGGAAATAACGATATTTTAAGACAATTCTTATTTTTAAATTTCACTTTTCACTTTGAAACAACAAGGCATTAGAGGCGTTTTTTCAAATAAATTTAGTATTATATTATTTGAGAAGGATGTTCTAAAATACTCTTATACCTTTTAAATATATAATTAATAATGTTTTGCCTAGGGGATTTGGCTTAATATTTAAATAATACATAGGTTTATATATAAACATGTATGCTAATGATAAGAAGAACCTATTATCAAATGACTTCTTTTGATATTCAGCATTACTGTAAAGAAATAGGTCAATTTAGGGAATTAAAACGAAGTGACCAATATTAAGTGGCTGCCTTTTCCTGTTTGTATGGCTGTTTTTTAATTATACGGTCTAAAAATTTAGAAAAGTTTTAAAAAAATGGCCAAACCGTGGCTGTAGTGAACCAAAAGCTCTGTCCCATTGGAGTTCACTATAGAGGGGTTTTACTGTATGCTGTAACGGGTGCTGCAGCATGTGGCAGAGCATTATCATTTTGCAAAATAACTTTGTTGTGTCCTTTGGCGTATTGCAGCTGTTTTTCTCGCAATGCTCAGCTCAAAAGCATCAATTGTCTTCAGTAGACCTTCCCTTTAATCCTTTCATTCAGTTGTAGCAGCTCATAATATACCACTCCTTATTGGTCCCACCAAGTACACAACATAACCTTCTCTCAATGAATATTTGGCTTGGCCGTCGATGATGAGGCACAGCCAGGGTATCCTTACGTTGCCTGACCTTTGGAATTATCGTAATGGACCCACTTTTCATTGCTAGTTACAATTCGATGCAAAAACCCCTTTCTTTCTTGATGTTGGAGCAGCTGTTCACACGTAAAAAAAGGCGTTCGATGTCTCTTGGCTTCAGTTCATACGGCACCCAATTTCCTACCTTTCAGATATTCTCATTTCCTTTGAACGATGAAAAATGGCTGGTTGAGTGACTCCAAGTGTTTTTGCGAGTTCCTTTTATGTTTATGTTGGATCTTCATCGAGCATTGCCTCTAATTCTTCCTCCTCAAACTTTGGTGGCGCTACGGGTCTTTCTTTGTCTTCCAAATCAAAATTCCCACTTTTAAACCGTGCAAACCACTTCTGACACATTCGTTCAGATAGAGCATGGTCATCATAAACTACGATGACTCTTGGGGGGTCGGTGGAAGGCTGGTTAAACCGTTTGGTTTACGACCACTACGACCCGGGTTCGATCCCCGCATTGGACACTTTTTTCTGTTTAAAAAAAAAAAAAATGCTCCAATGGCCCCCCGATTCTTGCAAAAGTCCAACCCCACCAGCGAGTGCAAGTAACCAAACGGGGCTCTGGCACATTTGTAAGTGCAAAGTCGAACTGCTTTCACATGTGTAGACATGTGGTGCTTTACAGTAAAAAAAGCAGTCGCTAACTACCCACCATGATTATCATGGCCTGTACCACGTGTACTAGGGATAAGCAAAAAAAAAACGATGACTCTCAGCAGCTTTTTACTTCATATTGAAGTAATGAAGTAAAACTCCCCGCAAAACATATTATTTGGTACAAAAGTTGACATTTCAGGAGCAAACAGAAACTAGGCTGATTATACTTCAGAGAAATGACGTTTACTGAAAAAAAAGGAAGCCTTATGATGACACTTCAAAATAATGGTGTTTACAGATGAAACAGTGGAATAATAAACTAGTAGCGCCATATTTATCAAAACAGCACAAATTTATTTATACTCCCAATAGAAATCATAGAGATTGACATCAATCAATGGGTAAAAGAAATCTTTATAAATGAAATGTTTATGTTCACAATATTTGACTTATCCAGATAAAGAACTTTGACACAATAATAGAGTTAGAGGTCTGGACACACTGCCCTAGTGTCAACCTAAGAATATGCAAATTGGTCTGGCTTATTAGCATATTCTAGGGTTGGAGAGAAGGATGATGACATTTATCCAAAAGTATGGCAAGGACCAGCAATAAAATGAAACCACTCATTTGCCAGTCTTTCCTTGCTCTAATTCTAGAACAACTTTCTCAAGCCATTCCTTCATATTAAAACACTGGCAACAATAAAATATTGGAATAAATTCCAATTACAGTAGAACCTCCCTGTAAAGGACATCTAATTGCAGAGCCAAAATGTCCTTTAGGGAGAGGTGTTCTCTTACTGGAGAGTTGTTAAATAGTAAAAACAGTAATTTTGCAAATGAAAACTGTCCTTATAGAGAGGTGTCCTCTAGCGTGAGTGTCCTCTCATGGAGATTCTACTGTCCTAAACCTTTTTTTAAAAAAACATCATTGGTTGCTGTGAGGCAGAAGCAGGATCTGGTAAACTCTATATAGGTGACAGCAGCGAACTTACTGTGGTTGGCCTTGGCCTCAATGGGACTGGCGGAGTGGAGGGGCTGTCTGTGGTGGAGCTGCATCACAATCCATACAACACTTATGTCTTAGGGGCCACATCTGTAACATAACAGTTACCTTCTCCTTGGGCTGGATCAACTTGGGGTGGGTGGAATCTGAGGTGTGGTGGTCATCCTTGTTCCTCTGGACAGACAGGTGTCAGTTCAGAATCTCCTGGTTCCCAGGGGGGTCCTCACCAGGTCCTTCTGTTCACGGTCCAGGATAGATAGCATCAGCTCCAGCTCCTGTGCCGTCACCTGCACCAGCCCAGGGATTGGTGAAGAAATGTTTCATTCGTTAGAGGAACAGGTGGTCCTACAATACTGATTGTTCAGAAAGAGCAAATTTTTTTTTTTAATAGTAGAAACCAAAGAAGAAAAAAGGCATAATAGTAACATAAGGTAACCCAGGCTACTGGAGCGTATCCATAGATCGCCATATACCTGGGGAAAAAAGGTATTTACAACCAGAAGGTATTTACAATGGCATTTCCTGACGACATAACTGAGCCTTTTAAGATCTCGATATTGAAGACCATTGCAAGATTTGCATGAAACCTCAATAAGAAAAATATCTGATAAATATTGTTATAGAGTAAAACCTTGCTATAGTGAAATCCAATAGGATCTAACTTTGGGTTCACTATAGCCTTGGTTTGAATTTTTTTTATTCTCTCTCTCTTTTTTCTGAATTTATAGATTGTATAATTAAAGGACAGTCACATTTCACAGAAAAAAGGCCATCTCCTAATAATGGTCTTTTTTTTTTTTTTTTTCACTAAATTAACCAACCTGTTACCGTATTTCAATGCTATATATCAAAATGAAGGATGCAGCAAAGGCTTCCATGTTAGGAACGGCCTCAAAATACAGGCAAAGTCAGACTTTAACCAAAGTGTGCCTAGATCATGGTACCATGATCAACGAAAGCTGCGCCCCTACACCCCATTCCATGAGATCATGAACTCATTCAAACAACAAAATGAAGGATAATTGTGGAAAGAAGATTTAATTCTTTTGATCATTTGATTTACATAAATTCACATCCTTATTTAAAAACCAAAACAAATCCTCTAGGCCTTTAATTATATATTAAAAGATACCAAATTACTTTATATTACCATAACACCAAGTTTACTTGAAAAATATGTAATACTTTGTTGCTTGAAAGCATTCGTCAAGCATTGTCTTTTAAATAAAGTTAATAATTTTTTTTCTTCCAATTTCAGTTCTCCATATGTTATTTTGAAGAAGATAAATTTAATTTTATGAGATTTGTCATCGCAGTGGTACAGCCTGCTCCACGCTGATGAGGGCCAACAGCCCAAAACCCGTTCGTGGATGGCTTTTCAGGGAACAACAAGCTAAATCAACGTTTTGTTGATTTCTGTTCCACTGAATGGCGCTCTGCCATCTAAAAAGCATATGTGCTCCTGGTCAGGATATGCCTTCTTTATTTTTAATATTAACACCTGACCTTTTTATTTTTAATTTTTTTCTATTATTGCTGGCTTCAAAATCCCTATAGTTCATGGCATAAAAAAATAGCCTTTTCTCGCATCATGGGCCAGTTTATTGGGCCTAGTTTAAACTAGCCAGATAGAGAACACTTATTTTAAAAGAGGTTGCCAATACATAATGATTGGTCAAAAGTTGGGGTTGATTCCTATTTGTAGCCATTTTTATAGCCTTTTGTCTTTTATATAGTAGAAATATTACATTTTCTGCTTATTAATTTGAAGTTGTTTGCAAAGTTTCACTTTCAAAAACTTTGATAATGGCTTTTTTTAAATAGTGGTATCTTGTTATAAGAACAACTTTGCTATTTTCCTTTATTTTGGAAGTCATTTGCAATTTTTTCAATTTTAAATTTGAATAATAAAAAGATATTCTCTTAATTTGAATACAAATCCCTTGAATCAATATACTAAAGTACACCTGGAGGTCTAATGTTTGTATTTTAAAAGATATTAATTAAATAATAAGTATAAAAAATGTTAACAACAAATTATATGACACGTAGCAAAAATATAAAACATGGATGTAAATACAATAAAGGTACCAAATTTATTGTTTTGAACGACGATCTATGAGCTGAAATTTGCTTGTAATTTTGCTTTTCAAAAAACAATGGTTGCCTGTAAAGTCGGTTTTACGGGCGAAGATTTTACGTGACAACGGTAGAATATTTATTGATATGAATATAATTAAATTGCACAATAGGAACAAGGAATTGAATGAAAATAAGAATTGCACAAATTTTAACTATAGAAATATATTTTGTTTACTAAAACATTGTACATGTAAACTTAAACTTAACTAATTCCTATTTGAGTGATTTTGTTGAGGATAGGACGATGATAGGAGAAATATGAAATGAAAGGAAGTGTTTCTGCTGTAATGTGTCTTGCGAAAGTCAAGTCGATAGTTGTTCCTTTTAACGTAGTTGACTTAGAAACGTTTGATACGCAATCAAGATTATACGTATTTTTCATGAATTTAAGAAACGAGTTGTCAGGCTTTACGTTTTTGTTAAAATCACCACACAGAAGAATCGGTATACTAGAATCAACTTGCACGAACGGTGGCACGTACTGGCTGTTGTGAATGTACGGACCGAGTCCTTGCCATAGTAACATTCCAATATCCTGCATACTAGCTCCTGGATGAATATATACAGCACCGAGTATAAACTTGAAGCTAGTATTAGCGGCGAAGCAAGTAACTTCAGTCATGCACATGTCACCCTTGGTTTTAATGACACGAGTTACGTCTGTAATCGCAACTTGGAACACTTCCGCCGTAGATGTCGATGATAATTTACGATAGATCGCCACTCCACCAGCCGCGTTGGTATTTGAAAATCAAAACACTTATTCAGATCGAAGGTTCAAATTTTTGCTAAATAAATTTGAAATTAAATAAAATTTGTAATTGTAAATGATGAAGTTGAAAATTAAAACATTTACTTAAATTAGATGTTAAAATTCTTGCTCAACACAGTTTAAATAAAGTTTTCTTATATCTGCCACTTTTTCTTAATATTTGTAATTTTAAAGAATCAATTCGAAAATCAAAACATTTATTCAGATCGAAGGTTCAAATTTTTGCTAAATAAATTTGAAACTATTTAAAATTTGTAAAATAATAATTAATTAATTAATTAATTTTAAACTAATAATTTACTTAACACTATCAACATTTATCAATAGTATGACATAACCTATAAACTCAGTTTCTCAACTTTTGTGTCAATCTAACAATTAATCAATCAATCATAGTTTACGATAATGAAATATCAGTGTACAATTATTTACCTTTATTGTTGTAGTTGTTGTAAATGACGAATCTAAGCACTCCACATTTTCACTACAGACACAGCTGACGATACTTTAACCACACGTGTGAACTTGTATTATGACGCTTTCTTGTTTTTCCAACGCCAAGAACGTTCGAGAAAGACAAAGACAGAGACAAGCATGCGCCGATTCAATGCGCCTAATTCTCTAGCGCTGCGCACGCAGCACTCTCGTTCGATGACTCATCGTAACGTTACCGGGCGTTACACTTTTTCATAAGTGACTCCCAGCCGCAACCTAATTTAAGACGTTGTCACGTCAAAAGCCAATTAAGTTTAAATATTAAGCTTGTTATAAGACTAGTACAGTAGAACCTCCCTTTAGTGGACACCTCTCCACAAAGGACAGTTTTCATTTGCAAAATTACCATTTTTACAATTTAGCAACTCTCCGGTAAGAGGACACCTCTCCTTAAAGGACACTTTGGCTCTGCAAATAGGTGTCTTTTACAGGGAGGTTCTACTGTACTTTAAATAGGATTTTTTTTTTATTTTGGAGAACTTTCAAAACTATGTTTGTTTAGGTGTTTAAAAACTGAGTGTTCATTATTACAGTGGCATTATCAATGAAATGGAATTGGGGATTACCTTAGGTTTGTTATAAGGGAAGGGTCACTATATCCCTGGTTCATTTTAGCAGATTTTACTGTATTTCTTCCTTTTTTTCCTCTTTAATAACTGAAAACTTGAGTATTCTGATTAAAATTCATGATAAACTCAAGAAAACTCAAATATGTTTTGATGTGTAAGTTCTCAGTTGGTGAAGGCTTTACCTTACCAAGCCAGAAAGGTGATCAAGAGAAACAAAACCCTTGATAAATTGGTGAGAAGCTGCCAAGTCCATATAAATATGCTTAAATTTTAAAAATTAAAAGGAGAGTGTTGCAAGGCTATTGGAATAAATCAGAGTTGATTTTTTTCAAATACAGTAGAACCTCCCTGTAAAAGACACCTAATTGCAGAGCCAAAGTGTCCTTTAGGGAGAGTTGTCCTCTTACCAGAGAGTTGCTAAATTGTAAAAATGGAAATTTTGCAAATGAAAACTGTCCTTTGTGGAGAGGTGTCTGCTAGTGGGGTGTCCGCTAAAAGGAGGTTCTACAGTATAAGAATTATCTCATCTAAAAACCCACTTCTTGACACATGAGGAAAATATTTTGACCAATTTATTCCAAATCAACTCAATGGGTGCAGATATTTGCCAGGTTTCACAGAGTGCTTAAACTTCCTGTGAAATGATTTATTTTGAATGTTGTATTACCGAAACATCACAAACATCTCAATAACTTGGATTTGATCTTTTTTTTTCCAATCTCTAATCCAAATTGTACCTTATAATGTTTGATATTCCGGAATAGTATTCAAAAACTTTCTCTTGATTATGCCAACTACATTTTGGGTCTTCTTCAGTGTGGCTGCTAACTTAAGGCAGGCATTGAGGCTCTTTGTAAATTTGGCCTGAAGTAGCTTTTTGCTGATTGAACACTTGGCTTGATTAATTATTTGATAAAAAGGTTTCGGCCCAAAAAAAATTATCTTGAATAAAACAAAAAAGTCAATATTGGATCTATACTTTGTCAGTTCAGGAATGTCTGACTAGAGATGACATTGTAATGGAGGAACAACTCACCACTCTCTTCAGGTTGTCCTCCTTGTCATTGCTCAACATGGAATGGATGGGCTTGGGCAGACCGTCCCCCTGCACAGTCCGTACACTTGCTCCAACAAATGGCTTGCTCTCTTTCTCTCTCTTTTTCAATCAAAACAAGTCATTGAAACAATGCAAATTTATGAGAGATTAAAAACACTGTGACTATTGAAACTACTAGGAAGGGCTGCATGAATTGTGACTTTTTTTGGTAGTTGATGATGAGAGGAAATGCCTTTGGAATGTTGCAAATTTATTTGGGTGATTTGGAAGTAAAAACTTGAAATGTGTTTTTCCACTATAAAGTAGGAATCTGTATGTAGGAATCCTATTGGCCAGATAGGAGAAAAGACAATCTTGGAGTTGGGTTTTGAGGTGGTGGATATTGTATTTTGAAGCATTTTGATTATATAACCATGTGATATCATGAAACCTGAATGAGCTCTAAGTGGAACTTTGAGATGGGGAGAAATTCCTGAACTGAGCACTTAAACTCTCCATTCTCTTGTATGACCTACTTTATATTATATGGGGGGTCGGTGGAAGGATGGTCTAAACCGTTGGTCTTCTAGCGCTACAAACCGGGTTCAATTCCTGCATTGGGCACTTTTTCTGATATAAAAAAAAAAAAAATGATCCAATGGCCCCAGATTCTTGCAAAAGTCCAACCCCACCAGCGAGTGCAAGTAACCAAACAAGGATCTGGTACATTTATATGTGCAAAAGTCAAACTGCTTTCCACATGTGTAGACATGTGATGCACTTACAGTAAAAGCAGTCGCCTTCTTCTACCCACCATGATTATCATGGCTTGTACCACGCGTACTAGGGATAAGCAAAAAAAAAAACTTTATATTATATGAAGTAAACAGACTGTAGAATCACTTGGAGAAGATCAATAGAGAGTAATGTGCAACTAAACATGTGTGGTCCCCAGAATATCTGATAAAACACAAACTGAATATTGATCCCCTTGGAAACTGGCCAATACTTTTTTTATGAATTGAAAGCCAGCCATTTACAGGCTGCTTTGTGACCCATCAAAAAGTGAGTGTTATTTCACTTCTTTATAATTATTTCTTCTGATAGATGGTGCTCTGCCATCAACAGCTGTTACCAGGAGATGCCCTTTCATTATGTCACACCCTTAGCCAGTTTTTAAGATGAGTAAGTCCTGTAACAGCATCTCTGGTCTGTGCAACAGTGTTACACAAATGTCTTATTTGATCCTGTTCTTTTTTTAAGAACACTGTGTGGTAAAGAAAGAAAATGTCTGGGCAAACTTTGCAACCCACTAACATATTGTTGTGTGTCAACAAGTGGCTGACCGGATGGCACATGTGACCAGAAAAACTATTTATTTTTGTTGCTAATTATTTATTTATTAGAGAGATGATGGGTATAAATTGTATTTGACCGTTGACCGTCGTTTTCGCGGCAATGAATTAGAAATAATGCGCCAGTTATCTTTAGCCTCTCAATTGGAATACACTGTGATGTAATTATTTTTAACATGTTCTGCCTAAGCTACAACCCCTTCTACAACCAGCCCGGCGAGACCCAGAACTCAACTGACCTTCCTGGACCAGACCACGAACCCAGCATTAGACTGGGTCCTTTTTTTTTTTTTAGTGACCATAGCCCACAAGAATAGAGCACGGCATCAAATAAACCAACTGAACATCCCACATCAGTCTCATCAATATGGTAGTTCAGTAAAACATCTGTTAAGCAACTAGCCATTTACCTGAGTAAAATCAAAATGGTAGGCTGTACCATGGGCTGGCGACCCTACCTCACTGAGTGAGATGTTGAGCTTGTCTCCAGGGGGCTGGGGGACACCATACCCTTCTGTCCGATGAACCAACCCCTTGTTGCCTTGCTTCTTTGGTCGCCTCTTCCCAGAATCCTGTAGAAAACAATGCTTAGTTGAAGTTTGTAACATTCCATTCTGTGAGACATGTAGTTCATTTTTTAATGAAACAAGTGCCTGGTAAATTACCTTGTTGTGTCAACCCACTTCTGTGAAGAGAGGTAGATGGATCATATATGAGAGAGAAATAAAGCCACAAAAAGGTTGGAGATCCTCACTTCTCTGAACATTTGTGAGTTAGTCACCAACTGTAGCTTAACAACAAACATAACTCGTAGCACACATTAACTTCCCTACCACAAAAAAATCAAAGTAGACACATTAGAAGGGCTGTGTTAGTAGTGAGGTATTGTAACTTTTATTTAAAGGTTCATAGACTTTGTAGAACTGTTGTGTTAAAATGTACAGAATTTACAGGACGGTAGTGATATGCCTCCATAGCAAAACTGTTGTCAGTGCTGTCGCTGAGAAAATTCTTTGAACCTTCCCACCATGCCTAGTTTTATGTCACTTACCAGATTGAAGACATTTAAGACGTGAATGTTTCTTTTCATAAATAAATCAGACTTCTACTGTCTTTACTGCGAAGAGAAAATATAGGGAAAATTGGCAAAACCGCTGGGAGGGTTCACCGGTGATGAGCCATGCCCTCCCGATATTTTTTCATCGCAGTAAGGACAGAAGAAGTTTGATTTATTTGTGAAAAGAAACCTTCGCATCTTGAAAGTCTTCAATTGTTATACAGTTAAACGCCCCCTCTAAATAGCACCTTCCTCTCTATAGCACCCGATTTTAAACATTAAAATGTAAACATTTTACAATAAAAGTGACCTGTCTATAGCACCCCTCTCTATAGCACCCTATTTTGGTGAAACCCAAGAGGGGGCAGTATAGACAGGTTTAACTGTATACAGATGACACGTTATCACTTTGTATTAACTTACCAGATTGTTAGGAAAGGCCCATCTTGGATCCACGAGGTCATCTCTGGAGGTGAAGTTGGAGGGGGTGTTCTGGTGGCCACCTGATGCCATGTCCCCTGCACCCACAACATATATTGGATTCCAGAGTACACAGTAGGACCCCTGGGTGGTAAATATCAAAGTAGGGTCCAAGTCCTAACCTCAAGATTAGGTCCCTGTTCTCAAAGATTAGACTGTAAAACAATATTCCGCCACATAGCATAAGCAAACATGCTCCACCTGTATGTACTTGTAAATTTTATTTAAATGTAGCTTGGCACCTGCAGCTCCAGAACACATTTTCGCTTGCATTAGATGCACTAAACAGGACCTTTGGGAGAGGCCACTGCTTATCATAAAACAGCTCGTGGAGCATGAACTCATGGAATTTGTGTAAACTTTACACAAGGGGATAAGAAACAACAATTATCTATTTAACATAGAATTGCTTCAATTCCTCTTAGGAGGAATGGGGACGACAAACTTCAAGGTTGTGTAAACAACATGCCAAGTGACAAGGAACCTTTGGCTTATGACTAGCACTGAAACTTCAATTACATTATAATAGATATGATTAATATATTTATTACCCTATTGGGACCAAAATTTCACAGTACGAATGGAGCATGAGGAAACAGAAAATTTTTATGTTTACTAAATAAAATAATTTCTTACTGTCCTTTCTGTGATGGAAAAATTATTGGGAGGGCCTGGCACATTAGTTGCTGACCCTCCCAGCAGTTTCTCCAGAGTAAATCTACCATACTGCTCTAATAGTGTATTGAGCTATTTTGTTTATAGATCTGTCCTGTTGTGGAATTCTTGGTTGAGGAGCCAGTAGGAACATATTTGTTTTCTTGCATCAAGCCATGTTCTACAGCAAACAATTGATATAGATAGGCATCAAGTAAATACAAGATAACATGTCATTGAACTTCTCTCTTCAAGGACAACACCAAGTTGCTGAGCCTCTTTAGAGCTACTGTTCAGCAAAAATTAATTTTGATGATAAAACTATTTTTATAGAAAGGCCATGAAGGTTCTATATGAAATTTAAGGGGGTCAGTGGAAGGATGGTCTAAACCATTGGTTTTCAGCCGCTACAACCTGGGTTTGATTCCCCCATTGGGCACTTTTTTCTGATAAAAAAAATAAAATGCTCCAATGGTCCCCAATTCTTGCAAAAGTCAAACCCCACCAGTGAGTGCAAGTAACCAAACAGGGCTCTGGCACATTTGTAAGTGCAAAGTCGAACTGTTTTTCACATGTGTAGACGTGTGGTGCACTTACAGTAAAAGCAGTCACCTACTTCTACCCACCATGATTATCATGGCCTGTACCACGTGTACTAGGGCTAACCAAAAAAAAAAAAAGAAAAATTTTACACTATATTTTGTCACAAAATTTACAGAATAAAAGACAATCTCCTTATCTACAATGTACCATATGATGGGGTTCCTCTAGCAGTCACTTTTCTATCTCATCCTTATCTTACACTTTGCACAAATATGGCCGGAGAATCAGCTCAACTTACAACAAGCTAAAGTTCCATTTGATAATTTGAACTTTCTGATGGATAAAAGTCAGGGTTCATTGAGGCAATTTCTTATTTTAAAAACTACTCTCTCCTCAATACAGATCCAACAGTTTATTCCAATTCTTTTTTCATATTATCCCTATTTCATGTGGTACAGGCCATGATAATCATGGTGGGTAGAAGTAGGCGACTGCTTTTACTGTAAGTGCACCACATGTCTACACATGTGAAAAGTAGTTCGACTTTGCACTTACAAATGTGCCAGAGCCCCGTTTAGTTACTTGAACTCACTGATGGGGTTGGACTTTTGCAAGAATCGGGGGTCATTGGAGCACATTTTTTAAATCAGAAAAAAGTGCCTAATGTGGGATTTGATCCCGGGTCGTAGTGGTCGAGACCCAAGGGTTGTAGCCCGATCCCCCCCGAGTACATCCTAACTGGATTGAGAGGGGTCAGCACAAGAAGAGTTTAACCTTTGTTTATCCAAAGTGTTCTTATCCACTGATGGTTCTTCAACTGGGATAGAAGTATTCGTCTTACGAGGTCTTTCCCTACAGATGCTCCTTCATTGTTCACCACAAATACCTAATCTGAACCTAAATGTCACAATCTCTTAGTGGTACTTAGTTAGAGTTGTGCTCTCTAACAATTATCAGAGTGCAAATGGAAAAGAGTTATATTAAAAAGTGTATTATTACAGTAGAACAAACTCTCTGTAAAGGACAACTCCTAATTGCAGAGCCAAAGTGTCCTTTAGGGAGAGGTGTTCTCTTACTGGAGAGTTGTTAAATAGTAAAAATGGTAATTTTTCAAATGACAACTGTCCTTTGTAGGGAGGTGTCCTCTAAAGGAAAGTTCTATTGTATATTGAAATTTAAAAAGAACATTAAAAAATAAGTTGCAGAAGGATAGTATCAATGCACCAGAAGAAAGACATAGTCTAAAATTATGGTCTGAATTTACCAAAAGTGGTGTTGGCATACATTCTTTATAAGTACTATCACATTCTGTACAAACAAAAATACATAGTTTAAATGTATTTTAAAATGAAGAGGTCCCCGTTTTGGTACATAAAGAGGTATATAAGTAATGAAAACATTAAGACACAAGTGTTTCGTTTATACATAAGTCAAACTTTTCTACTGCCCTTACTGCAATGAAAAATATATTGGGAGGGCTTGGCTCACCAGTGATGAACCATCCCGGCGGTTTAACCAATTTTTTTAATCTACCACACCGCTGCTCTTATAAGCTCTAATACTGTGATGGATAATTCTGCTGATATATTCCACCCTTCAACACAAGGTAATAATACAAATCCAAATAAATAGTGTGTGACATTTCGGTAACAGCGTTGGAACAGAAACGTCACACACTATTTATTTGGATTTGATTTTATTACCTTGTGTTTATAATCTATAATCCAAATTGTGCCTTATCATTCCACCCTTCAGTATAGCATATATAAGCAGAATGATCTAATACAGTATTAGAGCGGATTAGAGTAGATTAAATTGGAGAAACCACTGGGAGGGTTTACCACTGATGAGCCAAGACTTCCCATTATATTTTTCATCGTAGTAAGGACAGTAGAAGTTTGATTTATGTCTAAAAGGAACACTTGTGTCTTAATGTTTTCATTTCCTACATATAGACAGCATGTTATTGCTTTATATTAATTAATAGATATGTTCCAAGTTTCAGTGAACAATCATTTTACATTAACAGTTTCTATTCTAAGACATTGTGTTGTAAGAGAACAGAAAATTTGAAAAAAAAAAGTTTTTTTTTTTACTCAAGAATTAATTATTAGTTAAAGATTTCTATTTATACAAATGAGATGATTAGTCTTGTTATAGTTTATATTGAATGAACATATTGGAATGGGTCTAGTTTTGAAATTTTACTTGCTGAAAAAATGTTAAAGAATAATAAATTAAAAAAAAACGCTAATGCTTTGAAAAAGTTTATTGAAGAATGGAGAGTTTAAATTATACAAAGATGTCTTAGTCTGTGCCGCATTGAAAGTATTATATTTACTCTTTTTGTAAATGAGCAATATATTTTTTAAATGTATTTTTATATAGTATACCAAACTATTTAGAAATATGGATTATCCTAAAGTTAATATAAAAATCCAAATAACTCATGTCGTTCATTATCCTACTAACTATTAAGACAAAACTAACAACAAAACATCAACATTGATTAGACATTAGGCGATATTTTTTAAAGTACGGGTTTATTTTATAGATTTATATATTTTAAAAAGTAAGTCCTACATACTTTTTATTTGTATATATCCTTATTCTCTAAAAACATATAAATATTATCAATATATAACATAAATTGTCATTTAAGACGTAGACCATACACACTTCAAAAATAATTAAATATTTAGAAGTATTTATTTATTGTTTTCTTTTTTTAAAAAAATGGCAACCGGTAGCCTTGTTAATTTATTGATATTGTGTACGAGAGAATTGTGTGTAAATTAAAGCAATGAATTATATCTGGCACTTTTTTCGGCCTCACTTTAAATAATTTTTAGCGTTATGTCTATCATTTTAATAAGATTTATTATTTTGCGGTTTTAAAATAATAAATACGATTATAAGCCATTATCCATTGTGTCAATAACATATTTTATTCTAATTCTTGATATTTTTTGAATTACTGAATTATATATATATTATTATCATAATATTTGAATATAAGGTATAAGATTTAAAATTTTATAATTTTTTCCAATTATTATCTTTTTTTTTTAATATATATATTAGTCAGAATTGGAAGAGAAAGAGTTATCTGACTGAGGAAGAGAAGGCTGAAATTTCAAATCAGAACTTAACTTTTAAAAATACTATTAAGGGTTTTTGTGTTTCTTTTCACTTCAGATGTGTGTTTTAAAATCAGTTTATAGAGACGTTGTTATGTCATTTTTTGATCAATTAGTATTGCTTCCTTATATTGGCGCGCTATAGCTAAAGCAATAAAGATTATTTTTAAAAGCTTTTATTTAACTTGACTCCATGTCTGTCTGTCCACAAATCTTGTAATCGATTTTAGTGTACTTCTAGAGCACATAGAAATCTGAAATTTTGTAGACGTGTTAGAACCTGTTAACAATGCAAGTTGACAAATTTTCAGACTTAGGGGTTGTCAGGATGACCAGGAACAGACCAATTTCCAATGTGCCTTTCAAAATTTAAAATTGAATTTTTATATGCTTCCAGATCACATAGAAGTGTGAAACTTTTAACACTCGCTCAGTCCAATGGACAAATACAAGTACATACAAATATATGTTCAGACTTCTAGGTGTTTGGAGTGGCCAGGAATGAAAACATTTCCATATTTATTTTTTAATATTGTTAGGACACCTCGTGGCTACATATGCCAAAATCACCCAGAACTCCACCTAACCTAACCATATTCCAACTTTCCCCATCTAAGCTGAAAACCTCTGGTGATTGTGAGGTGTAAAAATGGAGCCTGAAGCCGCCTTTAGCCTTGACAGCACTGAGCCAGAGACTGAGATCCCTTTCCTGTGGTCAAGCCACCTGACCTGTGGTGTATGACCTGGCCCTACCAAGCTAGTCTGATATGAACTCAGACGCCCCCTCCTGGTGGTCGAGCCACTGACCTATGATAGTTGACTTGACTCCACCAGTACCAAGCCAGACTCCAGCATGCCTATGGGCAAGTCACAAGCCCATGGTGGGTATTGAAATCACCAACTTCAGGCAGAACACCAGCTTCATCACGAGCCCTGAACCTTTCACAAGCTTACCCCAAGATGCCTGGATCCTAAAATATTAATTATATTTTTTAATTCAATATTTTCTAATCTATATTTATTTTTTTGTGAATTTTTCTTCAATAATTTTTAAATTTAATATAATTTTATTTTTGTATTTGTATTTTACATTTGTATAAATGTAAATTGATCGGCGCTGCAACCGATGGATTGTCGCATCGCTCGGTAAATATTTTGTTTTTTCCTTAATATAATGTTAAAATTATTTTTGTTTTTCCTGAAAAGTTCATAGGATAAGGTTTGACTAGACGTATACTGAAATTAGTAAAAATTGCAAATGGATTTACTAATAAGAACACTAACTGCTAAATTAGATGAAATCTATGAATTTTTTGACAATAAAGTCAAACAAAACTAAAAAAACCTAACAAAAATGATATTTCCTTTCTATCTACAATGGTAAGAAGACCAGGGAAGGCATTACGGCCTTGGGAGATATCAATAATCGGGACTTTGTGGATCAACTTTCTGTTCAAGTGTCTGATGTCCTTGATCAGAAACTGGACAAATTCAAGGGAGAATTCAAGACCTTGAGACCCTCCTTTTCAGAGGTTTTGAAATCCCAAACAGCGAGAGAAACTATGTATAACAAACAAAGTAGTGATAAAGAATTTGTAATTATAGCGCAGCCTTTCAATGAAGGAAACATTACAGATGTACACCACGCTATTGCTGATAGGATCAGAGTGTTAAGAGAGGAAAATAAGAGGGTCCGAGTCAATAAAATTATAAACACAAGAAAATCAATTATTATAAAAACTTCGGATGAGAAAGAATCTAATTTCCTAAAAGATGAATTATGCGAATCAACCCAACTTACAAATCTATGCAAAACTTTCATTCTGACCAAAAGAGATCCTACGATAATGGTTAAAAACGTTAGTAAAATCACCGAGGTAAATTCCTTCGAAGAAACAATCTGTCAGATGAACGACGAACTAAAGGATATGAAAAGCGAAATTAAAGTGTTATTCTGCACTAAATCTAACACCTCTACCCACAACATAGTTTAACGAGTTTCTCCCAGAGTTTATCAAACCATTAAGAATTTAAACAATAAAATCTACACTGACTGTGAACGATGCGTTGTTGTAGATCGGTTTCTGGTGAAACAATGCCAGAAATGTCTGAAATTTAACCCCACCCCCAAAACGGCAGAATTCCCTAACACCCCAATATGCAGGACATGTGGAGTTCAGGGAGTTCATGATTGCTCAGGAATTCCCAAATGTTTCAATTGTTCCCAACATCCTAAGTATAGAAATAGGCCCTCATATCACACAGAGCAAACCCAGAGGAATGTCCTATGTATAAAACACAAATAGACAGAATAATCGAGAGAACAAGTTATTTCCCAACTGAACAATCAAGTAACTAACTAGTACAAGTCGAACAGGATCAAATGCAAGTTCCGTTGATTAAGTGTGTGCAACCCTAAATATAAAAATAGCTCAACAAGTCATAGGCCAAATTCTAACGTGTGCCCGCTTTATAAAATACAAACAGATCGAATAATCCAAAGAACACAATATTCTCCCATAAATGAAGAATAAAAAACACCCAGTTTAAATTATTTCATTGGGAAAAGGAATTGAATGTTTACAACAAAATTTGAGAAAAAGTTTCATGGCATTGAATGAGCTTCAAGCTGCAATAAAAGACAACCCACCAGATATCATCCTAATACAGGAACCCTATATAATTAATAGAGATGTAATTTTCGATTTAGAATCTCAAATAGTGCATTCAACGACAGATGAACAAATATACACTGCAACGATCTTTATGAATAAGTGTTTAAAATATAATAAAATCAATAAATTCACAAACTCCTTTTGTACAACCACCTCTATAAATTCAGCAAAATCAAATACTGTTATTGCAAACTTTTATATACATCCACATAGATTTAATGACACTCATCGAAAATTTATCAAGGAGCTTCTGGATACCTACAATCAACAACCTATTATACACTCCGTGACATTGAAAATGGAACACCAAGAAATAATGGCCAGAAAGTGATGAAACTCGGCAGACAGAGAGAGACAGGGACGAACAATAAGTGATCTTTATTTCAAAATGATAGTCATAATACAGAGCGAGAACGGCGTCGGCTTAGTAGCAAGTAGGACCACCGCGGACGGCGATGCACGCAGCAACACGTCTAGGTAGAGAGTCAATCAGAGTACGGATGGCGTCCTGAGGGATGGCTCCCCATTCCCTCTCAACCATTTGCCACAGTTCGTCTTCTGAACGCGGCTGTGGCAAGGCATGCAAACGGCGTCCAATGATGTCCCAGACGTGCTCGATTGGTGAGAGATCAGGAGAGTACGGTGGCCAGGGAAGCATCTGTACATCTTGCAGAGCTTGTTGGCTAATGCGAGCAGTGTGCGGTCGGGCGTTATCCTGCTGACAAAGGGCATTGGGTACCCCCTGAAAGTAGGGGAGTGTCACCGGTCGCAGCACATCATCAACGTATCGTTGGGCCGTCATAGTGCCCTGAATACGAAGTAAAGGTGACCTGGAATCATACGCGATTGCGCCCCAAACCATGATTCCACGTTGTCGCACGGTGGGGCGTTCCACAATTGCTGCCGGATTGGATCTTTCTCCACGTCGACGCCACACGCGTACACGGCGACTATCACTGGACAAGCAGAAACGCGACTCATCTGAGAACACGACCCTGTGCCATTCCGTCATCCACGTCGATCTAGCCCGGCACCATTCCAAACGTTGGCGCCTATTCGGTGGGGTCAATGGCAGTCTTCTTAGCGGACGGCATGAGTGCAAGCCATTAGCAACCAATCGACGGGAAATGGTTCTGGTCGAGATGGAATGATCTAGGGTGTCTTGCACATGTTGCAGGATGGCGGTACAAGTGGCTTGTGGGGCCGCCACTGCTTGTCGAAGGATACGCCGATCCACACGTGCTGACGTCACTCTGGTTGCACCGGCATTCCTATAAATTGCCACATTTCCTTGTTCCAACCATCTTCTCCACAGTCGGTGCACCGTGGACGCACCAAGGTGTGTATCAGCTGCGATTTGACGTATGGACCAACCTGCCCTTTTCAGTCCGATCACCATGCCCCTCGTAAAAGCGTCTGTCTGCTGAACTGCCTCCGTTTACGATGACCTGGCATTCTCTGTTATTACACGTGTCTTTTGACACAATGATTTTACTTGAAGAAATAACGACACGAATACTGTCCTTTCTGCAAGTTCCTTCCCTTATATCTTACTCCATGTGCGCACGAGAGCTGCGCATTTTACATCATTTGCATAACTCGGTTAGGCGCGTCTACCCTGAAATTTGCATAATTTTCTGGCCACTATTTCTTGGTGTTCCATTTTCAATGTCACGCAGTGTACTATGTGGTGACTTCAATTCTAGACATCCAATCTGGTTTGATCCGACGACAAACTCCAATGGTTTCAAATTCCACTCCATCATAGACGAACATAGCCTATTTATTCATAATCTTAAGATACCCACCTGCCGAAATTCAAGCATTATAGATCTTACGATTTCAAACAAAAAATCAATAAGTTATGTACAAAACTGGAAGACGACTATATTGACGCACATTTCAGATCACGTTGCAATAACCTTTGACATTTATCATAATTTTAACAGGCAAAGGACAGTTCAAAGCTCAACATGGAAATTTATAGAAAAAGATGCTGATTGGAAAACATTTAACGAAAAAATTTCAAAACAAGCTGTAGATAATATTATCACCAAGATAAACCACGCGTCAAACATAAAAGATATCGACAACATTGTAAAGACTCTCACACAAATAATTAAAGAGGCAGCTTATCTGTCACTAAATGTCAAGACAAGAAGCGGAAATCATAAAACAAATACATACTGGTGGGATGGGAAGCTGGAGAATATGAAAAACGATTTCCACTATATTAGAAATTTGTATTATTGGCATGGAGTGGTCTATGAAAAGACCTATAAATCAATGAGAAATAAATATTTAAATAAAATTAAAAAGGCAAAAAGAGCGAGTTGGAGAAATTTTATAGAAGAAAGTCATTCAATTAACGCATTTGGTAATGCTTATAGGATTTACAAGTCATTGAGATCGAAAAATAGGAATTTAGGATTACCTCTAATAGATAATTTACCAGATCATTTAAAGATCGACAAAATAAAAAGTTTAATGAACGATCTATTTCAGGATGATATTGGAGGTTTAGATGAAGATGATCATATTTTGATTAGAAATTATACGCCTAAATATATAAATAAAAATAGTGTTTATATTGAATCCAAGGAAATAGAGGAAACAATTTTAAAAAATAATATTAAAAAGCATCGGGCCCTGATTACATTAGTAACAATATGATCAGACAAGCTAAAATAAAAATAATCCCAATTCTGCATCAATTATTCAATAAATGTATAGAAATAGGATACTATCCGGATGAATGGAAAAAATCATTCTTACAAATAATTCCAAAACCAGGCAAAACGAATTATGAAGTAAATAAAAGTTATAGACCTATACCATTGACATCTAATCTCTCTAAAACATTTGAGAATATAATAAAAAATAAATTAAGTAACTATTATTTAGAAAATAATCTAATGAGCCCAAGGCAGCATGGCTTTATGAAATCTAGATCAACTATTACTGGAATGGAAAAAAATTATAGAAACTATATTGAAACATAAACAAAAATAATTGACTTCCTTGATAGCTATAGATATAGCTGGTGCATTCGACAATGCATGGTGGCCTGCGATTATAAAACGAATGGATAATGATAATGTTCCCTCAGATTTAATACGGATCATAAAATCTTATTTGAATAATGAAAGGGAGGTGAAATTTACATACGAATCAGAAACTTTTTATAAGAAACTAACTAAAGGATGTCCACAGGGTGGACCTTTATCATCACTTCTATGGAATATTTTGCTAAATGATTTGTTGATAAATTTTGAATCAATGAATGCAGATATTATATGTTATGCAGACGACGTTACAATAATTTGCTGGAATAAGACCATTGAAGGACTAAAAACCGCAAGTGAATACATCTTGAATTATGTGATCCAATGGTGTAATAGAAATAAATTAACGATCAGTACAGAGAAAACTAATTTGCTATACCTGCATAACAGAGAAAAAATACCTATTAAGGTTAATAACAATATAATTAGGCCGGTCAAGCAAGTAAAAATTCTGGGAATGGAATTTTCAAATCACAAATGGAAAAATAAAGTTAACTTTACTCCGCATGTAAATGATATTCTGTGTAAGGCAGGGCGTATGAAAAATCAATTATGTTCACTAAGCGGCAATATGTGGGGTTTAGATACTCAAAAGAGGTTAAACTCATATAAAACAATAATAAGTCCTGTACTTACATACGGATCAGAAATTTGGTTTAAATATTTAAACAATCGTTCTAAACAAAAACTGAATTCCATGCAGTACCAGATCATTTTATGGGGAGTTAGAGCATATAAAACCACTTCATCAAACTGTGTGCATTGTTTGGCAAAAATTCCACTCCTAACAGACTATAGAATCTAGAATAATCAAATATGATCTAGCCCATCTGTCCACTGAAGATCTAATTACTTACGAACCCCATGCTCCAAGTATAGTCAAATCATTCTTACACGCAAAAATGAAAGAAATATTTGATAATACTAATGAAATTTTCAGAAGCTTTTTCGTGTCTGGAATCCCAAGATTTTTCCGTCCAAATTTTTATAATATCCAATTCATTACAGATCATGGTAATTTTGGGAAATTTTTGTCAACTATCGGCGCGGTGAAGGAACCAGGATGCTTCTGCGGAGGTGAAATTCAGGACTCGAAACATCTACTAATGAATTGCCCAATTTTCCGGGTCTATAGGGAAAACAAATTTGGTCGTATTGGACAGCTTGATGAATTTGTAGACGATAAAGAGAGGTGTAAAAGTTTTGATCAATTTTGCAAATTTATTTACAACTTTCTTTTGAAATGGAAAAGGGAGAGGGAAACTTAGAAGGAAAAGAATTGCGATGCTTGTTTTTGTGTGTTTTGCTTTGTTGTTTGTTTTTCTCTTCGGACAATTTTCTTTGGTTAATTATGTAAAATAATGAATTGAACAGGATTGTATATAGCCGATTTGTTGTGATGTAGAGAGAGGTATCGACGCAAATATCCCTGAGTTTGGGATATCGCGTTTCATGATGTTAATAAAATATAATAAAATAAGATAATTTTTTTTTTCACAGAAAGAAGGATGATGATAGCCTGGGGTTGGGGGGGGGGGGGGGGGGGGGGGGGGGGGGGGTGAGTCTAGCAACACTGGGGCAAGGAAGCGGGATATGAGATTATTTTGATTTTTTTCTCTTGGAAGCTGAAGACCTGGAGTTGCTGAAAGCACAGGCCGCTGGTGGCAACATTTTTGGTTTCAGAGTATCTTCACGTGTGTGATATATTTTATTTGGGTCAAAAACAGAGATGGTAGTTTAGAGAAACCTCGGGATCATCGCCTCTGAGACATACACTTTTATATTTGTGCTTCCTAAAATTATAAACCTCTGTATAAATTTGAAAGAAAATAAATAAAACGTGACGATACTCAAAACTAAAATGTTATTAAAATAAATATCCATGAAACAACATGGACAGAGAATTACTTAATTCCAGTAAACCATTCATACACAAGACCTCAACGAGCTTTAAAATGGAGCATTGCAAATGTTGGGGGATGTGAGAGAGAACTTCATATAATATTGTTTTGTAGACATCTTGAACTTATGTAAAGTATCCCTTGTTTCATTTTTACAGAAAAATTTATGATCGAGTTTTAAATTTTTGAATTGCTTAAATTCATTAGGTTTACATCTGGGATATGCTTTTTATCTCATGTATTCAATTAATCCTTTTATTTTGTGACGAATTTAGATTCTAAAATATTATACAGGATTTTCATAATACACAACTTCTATTTTTATATCTTTTCGTTTTTTCTAACCCAGGGGACAGCAAACTGCGGCTCGCGAGCCACATGCGGCTCTTTGAATGTGAAGCTGTGACTCTCTATATAGTTCCATACGTTAATATTATCTATGCGATTACTATATATTGTTGGAAATAAAAAAATTGTGGCTCTTTAAAAACTTTGAAATTTTGTAAATTGTAATTTTTTGACTCTTCCGACATAAAAGTTTGCCGACCCCTAGTCTAACCCATTATCTCTCTCATCACCATTTTTTCAAAGCTTTAGATCAATATCCATATTATTAACCTGATTATCCTTCAAGCAATCGCCCTTATTTCAATGTTAAATTATCAAATGTTCAGATAGAAATTAGGTCTGAACTGCACATATTTTGCTATTCAGAGATTGTAAACTTTATAGGTATAAGACGTACTGTCTTCAACAAGTAAGATCTCAATAGTGTAACATGTAAACAAGAGCAAACGTGTAAACAAACTCCTATTTTCGCGTCATAATTCTTTGCTCGTCATTCCCTTGGAGACTTACTCAGCCTTACTCTATTTGATCTACCGGCCAGCGAGCCGAGTCATGTCATGGTATATAAGCAACGGCGAGCTGGCATTCTCACACAATACACCACCATGATCTATCCAGTCTTCGCTCTGCTGCTCTGTGCCAGCGCCGTGCTCGCCGTCCCCACCGAGAAACCCTCGTCTGCTCCGTCCAAAATTCCCAAAGCCCCATCTTGTGACCAGTGCCTCAGCACCCTCGACATGGTAGGATCGGTCCTCAGCGACACCGAGGTAATTGATTCTCTTAGTAATATCGTCGAACCCTTGTGTAAAATCGTCCCACTCGTGAAAAAAGCTTGCCAAAAATCAGTGAGGAAAGTGCTAGAAGAAATCCCAAAGATCATAGCGAAGAACCCACCCGAGGCCATCTGCAAGGCCGTCAAGATATGCCCCGAGAAGTCCTCCACAGACAAGCCCAACGCCGCACCAAAGAACATCTCCAAGGTCGCCGAACCCATGAATAAGAATTAAAACAAACTTTTAAATATTATGTTTCTCAATCTCTTTTTCCCAAAAAGTTAAATAAATATGTTTTTCTCTCGTTAAAGATACTTACTTCTTCTTTATTTATTTACCTAATATATTTTAAATTAATTTCCATTATATATATGTTGTATAGTTATTATTTAATTTATTAATTAAACATTACTCACCAGATGAAATTATTTTATTTCAATTATATATATTTAAAAGGTTACATTTATTTTATTTTACAATTTTTTTTTGAATCCAATGTTTTTTGCTTCACGCGCTCTATATTGATGATGATATATTCTATCTTTAAACACAGAATACTACATTCCCTCCTTCCTTTAGATGAAAGGAATCATGTCTTTATATCTTGATGATGGCTTGACGACTCTTCCACTCCTGGTGATCACGGGTTCCTTGGTAGTCGGCAAGGGTGGAGAAACCTCTGGTGGCAACTGGTGAAGAGTCTCGGCATCAAGTCTATCTGAAACAACTGGGTTAAATGTAGACCCTGTTCTACTTGAACTTGGTCGGTTTAAAGAAGTGTTCTTGTCTTGGTTTGAGGAATTATCATCTGGAATTTGTACATCAGAAGAGTTAGGGTATTCAATTCTTGTTGAATCTGAACTAAGATTTTCCTGGCTCTCTTCTGGAATTAAGTCAGAAATGTCTTGATTGGTTTCTTGAGTAGGAACATGTTTCAAATGTTTAGCATTTCTATGAATTATTTTCCTATTTTTAGTGTTGACTAATTTAAAATAATTTATTGAAGTGTTTTCAAGAATGACATGATGTTCTGATCTGAAATTTGAATCAAGTTTTCCATTATTTAGATTTGCCACATAAACTAAATTTCCAATTTCAAAATTATGAGGACTAGCTTTCCGAATTACATCATCATGTTTTCATTTTTTCTTTGTAGACCATATTGAATTCTTTGATGTTGGTTTTATCTTATTCTGCATCATTAACAAGTGAGCTTAATTTAGTCTTGATTTCTCTTGAAAATAATAGAAATGCTGGAGTCTTTCCTGTAGATCTGTTTGGAGTAGTTCGGTAAGACATTAAAATTCTGGATACATCTTCTTTCCAATCTTTCCCTTTTTCAGAACTTGAATTAAATTGTTTCTTTAGAAATCTATGGAATCATACTATCTTCCCATTACTTTTTGGGTATTAGGGTGAGGCTTTGATGTGCCTGATTCCACATTCTTTTAAAAATATTTCCATTGATGTACTTGTGGGGGCCGAGAGACTTCCTTCCTGCCTGCTGGGATGACGGACCACGCCGTCAGCAAACATACAAGCGGGGGACATGAAATAGGAGATGACCACCGCTGTGCGGCGCGGCAGATCGGCGGAAGTGAAAGAGAACCAGAATAGACATTCTAGCGTGTTGTCCTTTTTTGTCTTCTCTAAAAATGTAGCTAATAAGTAATACCAATAAAACGCTAACTTTGAGATACTTTCTGAGCCATCGCTGGACTAATAAATCGACACACCACATTGGTGAGCCGGACGTGATTGAAAAGAAAAAGCACACGCAGATTTCAAGAGATAAAGAAATGCAAAAATTGATTCAAGCTTGAAAAGAAGCATTATCCAAGATATCGGGATATCATCTCAAGACTAAGATAAGTTTTTATATTATCTTCCTTATTATTTTATCTCAATATTTTCATTTTTAACTTTATTTAGCTGTTGTGTCGAATTTTAAATTTTCGTAAGATGGAAACAGAAAATAAGCCTAGCGATACCTCAGAAATATGCAAAGTTAGTGTTAAAATACCGCCTTTCTTTTTTGAAAAACCTGAAATATGGTTCTTCCAGGTAGAGGCGCAGTTCAAAATTGGTGGAATTATTCAGGAAGACACTAAATTTAATTATTTGATCTCCCAATTAAAACCTAAATATATAGAAAACATTTGGGACATAACTAATAGCAAAATTAACAACAAGTACTCTGAATGTAAATCATGACTACTTGAATTGTACAGAGAAAGTGAAGGGTTGAGAATTAAAAAGTTAATTTCAGGTATTGAGCTCGGAGACATGAAGCCGAGCCAGTTACTACAAAAGCTCAGATTCCTTGCTACGCCAGATATCTCTGGCAATTTAATAAAAACTTTATGGCTCGATAAATTGCCCACTTCCATAAAGAATATACTTATTGTAAGCGATAAGGACATTAGCAAATTGGCCATTATGGCTGATCAAATAAACGAGATAAACCCTTTCAAAGAAATATTCGATGCGGAAGTGTGTTCTCCCCCAACAGATAGCTTGATCGCCAATTGGAAGATATTGAACGGCAAGTGTCCGAATTGAGACTGGATAGATCTAGATCTCGATCCAAAACTAGGAATCACTCAAGGGCGAGAAGTAATTCTCAAAGATCTTTCAATACAAAAAGGAAATATTGCTATTACCATTTTAGATTTGGTCCTAATTGCTCACAAAATAAATGCAAGCCCCCGTACAGTTGGAAAGAGTCGGGAAAACTCCAACCGGCGGACAGAGTAGCAACAAACTCTTCCGCCGGCATTTAGGATTGTCGCAATCTCCGATTATTTGTTACGGACAAAAAAACGGGATTGCCTTTTTTGGTGGACAGTGGTGCGGATATATCTATAATACCACCAAAGGATAAAAATAGGATGCCTAGCTCTAATTATAAACTTTATGCAGCCAATGGGACAGAAATTGTTACCTATGGAACAAAAGTTAGCAATTTGGATATCGGACTAGATAAAGATAACTAATCTTTCTATAAGAGGCGTCATTTAGTCAATCTCAGACATGGGAAATATTAGCACTCTAAATTCATCATCCAAGGTCAGCGCTATCCTAACCAAATATTCTAACCTATGTAGGCCACCATCAGATTTTGTAGAAGCAAAACATAGCGTTAAGCATTATATTCCTACAAGAGGTCAGCCAATTCACTCAAAAGCCCGTCGCCTAGATCCACAGAGATTGACTCTTGCTAAAGCAGAATTTCAATATATGTTGAATAATGGAATAATTAGACCCTCAAATTCTCCTTGGGCGAGTCCACTACATTTAGTTTCAAAAAAGGACGAATCACTAAGACCTTGTGGTGATTATAGAAGACTCAATGCAGTTACACTTCCAGACCGTAATCCAATCCCTAGACTGGACGATTTCCAACACATCTTAAAAGGTACTCGTGTGTACTCAAAAATAGACCTATGCAAGGCATTCTATCAGATTCCAATTGCTGAGATGATAAACCAAAGACTGCCATCATTACTCCTTTTGGGCTATTCGAATTCAATGTAATGAGTTTCGGTCTTAGAAATGCTACTGCCACCTTTCAGAGATTCATGCATGAAGTCTTAAAAAATTTGAACTTTGCATTTGTCTACTTAGATGATATTCTGGTAGCCTCTAGAACGGAAGAAGAGCATTATAGCCACCTTGAAACCTTATTCAACAGACTTAATTCCTATGGATTAAGAATCAATCTTTCTAAATCTAAATTCCTGGTACAGGAAATTGATTTTATAGGATACCTCATTACCTCTCACGGTGTGAAACCACTCCCAACAAAGGTTAAAGCTATTCTAGAATATAAAAAACCAAAAACAGTTCATGAATTACGCATATTTTTGGGAATGCTAAACTTTTATCGTACCTTTTTGAACAATGCCGCAGAGACTCAGGCAATCCTTCATGAATACTTGAGGGGTGCCAAGAAAAAGGATAGAAGCGAAATTAAATGGACTGAAGAAGCTGAAGTTCAGTTTGAAAAATGCAAACAAGCCCTAGCTAATACAGCACTGTTAGCCTACCCCGATGCTGAACTGCCTATCTCACTCTGTACAGATGCTTCAGATCGGGCAGTTGGGTCAGTTGTCCAACAGCTTGACAATAATATATGGAAACCAATAGCATTTTTCTCTAAAAAAATTGAATCCTGCTCAATGCAATTATAGTACATATGATAGAGAGCTTCTCGCAATATATTTGTCTATCAAATTCTTCAAGCACCTGCTTGAGGCACGTGAATTTACAATTTTGACTGATCACAAACCTTTAATTTACGCATTCAAACAAAAAAATGAGAAAGCTTCTTCTATACAATTAAGACATCTACAATACATCTCCCAATTCACTACTGACATCAAGTACTGACAACATAGTCGCCGATGCTCTGTCCAGAGTTGATGCTATCACAACCATCGACTATGAAGAGTTTGCCAAAGAACAAACTGGTGATTCAGAACTACAAAACCTGATATCAAAGAATACCTCTCTAAAATTTAAGCAATGCCCACTACAATCAGGCAATTTGTTATGACGTGACGTGTCTACCAATAATATTAGACCATTCATTCCAATTAAATTCCGAATGATGGTTTTTAGGAACTTCCACGAACTCTCACACCCAGGCATCAAAGCCACAACTAAACAATTAACATCAAGATTTATATGGCCCCAATATGAATAAAGACATTAGGAAATGGGCTCAAGCTTGTGTCAACTGCCAAAAGTGCAAGGTGTCGATACACACGAAATCAGAAATAGGCAAATATCAAGAAGTGGATGAAAGATTTAGTGTTGTCCACATCGATCTAATTGGTCCTTTACCTCCATCGAATGGTAACATCTACTGTCTGACCTGTATCGACAGGTGCACCAGCTGGATGGAAGTTGTTCCGCTACCAGATATGAAGTCTGAAACGGTAGCGTTCTACGAAAACTGGATTGTTAGATTTGGAGCACCGCATACAGTGATATCAGATCAAGGAAAGCAGTTTACTTCTCATCTCTTCAAAGATTTAACAACGCTGTGTGGTATCAAACTTCGCCATTCCACGGCGTACCACCCTCAGTGTAACGGGATGATCGAAAGGCTTCATAGAACCATCAAAACTGCCATTCATGCAACAATAATATTAAGTGGACAGAAACGCTGCCAACAGTTCTCCTAGGCTTGTGTGCTGTGTGCTATCAACAAATATAACAACCATTCTTTGTCTCAAATGGTATATGGCAAAACCATCAGACTGCCTGGCGAATTCTTTAATGATTCTAAACATCACCTGCATGCAGAAAAATTTGTTCAATAGCTTCAAAAGCAAATGGAATTGCTCAAACCCTTGATGAAAAACATTCGAAGACTAAAGTATTTTTGTCCATAAAGATCTGAAAACATGTTCACATGTATTTATCAGGACAGATAGAGTGAAGAAACCTCTGGAACCACCATATGAGGGACCCTTCCCAGTCCATGATAGAACAGACAAGTATTTCACACTCAAAGTGAAAGGAAGAAATGTGACCATCTCGATTGGCCGAATGCGACCTGCTTACTTACTGGCAGATTCGGACAATATAACTTCAGAACACCCTACTGTAGCAAGACCGATCGTGTAGGGAGCGCTGCCTTCTACATCGTCCCCACAGAATCCTGACCCACCACATGTGGAGAAGTACACAGAATTCCAAGGAACAGGATTAGCACCAGACCTGACTAGGACAAGATCGGGGAGAATAATCAAGAAACCCGTGAGAATCAAGGAGCAATAGACTATATTTCTCCTTTTTTTTTTCTTGCCTACATTGATGATTCATATATATTGTAATTAACCACTTTGTGCACCGAATCGTGACTTCGCCACTGGAAGGGGAGTACTGTGGGGGCCGAGAGACTTCCTTCCTGCCTGCTGGGATGACGGACCACGCCGTCAGCAAACATACAAGCGGGGGACATGAAATAGGAGATGACCACCGCTGTGCGGCGCGGCAGATCAGCGGAAGTGAAGGAGAACCAGAATAGACATTCTAGCGTGTTGTCCTTTTTTGTCTTCTCTAAAAATGTAGCTAATAAGTAATACCAATAAAACGCTAACTTTGAGATACTTTCTGAGCCATCGCTGGACTAATAAATCGACACACCACATACTTACAAACTGTAAGTCATTATCTGTTACAACTTCATGTGGATAACCATGTCTTGCAAAAATCTCCATCAATTTTTAAATAATTTTTTTGCCGGAAAGTCTTCTATTATCATTTCTTCAGGATATGAAGAATAGTAGTCGATCACTGTTAAAACATAATGATGGCCAATTGGACCAACTATGTCAATTCCAAGTTTCATTCAAGGTTTTGATGGTAACGGAACTATTTGTAATGGTTGATCATTTATCAATGGTTGATTCCTTACACAAATTGGACAGTTTCTTATCAAATTTTCAATGTCAAAGTCCATGTTTATCCAAAATTATTTTTCTCTTAACAGTTGTTTGGTTCTTGTCATTCCTTGATGTGTTTCATGTGCAATTCTCAAAACTCTCTTTATTAGTTTTGAAGGTAGCAAAATTCTACTTCCTTTTAAGATAAGATTATCAAAAATTGAGAGTTCATCTTTAAACTTATAAAAACATTTGAATTCTTCATTCAAAGGATATGGCCAAACTCCTTTTTGAACCATCTCTTTCAGTTTTTGAAACAAAGGATCTTGCTCTGTACAAACTTTTATCTCTTTCAAAGACAGTGCTTGAAGCTCTTCAGAAGTGATGGATAAGACTTTATGAACATAGTCCTCCAGCCATTTTTCACCACTTGTGTTAGAAAGAGGTTGTCTTGAAAAAATATTGGCAATATTTTGCTCTCCTTGAATGAATTCAATTTCAAAGTCATATGGTTGTAATCTCCAACTCAATCTTTGAATTCTTGGAGGCAAAACAGTTCCATATTTAGGATTCAGCATATAGATTAGAGGTTTGTGATCTGTTTTTAACACAAATTTCCTCCCCCAAATATAGGTGTTAAAATGTTCAATTGCCCATACACATCCCAATGTCTCTTTTTCTATTTGTGAATATCTTTTTTCAGTATCAGTTAAGGATCTGCTGGCATATGCAATGGGTCTTTTAATGCCATTTTGTTGTGTTTGTATTAATACTGCTCCAAGACCAATAGGGCTTGCATCTGTGATTAATTCAGTTGGTGAGTTCATGTTGTAATATGCCAGGCCTGGCTCTTTTGTTAGTGACTCTTTAAGATCCTGAAATGCTTTATTTGTTTTCAAATCCCAATTCCACCTAACATTTTTTCTAGTCAAATTATTTAGAGGTTCTGCCAATTTAGAAAAATTAGGTATGAATTTTCTTAAAAACCCACAAGTTCCTAAGAATGACCTTAACATCTCAATATTTTTTGGTATTGGAAAATTTAAGCCTGCTTCTATTTTCCTATTATCAGGTTTAATACCTTCACTACTAACAATGTGTGACCTAAAATATCCAATTCTTCCTTGGCAAATTTGCGCTTATTCCTGTTGAGTCTAATGCCTACTTTATCAAATCTTTGTAAGACTTTTCTAAGCTTTTCTTCTAGTTCTTGTTTATCTTTGGCGTAAACTACGACATCCTCCAAGTAACAAATTACACCTTTAAAATCAAGCAAAATTGAATCCATTCCTTTCTGGTATGCCTCTGGAGGACTTGATAGACCAAAAGGAACTTTACAAAATCTGTAACAACCACGGTGCGTGATGAAAGTTGTAAGGGGTCTTGATTGAGGGTCTAAGTCAACCTGCCAAAACCCTTTTTTTGCATCCAGCTTTGCAAATACTTTAGCACCTTTAAGGGCATGTAAAATATTGTAAATTGTAGGAATTGGATGTCTTTCTCTCAATATTGCTTTATTCATTTCCCGAAGGTCTATGCATAGTCTAATTTCCTCACTATCCCTTTTGGAACAACTATTATGTTAGAAACCCATTCAGAACCTTGATGCACTTCTTCAATGATTCCATTCTCTAGCATCTTATCAAGCTCTTGATTTACTGCTTCTACCATTGCATAAGGTATGCGACGGCATCTCTGAGCAATGGGCCTATAGTTGTCTTTCAATGTCACTTTATGACTATAGCCTTTTATAGTTCCAAGTCCATGGAAAAGATGTTCATGTTCTTGAACAAGAGTTTCTATATTAGTAGACATTGATTCATTTACATGATTTACCCTTTTAATTATACCTAGTTCAAAGCTAGCCTTGCCTCCCAACAAAGATTAAACTTTTTTTATCAATCACATAAATTTCTTCTGAAATTGAATTTTCTTTCCAAGAAATCACAGCATTGAAATAACCATAACATGGAAGAGGTCTATCTTGACCATAGGCAAAAAAGGTTCGGGTGGTATCATGTAATTTTGGCATAATTTTATGGCCATATAATTCAAGCATCTTATTATAGCTTATGAAAGTTCTATCACTCCCTGTATCAATTATCATATTTATTTCACTACCATCTATTTGCACTTTTTCTTTATTTTCAGTACCTGTATAGTAGGTATATTCATCTGAACTTTCACCTACTTCAGTCTTATTTTCTTCTTGTATGGTCTTATCTTTAGTTTGATTGAAACTTTTGTGGTTTCTATTATTATTTTAATTTGGGCGGTTCCTGCAATCTCTAAAAAGATGTCCTAATTTATTGCAATATGAACAAGTCATTTTTTTAGCACCACATTCTTGTGCTGAATGTGTATCTAATCCACAGCGATAACATTTAGGCTTTGAGGCACCTGAAAATGATGGGGTACCTTGATTAGTGAATCTACCTTTTTTGAAATTATAATCATTATAGTGCTTTTTAGGTTTAATTTGAACTCTATTTAGCGTTTGA
>CP092875.1:46607196-46638528 GCA_030710605.1 Cordylochernes scorpioides | reverse complement strand
AATTCCCACTATAATTCTCTCTGTAGTCCTGAGAAGCCAACCTCTATCGAAGACCAAAAAGGCATTAATTCGACATCTAAACTTACAAACAATCAACAATAAAGTCACAGTGTCTAGAAGGGAACCTCGTACCAACGTTCCAGAATCTCACCTTAACACTCTGATCCTGACCTAAATGTCTGATTCGATGTCCAATGAATAATAATACAGTTTATTCCTTGTTTATCTTATCTTTCATAATATCTTTGATATAATAAGAACTATAATATCTTATATTTTAATAAATGTTTGAGTGTCGTGTTGTAACCCTCTAAATAAATAATATATATGTCATAATATTACCCTTCCAGGAATAATAAAGTAAATCTACAGTCGACTAGAGAGAGGCGTAGGGAGAAGGATGTAAAGGCCGGTCACTTGATATATCAGTCACATTCCAAGGGGGCCATTTTCGTAGAACCTCAGAACTATTTTTGGACAGTCGGGGGGTGGTCGCGACACAAATGGTCGTTCCGCGGTGGCAGCCCGCTAGCGCTCCCTCTCTCTCTCGGTTTGCTGGGTCCCATCTTCCAAACTTGTGGTTTCTTTATTTCTCTCTCCCCACATTATTATTATATTGCCACATTGAAAGTCGACAGGATCATATCACAGAAGAGTCGACAGGATCATATCACAAAAGAGTCGACAGGATAAGACCTGGCCGGGAAGCAAATCCCTCATATACCGGAGTATGAAGAAACAAGAAGCCAAGCCACGATGATCGGCCAAACCCAACTCAACTGTAACCACTCCTCTTCGAGCCCTCAACCCCTTCCTCGCCAACTTTTGAACCGTTACCCTGAAGAAGTGATCGCCTACGACGGACATGAAGCTGCCGCCCACTTCTTCCAGCACTAGACCTGCCCAAGAGCGATCGCCGCGCCAGAGCAGGACACCTTCCATCATCATGGACAAGACTCCGCCATATCCCTGCCGCTACTGTGATGTACAACACTGGTACGCACAGTGTCACAGACAGAACTCTCCCGAATCTCAATGAACTTACCTGCTCTCTAAACCAGCATAACCTGTAAGTGAAATTGTTTTACCCCTTCCATTCATACTTTAAAGAGCTCACTCCTTGTAAACTCTGATGCCAATCTTTACATAATTAGCTCCATTTATTTTCTCCACGCCTATTAACAATGGTTTTATTCTCCATACTATTTAGCTAGATATTTGTAACCCATTTAATTAGTTATCTTACCATTAGAATTTAACAATCGTCATTTTAATTAAATGATTTCCATTTTAACGTAACTCTTTAAAAAAATGGAATTCTACCTATTAATGCTTTACGATTTTTACTATTAACAATAGATTTTTCATAATCAATTTATCTATAAAAATATGCCTCCAGCACCTAAACTTTTGTATACCTATTTGTATATGACCTCTCCTACTTGTAAGCACGGCTCACGAAAAATAATTTCTTTCCCTAAATGACTCAAAATTCACCCTGTAATTCAGGCGTCGAAGAATTCCAACCACCACGTGAGCCTTGCTTACAACCAACCCTTGGTGACTCTTATCTACCTTCCCCTTAATGTCCCACTCATTCTTACAACCTTGTCAACCTTATACCAGCTCAGGACCTTTTATAGAATTATTGATTAATCAATTATCAAACATTATTGCAAACAATGTTGTCATTTCAAAATCCTAATCTTCGCCCTTCATTTATGATAATATATTCCGTAGTTCATCTCTAGCCTATCTACCGACCCACACTATCTAGCCAATGGTGTGTTCGTCACAGGATGCAGATCGACTAACTGCTAGATGTTTATCAACTCCTTTTTGTTCGCACTTGAACAATATGCATCGAGCGACACAGTTCGCTTCTTCTTCTCGCGCCACACGTTCGCCACACGGACCCTGTCTTCAAATCTATGTTTGTCCCTTGTCCAAACCAGCACGATATAGCCTACCTCCGATATTTCCCACGGAGGTACGTTAAACATCGTCGCTGATTCTGTCCGGTCCGTCATCATTTCGCGCAGACATGGGTCTTACTTTCAACCCACCGCGAAATCATCGCCTTGCACAAGCTCCCACGACGGTTCAAACACCTCGTGTCCGAGCAGCTTGTCACTTGTAACGGACAACGCAGTACTCGTCCCAATTTTTGGCACTGTGCGCGCATACTTTCCGCAAATTAAATATAAGTCCATTCGACTTCCTCACCTGCACACGGGACTTTTCCCCTCGGACTCGCTACACAAGTAACTGCATAGATAAGGTAGAATGGCCCAGGGCAAGTTTCCCCTCGCTCTGTTCGCCAAGGTTCTAACATTGTATGTAGTTCTATATTTACCTCAGTCCTGAGCTCACACAATTGCCAACCTCAACCTCATTTCTCATACTCTACACCTATAGCATAGAAAGCCCATGCCAAGTTTCCCCTTGCCATGTCCGCCTGAAAAATATCTTAAAGTGTAGAGTTCCCCAGTCTTAATGACCTTCAGAATTTCATCATGTGTATGTGACTCCCCTTCTCGTTTTTCACACTCCTCCATAGCATTTCCCTTATAGTACATTAGATTTTGTTGTATATAGCCTTTTATAACCTTGATATTTTCAAAGATTTCCTTAAATGTCAAACTCTCCGGTGTTGTAAAACTGCTTGTAAATAATATTTACTTGTGTACTATACAATATTTTATTTAGATAAAACTATGTCACCATTACCTTAATTAATTTCAACTGTAAAATTATTTTCTCTATTCCTGGCTTCTCCAGCTTTAAGTATACTCAAACCATGTTCAGCCTTCTTCAACGGGGGGCCATATGTCATAATATTACCCTTCCAGGAATAATAAAGTAAATCTACAGTCGACCAGAGAGAGACGTAGGGAGTAGGATGTAAAGGCCGGTCACATTCCAAGGGGGCCATTTTCGTAGAACCTCAGAACTATTTTTGGACAGTCGGGGGGTGGTGGCGACACAAACGGTCGTTCCGCGGTGGCAGCCCGTTAGCGCTCCCTCTCTCTCTCTCGGTTTGCTGGGTCCCATCTTCCAAACTTGTGGTTTCCTTATTTCTCTCTCCCCACATTATTATCATATTGCCACATTTGAAAGTCGACAGGATCATATCACAGAAGAGTCGACAGGATCATATCACATATATATATATATGTATATATATATATGGTAATTCAACCCAACAACCCCATATTGTATATAACTTATAACAAGATTTTCATGTTGTATAATAGAAACACATCTAAAATACAATATAACGCGGCTGATGATTGTAAAACGAAAATTGAAATTATACCGCGAATGTTTCTTTTATAAAAATCGAAATTTATTTTCAAAGAGAAATAGCGACATTTCTAACTTTGAGGATGAGGTATGGAAAGGTGAAACATGAAGAGTAATGGCGAACGGAAAAATAATTTTCCGTTCGCCATTACTCTTCATGTTTCACCTTTCCATACCTCATCCTCAAAGTTAGAAATGTCGCTATTTCTCTTTGAAAATAAATTTGGATTTTTATAAAAGAAACATTCGCGGTATAATTTCAATTTTCGTTTTACAATCATCAGCCGCGTTATATTGTATTTTAAATGTTACTTTAAGTATTAGTTACGAGCGGAAAAATACGTCCAGGGTAGCCGAGTGGACAAGGCACCTGCCCGGTAAGCAGAAGGGTGTGGGTTCGATTCCCGCCCCTGGACACTTTTTATTTTTCCGTTCGCCATTACTCTTCATGTTTCACCTTTCCATACCTCATCCTCAAAGTTAGAAATGTCGCTATTTCTCTTTGAAAATAAATTTCGATTTTTATAAAAGAAACATTCGCGGTATAATTTCAATTTTCGTTTTAGAAACACATCTGTAAATAATTATATGCATTATTGACATATGTCATCACATCATCATATGTAATGTACTTTGTACAAACTGAGAATAAATAAATAAAACTCTGTAATAGATTAAGAGTTGAGCTGAAGCAAGAGATAAAAATCAAAAACGTCTAAAATCGAGATAGATGTAGCAGTCCCAAAACAACAAGGTCTAAAGATGGAAACTGCCACGGCGCCAGTGTCCAATTTCGCCCCTGATCCACCCTCGTGTGCATCTGCTGAAATGCAATACTTCTTTTCTCGGAAAAAAATATATAAGGCCCCCGTCTTAGCCAAAAATATAGTCACTTGACAGTCACTTCACCATCTGCGTGAGCCCTCGTCGATTGTACACCAGGTCCACCTCATCCACCATGTAGACCAGTAAGAACTCTTCCATCTCCATCTTTCGCTCCTAGCTCAACTTTTATCTGTTTACGGAACTTTCCTAGTGCAACTGTGTCTTCGTTTTTTGAGAATGGACATTCCCAAGCTTGTACTTTGTGAGCACTGTTAAAGGTCTTCCAAGGTACAAAGAGGTACTGGGAAACTTCCCATCCTGACTGTTCCTCTCGGTCAACACAGTATAGCGAGAGTCGACAGGGACTCACATCACATATCAAGTCGACTGGATACTCACCGCAGTTTTAGTCGACAAGATTCTACAAGAGTAAACAGGATCGCACACCATATATATATATAATTCAATCTACATCTAATATATATATATTTTATTTTTTAAAAAAACATATATATTTCATTTTCATTCATTGACTGTTCTATATTTTTTGACCATAGATTTAGAAGATAACACTTTTTGATTATTGTTGTAAATATGTATAGTTAACCCTACCTATTTTTTAAAATCACGATTATAGAATTCATTCTATAAATTCTATATTGCTGTGATAAATAATTTTTATGTGTAAATTTACTTCAAGTAATTCAAAATAAAAACTACTTGAAAGGTAAATAACTATCTTTCTTTTTCCACGACTACACCTCTCTTTTTCAACAACAAAACAAAAAATAATCATCATATATGAGGGTCGGTGATTGGATGGTATAAACCGTTGGTTTTTTACCGCTACGACCCGGGATCGAATCCCTCATTGAACACTTTTTTCTAATTAAAAAAAAATGTCACAATGGTCCACGATTCTTGCAAAATTCCAACCCCACCAGCGAGTGGAAGTAACTAAACGGCGTTCTGGCACATTTGTAAGTGTAAAAGTCGAACTGCTTTTCACATATCTATAGACATGTGGTGCACATACAATGAAAGCAGTCACCAATTTCTATACACCATGATTATCATGGTGTGTACCATATGTACTAGGGATAGTAATAAAAAACTATATTTATAGTTGCATATATATAATGATACATATTAGAGCATTTTATTCCATTGTTACACACTAGTGAATTACACTATTGTACGTGAGTCCAATATCTTTTATAATATTTACTCTTATGTTCACACAAATTATCATAAACATCTTTTTAAGCATTTAACTACGCGTCAAGAAAAGGTTTTTATTTTCAAAAACAACCATTTTATTCTATTCAACAAAACTATCTGCCAACGCTTGAAGAAAGTATTGTTTGCAAAATATTTGCTTTTTTAGGCGTAGATTAGTAAAAAATAACATCTTTGACTAAATTAAGATATATTTTTTTATTTTCAAAATTGCCGAAAAATTTTTGGAGGGGTTGTTTCTATTGCTGAGAGAGGGTGGCTTTATATATATATAGGTTTAAAATATAATTGAAAAATAATAGATATAATTGTTTTTAAAATTGCGCAAGATAATGCGCAAAAGATTAATAGAAATAGAAATATTAATTAAATGTTGACAGTGATAAAAGCGCCCTTCATACCGATATATGTGACTCGAAAATATTAAAATAGATTTTTTTGAAATATTCGAGGCTTGAAATTTTACATTACTGATATCGGCCAATATTTTCGCACCGACCCGAGATAGTACTCTGATCAAAAAGTTTAGACACTTTGCTCAAAAAATCCTGAAAACTCAATATATTTTCTCCCGGTTTGTGGCAAACACAAGCGTCGCCCTTTTTTGGAGACCTTTCCAATTTTCAAAAATCACGCGCCACAACAACGCGAGCAGCGGCTGTTCGAAGTGAAGCCAAATTTGCCCGTGCTTCGATTTCGTTAGTCACCGAAATGGAGGATCAACGAATTTGCATCAGGTTCTGTGTGAAAAACGGATTCAAGGGTGCCGAAATTTTTTGGATGTTGCAAACAGCCTACCGGGATGCCGTCATGAGCCGAAGACGAGTTTTCGAGTGGTACAAGCGCTTCAAGGAGGGTTGGGAAGAGACCGCCGACAACAAGCGTTCCGGGAGACCGTCCACATCAACCACGCCTGAAAAAGTGGACAAGGTGTTGGAACTGGTGCGTGAAGACCGACGAATAACTGTCAGGGAGGTCACCGAAGAAGCAGGGATATCATTCGGGTCGACTCAATCGATAATGAACGACATTTTGGGAGTGAGAAGACTCAACGCCGTTCTCGTTCCCAAAGATTTGACTTTTGATCAAAAGAACGCCCGGAATGAAACGGCCAGTCTCAATCTCGAAGAGACAACCGACGAACCCGAATTGCTGAAGAGGGTCATTACTGGAGACGAAACATGGATTTACGGCTTTGATTCGGAAACTACCCAACAGACATCGGGGTGGCGCTTCAAAAATGAGCCGAGAACAAAGAACGCGAGGAAGGCTCCCAGCAAAGTCAAGGTCATGTTGACGGTATTCTTCGACTACCAGGGCATCGTTCATCATGAAGTTCCACAACAAAGCTCTACAATAACTGCTGACTCCTACCTGGGAGTTTTGAGGCGATTGAGGGAAGCGATCAGGCAGAAACGGCCGGAGCTGTGGAGGAGCAAGTCGTGGATCCTCCACCACGATAACGCGCCGGCGCACACAGCCCTCAAAATCTCGAAGTTCCTGCGGGACCACTCAACCTCTGTGTTCCCCCAACCCCCCTACAGTCCCAATTTGGCCCCCTGTGACTTCTTCCTTTTTGGAAAGCTCCAAAAAAAGTTAAAGGGTCGGAAATTTCAGAGCATAGAAGAGATCAAAGTGGAATCGAAGAAGGCCATGAAGGCAATCCCGAAAACAGACTACCAGAGGTGTTTTGCCGACTGGAAAAAAAGGTGACTGAAGTGCATCGCGGCCAACGGGGACTACTTTGAAGGGGACAATTTGAATTTGGCATAATAATAAAGTTTTTTTAAACTTATGAGCAAAGTGTCGAAACTTTTTGATCAGAGTAGTATACTGCTATCTTCGGTCGCCACAGCCCTGTTAGCATTACCCGGGCTATACCACGCGTTGGTTAGTCTTGGTAGTTGGTTTCGAGAGGCTATCTTTTAAAATCAGATATTTACGCAAATTCTGCCTTAAAACCCAATTTTCGATTTTTCGGGAAGTGTCTTGGGGCAAATATTTGGTCGTTGAGGTACAGCCCGCACCACGCTGACAAAGATCGACAGCCCGAAACGCGCTGGTGATTTGTTTTTCCTAATTCATCTAGAAAATTGGTTGACCCAATATCATGGAACGATCTAAATTAACGATTTTTGTTCGACTATAAAACTCTCGAAAGGCTCACTCGGTGACTTTCGAAGCACCTGCACACGTTCTGAAATGGCACCCTTGCCCCACGTGCTGATGATATTAGAGTTTTTTTCCCAGCGCTGCGGCCGAGTTGGAAAACTCTTGAGGCAAAATTACGCTTATTTCCTGCTGTGAAAGGATTTTTAAGTCTGATATCGTTCAAAATTTATTGGAAATATAAATATTGGTTATATGATTATAGTGCGAAAACCGTGCTTCACAATGATATTGAACTGTAAAATATTAAAATAAAAGTTTTTGCAATAATTGAGGCTTGAAATTTTTCATAACTGATATCGGTTAATATTTTCGCCCCAACCCTGCTACTTTACGGTCGTCAGAAGACTGTTAGCGTTACCCGGACTGCATCACGGCAAGGTAGGGCTTGCAATTGGCTGAGAGAGGCTATCTTTAAAAAATAAGGTTTCTACGAAAATTCGGCCTTAATTACCCAATTCTCGATTTTTCGGTAAGCCATTTGGACCAATTTTTGGTCGTTCAGGTACAACCTGCTCCACATTGACGAGGGTGTAACAGCCCGAAACGCGCGAGTTGTACGTTCTGAAATGGCATCCTTGCCCCATGAGCTGGGGATATTTCGAGTTGCAGCGCTGCCGCCGAGTTCGAAAACTCGTGTAGCAAAATTATGTTGATTTCCTGGTGTCAAAAACTTTTAACACAATCTAATATAGCGCAAAATTTATTTTAATATAAATATTGGTAGATATTATGACAGTACAAAACGTGCTTCATAACGATATATGATTCGAAAATATTGTGACGAAGAAACAATTTATTAATTAAATTATTCAATGAAACTATTCAACAGATTATATAAATATATATTAATCTTTTATGTAAAATAATTATCAAAATATCTCTTTGCTTGCTTGCTCAAGATTCTCTAGCTGTAGATAGTTTTAGCTGACTTGTAAATAATTGTCGACTCGTCGCTGTGACGTCATCAATAAATACTTTAACATCTTAGGATATTTCAAGGCTTGATTTCTACGCTACAACTGGTGAAGAAGCTGGATCGATACCCATTCAGAAAAAAACGTAAAATTGATTCGGTTGAGCAAGAAGAAACAACCATGACCATCAAGAAAGAAGCAACAAATCAGGTAGGTTCATTTTTTATACAACATCTACCTAGAAACCCCTCAATGTTCTCTGGTGAGGGTTCTGAAGATCCCCATAACTGGTTGAAAAAGTATGAACATGTGGCGAAGCATAACCAGATGGACTGTACGAGTTCAAAGTAATGCCATTTGGGTTATGTAATGCTCCAGCTACCTTCGAACGAATGATCGATAATCTTCTGAAGGGTCTTAAGTGGACTATTTGCTTGTGTTACCTCGATGACATCATCGTTTTTTCAGATGGCTTTGAAGAACATCTAAGACGCCTTCAACTTGTATTAAATTGCCTTAAGAAAGCCGGATTATGTCTCAATTCCAAGAAATGCAAGTTTGGTGCAAAAACTATCACGGTTCTTGGACATGAGGTGAGTGAAAATGGAATTCGTCCCGACCAAGAAAAGATTCGAGCAGTCCGCGACTTCGCTACGCCAAGGTCATTGAAGGAAGTTAGAAGTTTTCTTGGCCTTTCATCCTACTACCGCCGCTTCATACCCAATTATGCCCACGTAGCCCAACCCTTGAATGACCTTTTGAAGAAAGACTCAGCATTTAATTGGAACCAGGAAGAGCAAAATGCATTTGAAGCTCTCAAGTCAGCGTTAATTTCCGAACCCGCTCTTGGACATTTTGATTACTCATCCCCAACCGAAATACACACTGACGCAAGCAACTACGGAATAGGAGCAGTATTAGTGCAAATACAAAAGGGAAAGGAAAGAGCCATTGCTTATGCATCCAGAACCTTAAATAAGGCAGAAAAAAATTATTCAACCACAGAAAGGGAATGCCTTGCCATCATTTGGGCTATCAATAAATTCCGACATATGTCTTTGGACAGCCGTTCACTATTGTTACAGACCACCACTCTTTGTGCTGGCTGACCAACCTCAAAGACCCATGTGGGAGGTTAGCAAGATGGGCACTTCGGCTGCAAGAGTTTGACGTCACTGTCGTGTATAAGAGCGGAAGGAAACATCAGGACGCAGACTGCTTATCAAGAAGTCCATTAGAATACAGTGAAGATATGGAGGAAGATATTCCAAGCATAGTGACTTTGCAGAACTTTAGCGAAGAGCAGATGAATGATCAAGCTCTTAGAAAAATTGCTGACCAATTACAAAGTACTCCTAATAATACCTTTGTAAAAATCGATAACACGCTCTACAGAAAAAATTATGATCCAATGGGGAAACCATGGCTTTTGGTGGTTCCACGCCATTTAAGGCAGGAATTACTGAAAATTTTCCATGATTCACCCACTGCTGGTCACCTCGGATTTACTAAAACCTATGACCGAATAAGAAAAAAGTATTACTGGCCCGGAATGTATAGAACGGTTAGAAAGTATGTGGCACACTGTTCAGATTGTCAGAGGCGTAAACATCAGCCCCAACTCCCCTCAGGGCACTTACAGCCAATACCTGTTCCTGAAGTTGCTTTTGAAAAGGTAGGAATGGATCTCCTGGGGAGATTTCCAACATCAGAAGGTGGCAACCGTTGGATTATTGTATGTACGGACTACCTAACGAAATATGCGATAACTAAAGCCCTACCCACAAGTGAATCCATGGAAGTTGCCAAATTCTTCATTGAAGATGTCATCTTAAAGCACGGCGCGCCGAGGGAATTAATCACGGATAGAGGAAGGAACTTCACATCTTCAATGATAAGTGATCTGAACAACCAGTGCAGAATAACCCATCGGAAGACGACCGCCTATCACCCCCAGACAAACGGCCTCACGGAGAGGTTGAATAAGACCATAGCAGACATGCTGTCCATGTATGTAGATGTCAACCAGAAAGATTGGGACAGGATTCTTCCATTCGTTACATTTGCATACAACACAGCAAAACAAGAGTCAACTGGGTTCACCCCATTTTTCCTTGTACACGGGCGTGAAGCCGAGACTCCACTGGACGTGTTATTCCCCAAGTTATTGCCAGAAGACGACGATTTCATCCAAACTCTAGGGGCAAGAGCCGAAGAAGCACGAAAACTGGCACGTATCCACTCCATGAGATCTCAAGATAGCAATAAACAACGCTATGACGCCCATCACAGAAATATAATTTATCAGCCTGGAGATCTTGTATTGATCTTTATCCCTGTGCGTAAAGTGGGATATTCGGAGAAACTAATGAGACGTTACTTCGGCCCATACAAAGTAACCCGAAAAATATCTGATGTGACCTATGAAGTTGAAACATTCGGAAACCAGCAAGGTCGTCGTAAAACAAAAGATTTAGTTCACATTTGTAGGATGAAACCATATTTAAACCCAGAGGACCAGGAGGACCACCTAGAAGAGGACCCAGAAGATGACTCGACAAACTTCCAGGAAGAAGACATCCCCACTGAACGAACACAACAACCACAGACCCGCGTAGAGATCTCAGGCCCTATCACCCGTTCTCGAGCCTTGAGACTGAGGATGTAAGTCTCCTTCTGAGCATCGGGTCGATGCTCTTTATAGGAGGAGGCTATGTGACGAAGAAATAATTTATTAATTAAATTATTCAATGAAACTATTCAACAGATTATATAAATATATATTAATCTTTTATGTAAAATAATTATCAAAATATCTCTTTGCTTGCTTGCTCAAGATTCTCTAGCTGTAGATAGTTTTAGCTGACTTGTAAATAATTGTCGACTCGTCGCTGTGACGTCATCAATAAATACTTTAACATCTTAGGATATTTCAAGGCTTGATTTCTACGCTACAATATTGATATACAATTTTATGCAAAAACGAGGCATGAACTTTTGCCTTAATAAAATCGGCCTTATTTTCTCCCCAACCCCATATCCCGCTACTCTTCGTTCGCCAGAAATGTTAGCGCTACCTTGGCTGCACCACGGAGAGGTAGGGTTGTGAGTTAGCTACGAGAGACTATATATAACAAATGAAAACATTAAGACGCGAATGTTTCTTTTCGCAAATAAATCAAACTTCTACTGTCCTTACTGCGTTGAAAATATTGGGAAAGCTTGGCTTATCAGTGTTGAACCGTCCCAGCGGTTTTGCCAATTACATAAATATATATGAAAATATAATAGAAAAAAATAAAAAGATAAAAAGGTCAGGTGTTGATATTAAAAATAAAAAAGCATATGCTGACCAGGAGCACATGTGCTTTTCAAATGGCAGAGCGCCATCTAGTGGAACAGAAATCAACTAAACATTGATTCGTGGATAGCTTTTCTTGATTTATCAAAAAAATGATTGCCCAAATATCAGAGAGCAGGCTAAATCAATGTTTAGTTGATTTCTGTTCCACTAGATGGCACTCTGCCATCTGAAAAGCACATGTGCTCCTGGTCAGGATATGCCTTTTTTATTTTCAATATCGAAATATCTGATTTTAAAAAAATTATAAATCCAATATATGCATATTTTCTAAATATATATATTGTAGTATTCTGTGTTTAAAGATAGAAAATATCATCATCAATATAGAGCGCGTGAAGCGAAAAACATTGGATTCGAATATAAAAAGAAAATTGTAAAATAAAATAAATGTAGCCTTTTAAACATATATAATTGAAATAAAATAATTTCATCTGGTGAGTAATGTTTAATTAATAAATTAAATAATAATTATACAACATAAATTGGCGACGTGAATTTGAAAATATAACTGTAGCCCTAAAAAAAAGTATGGCAGCCAATCTGACGCCACCTTTACCCGTGAATATGAATGCTAGCAATTTATTTGCTGAATATAAGCAATGGATGGAATCCTATGCCATTTTTGAAATAGCATCTGGGATTTTGAAAAAATCGGATGAAATTAAGAGAGCAACTCTATTGCATTGTTTAGGGCCAAATGTACAACATATATTTTTCCACTTGCCAGATGAAAAGGAAACTTATGAACAAACTAAAATGGCTTTAGATAAATATTTCACACCTCATAAAAATGTGGTCACTGAGAGATTTAAATTTAGACACAGAGTCCAGAAAGATTATGAATCAATCGACAACTACCTAATTTCTTTAAGAGAGCTTTCTGAATCTTGTGAATTTGGGAATTTAGTAGCTGATTTGATAAGAGACCAAATAATTGAAAAATGTAACAACAAACAACTTAAAGAAAAATTGTTGCAACAAGAAAATTTTACTGTCAAAAACCATTGATATTGCTAGAATGTTAGAAATTTCTAGAAAAGAAATTAGACTTCTTGAACCTGAAAATGATCAAACACTAAATAGAGTTCGAATTAAACCTAAAAAGCACTATAATGATTATAATTTCAACAAAGGTAGATTCACTAATCAAGGTACCCCATCATTTTCAGGTGCCTCAAAGCCTAAATGTTATCGCTGTGGATTAGATACACATTCAGCACAAGAATGTGGTGCTAAAAAATGACTTGTTCATATTGCAATAAATTAGGACATCTTTTTAGAGTTGGCAGGAACCGCCCAAATCAAAATAATAATATAAACCACAAAAGTTTCAATCAAACTAAAGATAAGACCATACAAGAAGAAAATAAGACTGAAGTAGGTGAAAGTTCAGATGAATATACCTACTATACAGGTGCTGAAAATAAAGAAAAAGTGCAAATAGATGGTAGTGAAATAAATATGATAATTGATACAGGGAGTGATAGAACTTTCATAAGAGCTATAATAAGATGCATGAATTATATGGCCATAAAATTATGCCAAAATTACATGACACCACCCGAACCTTTTTTGCCTATGGTCAAGATAGACCTCTTCCATGTTATGGTTATTTCAATGCTGTGATTTCTTGGAAAGAAAATTCAATTTCAGAAGAAATTTATGTGATTGATAAAAAAGTTGAATCTTTGTTGGGAGGCAAGGCTAGCTTTGAACTAGGTATAATTAAAAGGGTAAATCATGTAAATGAATCAATGTCTACTAATATAGAAACTCTTGTTCAAGAACATGAACATATTTTCCATAAACTTGGAACTATAAAAGGCTATAGTCATAAAGTGACATTGAAAGACAACTGTTCGTGTTCGTTTAAAAAAAAAGGGTGATCGATTGAAAGGAAAAACAATGAGGGAAATAAATGCACACTTACACAGTATAATAAAAGGTTTTATTTAAAAATTAAAAAGGGCTAAAAACTATTATACTTATATATAAAGAATTATGGATAAAAAACAAGAAAAAAGGTTAAGCAAAATTATACTTATATATAAAGAATTATGCATAAAAAAACAAGAAAAAAGGTTAAGCAAAATTATACTTATATATAAAGAATTATGCATAAAAAACAAGAAACAAGGTTAAGCAAAAAAAAGTAAAATTAACTAATCTTAGGGAAGGGAGATAAAAATAAGTGGCAGGGGGGTGTCGAGCTTTGTGTTCACACAGTACCTCGGGTGGCAGCACCGTCGCTCGCTTGGCTTGGCTTCCTCTTGTCGCGGCTCGTGCGATGTCCAAGGCGTCCTTTCCGTCCTCAAGTTGCCGCTTGAGGGATACTCCAAGACGTCCTTTCCGTTCACGAGACTCTGCTTGTAGGATATTTCTTGACGTCTTTCCGTCCACAAGACGCTGCTTGTAGGATACTTCTCAGACGTCTTTCCGTCCCCAAGACGCTGCTTGTAGGATATTTCTCAGGCGCGTCTGCTCCGCCTGGTCCGCTGCTTCTAACTAAGAAAAAAAGATGACGCCACATGGCGCGCCGTCCCGGGGCTCGCAGAACAACCAAACAAATTCCAGGCTTCCACGTGACTCTGCCTCCCCGGGCATCGACCGACCTTTGTCCTGATCGGTCCCAGCTGGGAGTTTCCCCGACCATGTAGATGTTTTGACCCTTTCTTTCAACTTTTCCCCTCGTCTCCCTTCACCTAAGTCTTTCATTCTATGTACAAAAGTAAGGATCGGTAAAATAGTTTTAACATTCTCCCACAAAATTTTGCTCTGAAAGAAGTCAAAATTAAGTATAAGACAAAAGAGCATATAAATACACAATACACACAAGAGTAGATATGCCTATTACATTACATAAAATACACATAAAAGAATACACATATTACACTTTTTTTTCCATACAGGTACTTTCACTAGTCCTTCGAGTCATACCTTGCAGGCTTTCTGATTACCCTACCATATCTATTTCTAGAGTCCCTGGATTCAATATTGGGCCTATTTCCTAAAAATGCATCAGATTGGGGTTCGGTATTTGAATTGTCCATTTGAATCGTCTTAACATTCGAGGATATTTCAAGAGGGTGTAAGCGTTGTAGAGCCCTGATCAAGGTTCCTGTGGATGTTTTAACATGGGCCACTCTCACTATTCCATCTTTACCTGGTATGAGATTTACTATTCGCCCTTTAGGCCAAAACATTCTTTTAAGATTTTCTTGCCCGATCAGTACAACGTCTCCTACTTTCAACTGTCTTCTATCAATATTTTCGGATTTCTGAATCAGCGCGCCTAAATATTCCTTTAAGAATCTCTGCTTCAATTCTCTCTTCAGTTGACCTAACTCTCTGTATCTATTGTGCAACATTTCTGGCTTTAAATTTTCAAATTCAGGAAAGCTAGACTCTGGACCATTTTGTAAAAACACATTAGGAGTTAACGGTTTTAGATCATTGTCGTCTTCAGAGACATAAGTGAGGGGTCGATTATTAATGATAGATTCGATTTCACAAAGGGCAGTCTGCAGTTGTACATATTTCAGCTTCCTGTGACCTAGCATCTTTATCAACATTTCCTTTATTGTCCTAACCATTCTTTCCCAAAATCCTCCCCACCAAGGAGCAGAAGGAGGGATAAAAATCCATTGTATCCTTTTAATTGAGGTTTCCCTTTCAATTCTAGTCCAATCCAATCTCTTGAATATTCTATTAAGTTTTGCGAAATTGGTGCCATTGTCGCTATATATTTTCTCGGGGCGCCCTCTCCGACAAATAAACCTATGGAGGGCCATCATGAAGACTCCTGTCTCTAAACTCTTCACCAACTCCAGATGAATAGCGCGATAGACGGCGCAAGTAAAGGCGGCTACCCACACTTTCCCACCTTCTTTCAAATGAAGAGGGCCTAATAAATCAACTCCTGTAATTTGGAAGGGTTTGCCCAGTCCAATTCTATTTTCTGGCAAAGCTGCCATTGGTCTTTGCAGAGACTTTTCTTTAAGTCTCTTGCAAGCAATGCACTTACTGATAATTTTCTTTATCGTTTTCCTTCCCCTGATTATCTAAAATTTCTCTCTCAGCTTTGATAAAATGAATTGCACCCCTACATGTCCATTCTTCAGGTGCACTTCCCATATAAGTTGCTCTACGAAGGGATGGTCGCCTGGTAGAATGATAGGAGTTTCAAATTCTTCTGGGACCTGTCCATGTAAAAGTTTGCTTTCTACACACCAAAGTCCGTCAGTGTTTTTTAATATTTTAAAACTCTTGGTTGCATTCGATTTCTCTATGGAGACTTTCTCCTGAATCATTCGGATAAGCTTTTTTTCTGCCAAGTCTAATTCTGAAACTTTCAAAGGTCCTGTTTCAGTTGACTGTTTTTTAAGTTTCCCTAAAAATCTTAAAACATAGGACATTACCCTGATGTTGAGAGAGTAATTAGACCTCCTTGTCAGTATCCAGTCTTTATAATCGATGTTCAAATTAATGTTGGTTTTCATAATGTTTTCTTCAACCTTTATTTCTTTTGGATTTATCGAGAACTCTGAATTGGGCCAGAATTCTTTAGGTTTTTTCAACCATTCGGGGCCCTCCCACCATCTGCTTTGCACAAACTGGCTTGGAGGGCAACCTCGAGACAGAAGATCGGCCGGGTTCAACTAACTAGGAACGAACCTCCAATCGTTCAAATTGGTAGTGGCCTGTATTTCTCTGACTCGGTTTCTCACGAAAACTCTCCACTCAATTTCTCTCTTTATCCAACTTAGCGCGGTAGTAGAGTCAGACCAAAGAGTTGTTTCACATTTTCTCTTCAAGGCAGCTTGGATTGCATTGGCTAGTCTAGCTCCTAGTACCATGGCCATTAATTCCAAGCGAGGGATCGTAATACTCTTCATAGGAGCTAATCTGACTTTGCTCCAAATCAAAGTTAGAGTATTTTCTCGTCCCGTTTCGCTCCTTAAATAGGCTACAGCTCCATAGCCTATTTGACTAGCGTCACAAAAGATATGAACTTCTGTAGGGAAAATGAGATCATTCCACATATATCTCGGTATCTTTATTAACTCTATGAATTTTATTTGATCCAACCAGGTTCGAAATTCCTTGGCCATACTTTCGGGTAGAGGTGTATCCCAACCTAGTTTCAGCCCCCATGATCGCTGCAGTAACAACTTTGGTGGCAAGAATACTGGAGCGCAAAATCCAAGTGGATCAAATATCCGCTGAACCATGGACAGTACCAGCCTTTTCGTTAATTTGGGTTGAAGACTCAAATTGTCAGGGAGTTCGCATTTTAATGAATCTTCCATTTTATTCCAAACAACACCCAATATTTTTGTACAGGTCCCCTTTTCAGGGTTTTCCTCCAGAGAATATTCCCACTCTCGTAAGTCCATTTTAGCCCTGTCCATAATTTCAATTGCGGCCTTTTGAAATTCCTGCACTTCCTGCTTTGTTTCCAGCGAGGTAATACAATTGTCCATGTAGAAGGATTGAGCTAAAATCTTTGCCCATTGAACAAGTGGGTCTCTTATTGATTGAAGATGGTATTCTATTACGGCGTTCAGCACAAAAGGACTACAGTTTAAGCCAAATACAAGTCTCTTATGCCTGTAAGCTATTAGTTCTCTATCGCTCTCCTTTTCCCACCAAAGGAATCTAAGGTAGTTCCGTTCAGATTCTTCAATCGCCACCATCTGGAATGCTTTTCTTATATCTGCCGTGACTCCAAATTTATTTTCCCGAAATCTTATCATCATTTCAGGGATTCTTTCCAATAAATTCGGTCCCTTTTCTAAACATTGATTCAAAGTAAGTCCATTATGACCTAGACAAGAAGCATCGAAAACCGGACGTATGGGCGTCGTTTTAGATTCCATCTTGTACACAGGGCGGTGAGGTAAATAGTAGCCTCTTCTCTCGAGAGGATTTTCCTCGAATCTTTCAATGAGTCCTCAGTCAGCCAGTCTCTAAAGATCTGACTATATTCGGTCAACTTATTCTGTGAGGTCATTTTCTTAGTGATTATATCTAACCTTTTTATCGCTATGTCAAGATTGCTGGGTATTGACTCCTTTTCTACCTTCCAAGGTAGACCTACAGAATATCTCTGATCACTTTGTCTTTGAATTTTTGTTATAAACTTTTCTTTTATTTCCTGGTATCTGGTCTCTTTGGAGCAAGTTTCAACAGGATCCCTAATGCCTAGTACTTCTAGATCCCACAAATCCTTTAAATCGCATCGCGTTGTTAGCAGATTCAAAGTCTGCTGCACATTGTCATTGCTATCAATAATTGGCGAATTGCCCATTAGTGTCCAACCTTATTTCGTTTCCACCGCAGTTAAATCTGCTTCAACATGAACTATTTTTCCTGTCAAAATCATACCTAGATAGTTAGCACCAATCAATATGTCAATCTCTTGTCCTTTAAAATTGTCCTGAGACCATATTATGCCCTTAATCTTCAATTTTTCTAACCAGTCTCCTTTTGGCAAAGGTGGTATGGCGTCGCAAATTTTACGTTGATCCAGCGCCTCAATATGGATCACATCTCTTTTATTACCTAAATTCTCTAATTCTAACATAAATTTACCGTGCTTTTCTTCACCAATCTTATTACCTCCAAAAAGACTTTTAGCTATAGTTATTTCGCCTTTTCTTTCTATTCCTATACTCCAGACTAACGACTGTTTGATATACGAAAACTGACTTCCACTGTCGAGGAGAATTCTAACCCTTCTAGAGGCTTTTGGGCCTCTTAACAGTGCTACCGTGGTCATCAGCAAGACCTGACCTGTGCAAGCTTGACTAGAAAGCGATGCAATGGGTTCAGGTGCATTTTCCTTTAGATTTTCTCTTCCTGGTTTCGTTAACCGGTTAGAAGAATTTCCTTCACATAAAACTTCCAAGTGGTTTCTCCCACAGTTTTTGCACTCCAATTGTTCTCGGCACTGACTCTGTATGTGTCCCTTTCTTAAGCATTTGAAACATAGATGGGCACTACGTATTTTATCATTTCTCTCTCCCGGAGACATTTTCATTGTGGAACGGCATTGATGACTCGCATGATTTGTTCTTTCACAAAAGAAGCATTTTATATTAGTTCGCCCTCCGAACAGACTAGACACAGTGGCGGGTCTGAAATTGCTCCTTGTTCTGGTCCCATCATTGTAAGACCTTTTATAGGGTTCCTCCTGCTTAAAGCCTTTTTCCACAAATTTCAGCCGTTGAGCACTCCTTACTTCGGCTTTTAAAAGTCCAATAATAACCTGAGCCTTTCTTGAGCTCCTCCAACCCCTTTATCTGACTCTTCCCGTTTTGCTAACTCCATACCATAACCCGAAGAAGGATGCCTGTGCCATATTTTCAAAATATCCGAAGGTAATGAAGACTCGACAAGAGGGTATAAAAAAATACCCGACAACTGGGGATCAATGCCCAATGTCTCTAACGACCGGAGGTGACTGCTCAGTTCGTCGTACAGACTGCTTAAATTTCTATTTTCTTTCTTTACATTAGATATAACCGAATTCAATAGACTTCTGACATACAGTTCTGTCAGTATATTCGGGTCACCGAATCGCTCCTGTAGGGCTTGTACCGCCAAAACATAGTTGGCGCCTGTAACGGGATAGCTTGCTACAACACGATAGGCTTCTGAATTTGGTACAATTGCTTGACGCAAATATAAAAACCGGTCGCTATCGGATAAATTCTTATTTTCGTGAATTTTCGAAAACTGCGCCCACCAAGGCAACCAACCTTCCAGAGAGCCATCATAGGTTATTAGGGCTAACTCTGGTAATTTCACATTTATTACAGTGTCCTCGCTAGCAATCGGGATTGTTTCTTCTTTATCGGGATTCCGTAATACACTGACTTTCTGTTGAATATCAAACTTTTCCTCTTCATATTTATCGCATTCTTGCCATTCCCTATCAATACTTTCCTCTGTAATCCCTTCTTTCACTACCAATAAAGCCTGATATTTTTCGTTTAGATCTACAAGTTTCGTGTAATAAGACTCTAGTCTATTAAACTTAGAATAAATATCATTCCTATCAATTTGAGACTTTTCAAATTCCCCATTTATTTCATTGATAATTCTAGTGAAAGTACCTCTTATGGCTTTTCTGCGCTTTTTAATTGCATCCATTTCCTCCATATCTCCTTTAAATCGATCACGTCCGGCTCACCAAAATGTTCGTGTTCGTTTAAAAAAAAAAAGGGTGATCGATTGAAAGGAAAAACAATGAGGGAAATAAATGCACACTTACACAGTATAATAAAAGGTTTTATTTAAAAATTAAAAAGGGCTAAAAACTATTTTACTTATATATAAAGAATTATGGATAAAAAACAAGAAAAAAGGTTAAGCAAAATTATACTTATATATAAAGAATTATGCATAATAAACAAGAAAAAAGGTTAAGCAAAATTATACTTATATATAAAGAATTATGCATAAAAAACAAGAAACAAGGTTAAGCAAAAAAAAGTAAAATTAACTAATCTTAGGGAAGGGAGATAAAAATAAGTGGCAGGGGGGGTGTCGAGCTTTGTGTTCACACAGTACCTCGGGTGGCAGCACCGTCGCTCGCTTGGCTTGGCTTCCTCTTGTCGCGGCTCGTGCGATGTCCAAGGCGTCCTTTCCGTCCTCAAGTTGCCGCTTGAGGGATACTCCAAGACGTCCTTTCCGTCCACGAGACTCTGCTTGTAGGATATTTCTTGACGTCTTTCCGTCCACAAGACGCTGCTTGTAGGATACTTCTCAGACGTCTTTCCGTCCCCAAGACGCTGCTTGTAGGATATTTCTCAGGCGCGTCTGCTCCGCCTGGTCCGCTGCTTCTAACTAAGAAAAAAAGATGACGCCACATGGCGCGCCGTCCCGGGGCTCGCAGAACAACCAAACAAATTCCAGGCTTCCACGTGACTCTGCCTCCCCGGGCATCGACCGACCTTTGTCCTGATCGGTCCCAGCTGGGAGTTTCCCCGACCATGTAGATGTTTTGACCCTTTCTTTCAACTTTTCCCCTCGTCTCCCTTCACCTAAGTCTTTCATTCTATGTACAAAAGTAATGATCGGTAAAACAGTTTTAACAACAACTATAGGCCCATTGCTCAGAGATGCCGTCGCATACCTTATGCAATGGTAGAAGCAGTAAATCAAGAGCTTGATAAGATGCTAGAGAATGGAATCATTGAAGAAGTGCATCAAGGTTCTGAATGGGTTTCTAACATAATAGTTGTTCCAAAAGGGATAGTGAGGAAATTAGACTATGCATAGACCTTCGGGAAGTGAATAAAGCAATATTGAGAGAAAGACATCCAATTCCTACAATTGACAATATGTTACATACCCTTAAAGGTGCTAAAGTATTTGCAAACTGGATGCAAAAAAGGGTTTTGGCAGGTTGACTTAGACCCTCAATCAAGACCCCTTACAACTTTCATCACGCACACATACCGTGGTTGTTACAGATTTTGTAAAGTTCCTTTTGGTCTATCAAGTGCTCCAGAGGCATACCAGATAGGAATGGATTCAATTTTGCTTGATTTGAAAGGTGTAATTTGTTACTTGGACGATGTCGTAGTTTACGCCAAATATAGACAAGAACTAGAAGAAAGGCTTAGAAAAGTCTTACAAAGATTTGATAAAGTAGGCATTAGCCTCAACAGGAATAAGTGCAAATTTGCCATGGAAGAATTGGATATTTTAGGTCACACATTGTTAGTAGTGAAGGTATTAAACCTGATAATAGGAAAATAGAAGCAGTCTTAAATTTTCCAATGCCAAAAAATATTGAGATGTTAAGGTCATTCTTAGGAACTTGTGGGTTTTTAAGAAAATCCATACCTAATTTTTCTAAATTGCCAGAACCTCTAAATAATTTGACTAGAAAAAATGTTAGGTGGAATTGGGATTTGAAAACAAATAAAGCATTTCAGGATCTTAAAGAGTCACTAACAAAAGAGCCATGCTTGGCATATTACAACTTGAACTCACCAACTGAATTAATCACAGATGCAAGCCCTTTTGGTCTTGGAGCAGTATTAATACAAACACAACAAAATGGCATTAAAAGACCCATTGCATATGCCAGCAGATCCTTAACTGATACTGAAAAAAGATATTCACAAATAGAAAAAGAGACATTGGGATGTGTATGGGCAATTGAACATTTTAACACCTATATTTGGGGAAGGAAATTGGTGTTAAAAACAGATCACAAACCTCTAAACTATATACTGAATCCTAAAAATGGAGCTGTTTTGCCTCCAAGAATTCAAAGATTGAGTTGGAGATTACAACCATATGACTTTGAAATTGAATTCATTCAAGGAAAGCAAAATATTGCCGATATTTTTTCAAGACAACCTCTTTTTAACACAAGTGATGAAAAATGGCTGGAGGACTATGTTCATAAAGTCTTATCCATCACTTCTGAAGAGCTTCAAGCACTGTCTTTGAAAGAGATAAAAGTTTGTACAGAGCAAGATCCTTTGTTTCAAAAACTGAAAGAGATGGTTCAAAAAGGAGTTTGGCCATATCCTTTGAATGAAGAATTCAAATGTTTTTATAAGTTTAAAGATGAACTCTCAATTTTTGATAATCTTATCTTAAAAGGAAGTCGAATTTTGCTACCTTCAAAACTAATAAAGAGAGTTTTGAGAATTGCACATGAAACACATCAAGGAATGACAAGAACCAAACAACTGTTAAGAGAAAAATATTTTTGGGTAAACATGGACTTTGACATTGAAAATTTGATAAGAAACTGTCCAATTTGTGTAAGGAATCAACCATTGATAAATGATCAACCATTGCAAATAGTTCCGTTACCATCAAAACCTTGGATGAAACTTGGAATTGACATAGTTGGTCCAATTGGCCATCATTATGTTTTAACATTGATCGACTACTATTCTTCATATCCTGGAGCAATGATAATAGAAGACATTTCCAGCAAGACAATTATTAAAATATTTATGGAGATTTTTGCAAGACATGGTTATCCACATGAAGTTGTAACAGATAATGACTTACAGTTTGTAAGTATGTGGTGTGTCGATTTATTAGTCCAGCGATGGCTCAGAAAGTATCTCAAAGTTAGCGTTTTATTGGTATTACTTATTAGCTACATTTTTAGAGGAAGACAAAAAAAGGACAACACCCTAGAATGTCTATTCTGGTTCTCCTTCACTTCCGCTGATCTGCCGCGCCGCACAGCGGTGGTCATCTCCTATTTCATGTCCCCCTCTTGTATGTTTGTTGACGGCGTCGTCCGTCATCCCAGCAGGCAGGAAGGAAGTCACTCGGTCCCCACAGTACTCCCCTTCCAGTGGCGAAGTCACGATTCGGTGCACAAAGTGGTTAATTAAAATATATACATCATCAATGTAGGCAAGAAAAAAAAGGAGAAATATAGTCTATTGCTCCTTAAATCTCACGGGTATCTTGATTATTCTCCCCGATCTTGTCCTAGTCAGGTCTGGTGCTAATCCTGTTCCTTGGAATTCTGTGTACTTCTCCACATCTGGTGGGTCAGGATTCTGTGGGGACGATGTAGAAGGCAGCGCTCCCGACACGATCGGTCTTGCTGCAGTAGGGGGTTCTGAAGTTATATTGTCCGAATCTGCCAGTAAGTAAGCAGGTCGCAATCGGTCAATCGATATGGTCACATTTCTTTCTTTCACTTTGAGTGTGAAATACTTGTCTGTTCTATCAAGGACTGGGAAGGGTCCCTCATATGGTGGTTCCAGAGGTTTCTTCACTCTATCTGTCCTGATAAATACATGTGAACATGTTTTCAGATCTATATGAACAAATACTTTAGTCTTCGAATGATGTTTTTCATTCAAGGGTTTGAGCAATTCCATTTGCTTTTGAAGCTGTTGAACAAATTCTTCTGCATGCAGGTGATGTTTAGAATCATCAAAGAATTCGCCAGGCAGTCTGATGGTTTTGCCATATACCATTTGAGACAAAGAATGGTTGTTATCTTTGTTGATAGCACAGCACGCAAGCCTAGGAGAACTATTGGCAGCGTTTCTGTCCACTTAATATTATTGTGGGCACGAATGGCAGTTTTGATGGTTCTATGAAGCCTTTCGATCTTCCCGTTACACTGAGGGTGGTACGCCGTGGAATGGCGAAGTTTGATACCACACAACGTTGTTAAATCTTTGAAGAGCTGAGAAGTAAACTGCTTTCCTTGATCTGATAGCACTGTATGCGGTGCTCCAAATCTAACAATCCAGTTTTCGTAGAACGCTCTCGCTACCGTTTCAGACTTCTTATCTGGTAGCGGAACAACTTCCATCCAGCTGGTGTACCTGTCGATACAGGTCAGACAGTAGATGTCACCATTAGATGGAGGTAAAGGACCAATTAGATTGATGTGGACAACACTAAATATTTCATCCACTTCTTGATATTTGCCTATTTCTGATTTCGTGTGTATCGACACCTTGCACTTTTGGCAGTTGACACAAGCTTGAGCCCATTTCCTAATGTCTTTATTCATATTGGGCCATATAAATCTTGATGTTAATTGTTTAGTTGTGGCTTTGATGCCTGGGTGTAAGAGTTCGTGGAAGTTCCTAAAAACCATCATTCGGAATTTAATTGGAATGAATGGTCTAATATTATTGGTAGACACGTCACACCATAACAAATTGCCTGATTGTAGTGGGCATTGCTTAAATTTTAGAGAGGTATTCTTTGATATCAGGTTTTGTAGTTCTGAATCACCAGTTTGTTCTTTGGCGATCTCTTCATAGTCGATGGTTGTGATAGCATCAACTCTGGACAGAGCATCGGCGACTATGTTGTCAGTACCTTTTATGTACTTGATGTCAGTAGTGAATTGGGAGATGTATTGTAGATGTCTTAATTGTATAGGAGAAGCTTTCTCTTTTTTTTTTTTGTTTGAATGCGTAAATTAAAGGTTTGTGATCAGTCAAAATTGTAAATTCACGTGCCTCAAGCAGGTGCTTGAAGAATTTGATAGATAAATATATTGCGAGAAGCTCTCTATCATATGTACTATAATTGCATTGAGCAGGATTCAATTTTTTTAGAGAAAAATGCTATTAATTTCCATATTTTATTGTCAAGCTGTTGGAGAACTGACCCAACTGCCCGATCTGAAGCATCTGTACAGAGTGAGATAGGCAGTTCAGCATCGGGGTAGGCTAACAGTGCTGTATTAGCTAGGGCTTGTTTGCATTTTTCAAACTGAACTTCAGCTTCTTCAGTCCATTTAATTTCGCTTCTATCCTTTTTCTTGGCACCCCTCAAGTATTCATGAAGGATTGCCTGAGTCTCTGCGGCATTGTTCAAAAAGGTACGATAAAAGTTTAGCATTCCCAAAAATATGCGTAATTCATGAACTGTTTTTTTGGTTTCTTATATTCTAAAATAGCTTTAACCTTTGTTGTGGGTGGTTTCACACCGTGAGAGGTAATGAGGTATCCTAGAAAATCAATTTCCTGTACCAGGAATTTAGATTTAGAAAGATTGATTCTTAATCCATAGGAATTTAGTCTGTTGAATAAGGCTTCAAGGTGTCTATAATCCTCTTCTTCCGTTCTAGGGGCTACCAGAATATCATCTAAGTAGACAAATGCAAAGTTCAAATTTCTTAAGACTTCATGCATGAATCTCTGAGAGGTGGCAGTAGCATTTCTAAGACCGAAACTCATTACATTGAATTCGAAAAGCCCAAAAGGAGTAATGATGGCAGTCTTTGGTTTATCCTCTTCAGCAATTGGAATCTGATAGAATGCCTTGCATAGGTCTATTTTTGAGTACACACGAGTACCTTTAAAGATGTGGTGGAAATCGTCAAGTCTAGGGATTGGATAACGGTCTGGAAGTGTAACTGCATTGAGTCTTCTATAATCACCACAAGGTCTTAGTGATTCGTCCTTTTTTGAAACTAAATGTAGTCGACTCGCCCAAGGAGAATTTGAGGGTCTAATTATTCCATTATTCAACATATATTTAAATTCTGCTTTAGCAAGAGTCAATCTCTGTGGATCTAGACGACGGGCTTTTGAGTGAATTGGCTGACCTCTTGTAGGAATATAAGGCTTAACGCTATGTTTTGCTTCTACAAAATCTGATGGTGGCCTACATAGGTTAGGATATTTGGTTAGGATAGCGCTGACCTTGGATGATGAATTTAGAGTGCTAATATTTCCCATATCTGAGATTGACTGAATGACGCCTCTTATAGAAAGATTAGTTATTCCATCAATTAGGCGTTTATTTTTTATATCAATATTCACTCCAAAGTTGTTTGAAAAGTCTGCTCCTATTATTGCTCTGTTAGTATTGGCGATTACATAAGGCCATTGGAATTGATGTCGAAGTCCAATATTCAAATTGCTAACTTTAGTTCCATAGGTAATAGTCTCTGTACGATTGGCTGCATAAAGTTTATAATTAGAGCTAGGCATCCTATTTTTATCCTTTGGTGGTATTATAGATATATCCGCACCACTGTCCACCAAAAAAACGCAATCCTGTGTTTTTGTCCGTAACAAATAATCGGAGATTGCGACAATCCTGAATGCCGGCGGAAGAGTTTGTTGCTACTCTGTCCGCAGGTTGGAGTTTTCCCGACTCTTTCCAACTGCACGGAGGCTTGCATTTATTTTGTAAGCAATTAGGACCAAATCTAAAATGGTAATAGCAATATTTCCTTTTTGTATTGAAAGATCTTTGAGAATTACTTCTCGCCCTTGAGTGATTCCTAGTTTTGGATCGAGATCTTGATCTCTCCAGCCTCAATACGGACACTTGCCGTTCAATATCTTCCAATTTGGCGATCAAGCGATCTGTTGGGGGAGAACACACTTCCGCATCGAATATTTCTTTGGAAGGTTTATCTCGTTTATTTTATCAGCCATAATGGCCAATTTGCTAATGTCCTTATCGCTTACAATAAGTATATTCTTTATGGGCAATTTATCGAGCCATAAAGTTTTTATTAAATTGTCAGAGATATCTGGCGTAGCGAGGAATCTGAGCTTTTGTAGTAACTGGCTCGGCTTCATGTCTCCGAGCTCAATACCTGAAATTAACTTTTTAATTCTCAACCCTTCACTTTCTCTGTAAAATTCAAGTAGTCGTGATTTACATTCAGAGTACTTGTTGTCAATTTTGCTATTAATTAGGTCCCAAATGTTTTCTATATATTTAGGTTCTAATTGGGAGGTCAAATAATTGAATTTAGTGTCTTCCTGAATAATTCCACATATTTTGAACTGCGCCTCTACCTGGAAGAACCATATTTCAGGTTTTTCAACAAAGAAAGGCGGTATTTTAACACTAACTTTGCATATTTCTGAGGTATCGCTATGCTTATTTTCTGTTTCCATCTTACGCAAATTTAAAATTCGACACAACAGCTAGATAAAGTTAAAAATAAAAATATTGAGATAAAATAATAAGGAAGATAATATAAAAACTTATCTTAGTCTTGAGATGATATCCCGATATCTTGGATGATGCTTCTTTTCAAGCTTGAATCAATTTTTGCATTTCTTTATCTCTTGAAATCTTCGTATGCTTTTTCTTTTCAATCAAGTCCGGCTCACCAATGTGGTGTGTCGATTTATTAGTCCAGCGATGGCTCAGAAGGTATCTCAAAGTTAGCGTTTTATTGGTATTACTTATTAGCTACATTTTTAGAGGAAGACAAAAAAGGACAACACCCTAGAATGTATATTTTGGTTCTCCTTCACTTCCGCTGATCTGCCGCGCCGCACAGCGGTGGTCATCTCCTATTTCATGTCCCCCGCTTGTATGTTTGCTGACGGCGTGGTCCGTCATCCCAGCAGGCAGGAAGTCTCTCGGCCCCCACAAGTACATCAATGGAAAGATTTTTAAAAGAATGTGGAATCAGGCACATCAAAGCCTCACCCTAATACCCAAAAAGTAATGGGAAGATAGTATGATTCCATAGATTTCTAAAGAAACAATTTAATTCAAGTTCTGAAAAAGGGGAAGATTGGAAAGAAGATGTATCCAGAATTTTAATGTCTTACCGAACTACTCCAAACAGATCGACAGGAAAGACTCCAGCATTTCTATTATTTTCAAGAGAAATCAAGACTAAATTAAGCTCACTTGTTAATGATGCAGAATAAGATAAAAACCAACATCAAAGAATTCAATATGGTCTACAAAGAAAAAATGAAAACATAATGATGTAATTCGGAAAGCTAGTCCTCATAATTTTGAAATTGGAAATTTAGTTTATGTGGCAAATCTAAATAATGGAAAACTTGATTCAAATTTCAGATCAGAACATCATGTCATTCTTGAAAACACTTTAATAAATTATTTTAAATTAGTCAACACTAAAAATGGGAAAATAATTCATTGAAATGCTAAACATTTGAAACATGTTCCTACTCAAGAAACCAATCAAGACATTTCTGACTTGATTCCAGAAGAGAGCCAGGAAAATCTTAGTTCAGATTCAACAAGAATTGAATACCCTAACTCTTCTGATGTACAAATTCCAGATGATAATTCCTCAAACCAAGACAAGAACACTTCTTTAAACCGACCAAGTTCAAGTAGAACAGGGTCTACATTTAACCCAGTTGTTTCAGATAGACTTGATGCCGAGACTCTTCACCAGTTGCCACCAGAGGTTTCTCCACCCTTGCCGACTACCAAGGAACCCGTGATCACCAGGAGTGGAAGAGTCGTCAAGCCATCATCAAGATATAAAGACATGATTCCTTTCATCTAAAGGAAGGAGGGAATGTAGTATTCTGTGTTTAAAGATAGAATATATCATCATCAATATAGAGCGCGTGAAGCAAAAAACATTGGATTCAAAAAAAATTGTAAAATAAAATAAATGTAACCTTTTAAATATATATAATTGAAATAAAATAATTTCATCTGGTGAGTAATGTTTAATTAATAAATTAAATAATAACTAAACAACATATATATAATGGAAATTAATTTAAAATATATTAGGTAAATAAATAAAGAAGAACTAAGTATCTTTAACGAGAGAAAAACATATTTATTTAACTTTTTGGGAAAAGTAGATTGAGAAACATAATATTTAAAAGTTTGTTTTAATTCTTATTCATGGGTTCGGCGACCTTGGAGATATTCTTTGGTGCGGTGTTGGGCTTGTCTGTGGAGGACTTCTCGGGGCATATCTTGACGGCCTTGCAGATGGCCTCGGGTGGGTTCTTCGCTATGATCTTTGGGATTTCTTCTAGCACTTTCCTCACTGATTTTTGGCAAGCTTTTTTCACGAGTGGGACGATTTTACACAAGGGTTCGACGATATTACTAAGAGAATCAATTACCTCGGTGTCGCTGAGGACCGATCCTACCATGTCGAGGGTGCTGAGGCACTGGTCACAAGATGGGGCTTTCAGAATGGGAATTTTGGACGGAGCAGACGAGGGTTTCTCGGTGGGGACGGCGAGCACGGCGCTGGCACAGAGCAGCAGAGCGAAGACTGGATAGATCATGGTGGTGAATTGTGTGAGAATGCCAGCTCGCCGTTGCTTATATACCATGACATGACTCGGCTCGCTGGCCGGTAGATCAAATAGAGTAAGGCTGAGTAAGTCTTCAAGGGAATGACGAGCAAAGAATTATGACGCGAAAATAGGAGTTTGTTTACACGTTTGCTCTTGTTTACATGTTACACTATTGAGATCTTACTTGTTGAAGACAGTACGTCTTATACCTATAAAGTTTACAATCTCTGAATAGCAAATTATGTGCAGTTAAGACCCAATTTCTATCTGAACATTTGATAATTTAACATTGAAATAATGGCGATTGCTTGAAGGATAATCAGGTTAATAATTTGGATATTGATCTAAAGCTTTGAAAAAATGGTGATGAGAGAGATAATGGGTTAGACTAGGGGTCGGCAAACTTTTATGTCGGAAGAGTCAAAAAATTACAATTTACAAAATTTCAAAGTTTTTAAAGAGCCACAATTTTTTTTATTTCCAACAATAAATAGTAATCGCATAGATAGTATTAACGTATGGAACTATATAGAGAGTCACAGCTTCACATTCAAAGAGCCGCATGTGGCTCGCGAGCCGCAGTTTGCTGACCCCTGGGTTAGAAAAAAACGAAAAGATATAAAAATAGAAGTTGTGTATTATGAAAAACCTGTATAATATTTTAGAATCTAAATTCGTCACAAAATAAAAGGATTAATTGAATACATGAGATAAAAAAGCATATCCCAGATGTAAACCTAATGAATTTAAGCAATTCAAAAATTTAAAACTCGATCATAAATTTTTCTGTAAAAATGAAACAAGGGATACTTTACATAAGTTCAAGATGTCTACAAAACAATATTATATGAAGTTCGCTCTCCCATCCCCCAACATTTGCAATGTTCCATTTTAAAGCTCGTTGAGGTTCTGTGTATGAATGGTTTACTGGAATTAAGGTATTCTCTGTCCATGTTGTTTCATATATATTTATTTTAATAACATTTTAGTTTTGAGTATCTTCACGTTTTATTTATTTTCTTTCAAATTTATACAGAGGTTTATAATTTTAGGAAGCACAAATATAAAAGCGTATGTCTCAGAGGCGATGATCCCGAGGTTTCTCTAAACTACCATCTCTGTTTTTGACCTAAATAAAATATATCACACACGTGAAGATACTCTGAAACCAAAATGTTGCCACCAGCGGCCAGTGCTTTCAGCAACTCCAGGTCTTCAGCTTCCAAGAGAAAAAAATCAAAATAATCTCATATCCCGCTTCCTTGCCCCAGTGTTGCTAGACTCACCCCCCCCCCCCCCCCCCCCCCCCAAGGCTATCATCATCCTTCTTTCTGTAAAAAAAAGTATCTTAAAAAATTCAATTAAATTAAATTTTAAAATTATTAAAGAACATTTCACAAAAATAAATAAATAAAGATTAGAAAATATTGAATTAAAAAATAGTTTTCAAATATATAATTAATATTTTCCAGGAATCTTGGGGTCAGCTTGGGAAAGGTTCAGGGCTCGTGATGAAGCTGGTGCTCTGCCTGAAGTTGGTGATTTCAACACCCATTATGAGCTTGTGACTTACCCATAGGCATGCTGGAGTCTGGCTTGGTACTGGTGGAGTCAAGTCAACCATCATAGGTCAGTGGCTCGACCACCAGGAAGGGGCGTCTGAGTCCATCTCAGACTAGCTTTGTAGGGCCAGGTCATCCACCACAGGTCAGGTGGCTTGACCACAGGAAGGGGATCTCAGTCTCTGGCTCGGTGCTGTCAAGGCTAAAGGCGGCTTCAGGCTCCATCTTTACACTTCACAATCACCAGAGGTTTTCAGCTTAGATAGGGAAAGTTGGAACATGGTTAAGTTTGGTGAAGTTCTGGGTGATTTTGGCATATGTGGCCACGAGGTGTCCTACAAATATTAAAAAAGAAATATGGAAAGTTGTTCATTCCTGGCCACTCCAAACACCTAGAAGTCTGAACTTGTAAT
>CP092875.1:46550846-46607096 GCA_030710605.1 Cordylochernes scorpioides | reverse complement strand
ATTATGAGGCTGGTATTTTAATTATTCTTTCAGACTCAAATCATTCCTACACACAATAAACAAGGGAAGCATAAATATAGCTTGCCACATTCATATAATCCTTAGCCAACTAAGCTCAATAGGCAAACAGTGCAATGGATACCTGCTCAGGTTGAATTAGAAAACAATGAGAGAAAATGATAGCTTGGCGAAAAGAGGAAGGGGCAAACGAAACAAACCAATTATAAACTCTTTAAGAATGCAAATACTAAGACAAAAACAAAAATCCTCCTAACATCAATACAAATATCCCAGCCAATCTGAAAGCTCAAACTTAGTAGAGAATTACCGACCTTCATATTCTGAATAAGAAAATTAAATTTTAAAGGAATGAAAATAAACTCAGATATGACAAGTTTCTTAAGAAAATTTAGAACTGAGAAAAAAACTCAGCTTATTCCAGATCACATTTTCAGCTACTAATCTTGGAGAACATCAAGTCAGCAGAAGACCTGATACCTCAGTGATTGTGCACAGAGTACATGGACTGAACTACCCAATGGATAAGACACTGTCATTGCCATGAAAATAATACCAGCTTTATATAAAAGTCCACTTTCCAGCTCATGTAATGATTTTAACTCGTGCTCAGTCTCGAGTTTCACGACTTGTATGTATAAATTTATTCTTTATGGAGATATTTTATACATATATTTAAAGCTTTCATCAATTGAATAGTCTTGTAGAAGAGTTCTTAGTATTTAAAATATATCCCATCTTGATGAATAAAATAACTTTATTGCAGAGTAGAGAGAGTAGAATATATTTCATATATATTATATATATATTTATATTTCATATATATTTTCCACAATATTGCTTATACGAAATAATATGTGACAAATATATTTCGTATTCAAATTCGAAAATAAATTTCATAAAATCTCTAATTTTAATATAAAAATTATACCAATGGCTATTTTTCAAACAATTGAAGAAGACCAATCAACCACCTCCACGGGTGATTTCTCAGCGATCAAAATTAAGAGGAACCAGGTCAGTTCAACGCCAATAAGAAGTAAATCATGTTTCAATATCAATGATCTCATTTATATTATGCAAATGTTTAGACCTGATCCTTCATATCATATGTCATCGTTTAAATGAAGAATTATTGATAGAAGTGAGGATGTGGAAACTCGAATTGGAACTTTGAAGAATTATCTTCATAAATATCTGTATCGATTTAAAACCTCAAAGGGAAACAAGATCAATTGGAAGTCGTTATTATGTAAGCGCTGCTATATACCCTCACACATATCACAATGAAATATGGAAATAGATATAAACCACGCGGATAATTGATATTTATATAAAAATAAGAAATAATATTTAATTTTTAGAGAAGAAATGCCTAATAAAAACAAATTACACAATTTACAAAATTTAAAATATCAAAAATATCATCAGTCGATTCTAAAAGTCAAACGTAAAATCATATATTTATTACATTTAGATACAAAGCTTTGTGTGCATAACAGAAAGGAAAAGATCAGGTAGCCAGGAAAACATAGAATCAGCCCTAACTGGTACTTTCTTCATACAGAGGACTTTGCACTAAGACAACTGTAGACTTTGATACCAGACCATGATGTATAACTAAAGAATATAAATATAGTCAAATTAGCTCATAATTAAAAACTGAGAAATATTATATTTATAGCACGCTTGAACATCTATATATTCCTTAAATATAAACCTGTTATTAAACTTATCCCACGATTGAATATACATTTATTATTAAATTATTATATATATTTATATATTTAATTAAAAAGGCATATATTGGATCAAAATATAATTTATTTTACCAATATTTCAGCTGGCTGAACGCCAACCTTTATCAAGGTGTTATAACACCTTGATAAAGGTTGGCGTTCAGCCAGCTGAAATATTGGTAAAATAAATTATTTTTTGATCCAATATATTCCTTTTTAATTAAAGATTTATCTATGGATTGCTCTATTTTCAAAATATTTATATATGAAATTAATTATTTATATTCGTGAAAATATTGTATTTTTCCCTCTGAATGAATTAAATTTTTATAATATATTTCCATTTGTCTTTTTCTCAATTTATTTTGTCTGTATTTCCTTGAAATTTTTATATTGGTCTATTTTTGAAGGTAATATATATATATATGAAAAAAGAGGCCCTTTTCCCTTCAATGTGCATAGGATCGATTAAACTATTGCATCACCCTAGTAAAAAGGTTTCCTAGCGATGATGCGTAATGAGCCATAATGCCAGTTTTGGCAAATTAAGACAAAAAGCCAGCCTGTATACCTTTTTCTTTATCATCACCAGTAAAGTTTTTTACTAGCATGATGCAATAGTGCCATCAATCTGATGCATGTTTAAATGAAGAGGTGCCACATTTGGTAAATGAATATCATCCTCCCTCAACCATATGTTATATATATATGTGTACAAAATAATATAAAATTATAAAAATGTTTTCAATATACCTTTTTTGGAAAGTATTGTAATTCTCTATGTCTGAGCATAATGTTTTAATCTACATCTGGAACTATTGAACTTTTTTTTCTGAAAGGATTGTAATAGTCTATATCTCTGAATGTATTGTTTGTTAATATCTATACCTGAACGTATTGTATTTGTTTATTTCTGGGAAGGTGTTGTCTATTTTTCAATTGATTGTACTTATATTTTGAAAATATTGTACATTCCTGCGACTATTGTATTTCTCCATTTCTGAGAGTAGTGTATTTTTGTCTATACCTTGCAGTATTGTACAAATATATTTTCCTGATAATTATATATATTTATTTCTGGATGTAAATAAATTGTTTATATATATTTATTGTATGTCTCAACTTTCTAGAACAATTTTATCCAGGAACTATTGTATTTATCTCTATCCCTGAAATCCTTGTATTGAGATATTTTTGAAAGTTTTGCTGTTTGTATATTGCTTTAAGTATTTCATTTATATATTTCATAAAGTATTGAATTATTAATTTGAAAATATTATTCATTTCTGAATTATAATCATAAATGTATTTCACAAATATTTTAATCATCTATTTATAAGAGAAGGTATTGTAGAAATCTATTTTTCTGAGAGTAGTTCCTTAAAACAAATTCTTCATTTATTATAAAAATTACAATATTATACATTTCAACTAACTTTATTTACTTTCAACACATAACAGATGTACGAAAGAAATTCTTATTTAATATTTGTGGAAAATATTGAGTAAAATTTGGATACTCTTTATAGTAAAATAGTGTGTCTATTTAAAGAAATATTTATTCAACTTGCTTTCATGTTTTATTACAAATTTATCCTAAAACTGAAGGAGTTTCTGTTAATAGAAATAGTATATGTTTCATTTTAAACGTAACCTTTGAGATATTAAATGTATAATTCACTTGAGTATAATTCAATAAATTTATCTTTCCTTGACATTAAAATTGTAATATACTGTTAGATCACCTAAAACCTAAACACTTCTACACTCCAATTCAATGACATTTATAGTATAACAAAATATTTGACTACCATTTAGGCGGGGAGTATTATGAATAGAAAATGCATAAATATAATAGAAAGAATGAAATGCAAATTTGGATAAAGTAAAATAAAAAGTATTCAAAAAAGCAGTGAAAATATGTGAAGAAAAAAAAAGAAACATAGAATTAATAATTTAAAAATCAACAAGGGAAGACACAAGATAATAATAACAAATACAAATAAATAATTAGTGTGTGACGTTAGGTAAGAGCGTTGTTGCCATCTTCAGACAAAAGTACTGAATGTAATTATATGCATTCAATACTTTTGTCTGAAGATGGTATCAACGGATTAAGTATTTTTCTACGCTTTTACCAAAACACATGGAACCGAAGTACATGGAGATGAGGTAAAAGAAAAAGGAAGAAAGTAATCAGATTTGTCAGAATAATGTAGTGTGAGGTAGAAATAAAGCTGCATATAAATCTAATGTAGTTCTAAATAATGTATTTTCATCGTGAGAAGTCATGTAGAAATATATATGTTGACATTCAATTATAAAATAAGTTTTAGAATATTATATTATGAGGCAATAACGCGTCATATATATAAAATAATAATGAAAGCATTAAAACACAAATGTTAAATTTTATTTTTTTATATAATGTCCTTACACAGATTAAAACTACCGCGAGGGATTGGCCGCTATAGACCACTGTTAAATTGCCACAGTCTGGTCAGGGACCGCTATTCAATAGCCACATTCCGGTTCAGAGACTTCATTTAAATAGCATCATTCTGATCAGAGACCGCTATTCAATAGCCACAATATGGTCAGAGACCGCTATTCAATAGCCACATTCCGGTTCAGAGACTTCATTTTAATAGCATCATTCTGATCAGAGACCGCTATTCAATAGCCACAATCTGGTCAGAAACCGCTATTCAATAGCCACAATCTGGTCAGAGAATTCTATTAAATAGCCACAGTTTGGTCATAGACTGCTATTCAATAGCCACAGCCTGGTCAGAGACCGGTATTCAATATCCACAGTCTGGTCTTAGATTGCTATTCAATAGCCACAGTCTGGTCAGAGACCGGTATTCAATATCCACAGTCTGGTCTTAGATTGCTATTCAATAGCCACAGTTTGGTCATAGACTGCTATTCAATAGCCACAGTCTGGTCAGAGACCGCTATTCAATAGCCACAGTCTGGTTAGAGACCGCTATTCAATAGCCACAGTCTGGTCAGAGACCGCTATTCAATAGCCACAGTCTGGTTAGAGACCGCTATTCAATAGCCACAGTCTGGTTAGAGACCGCTATTCAATAGCCACAGTCTGGTCAGAGACCGCTATTCAATAGCCACAGTCTGGTCAGAGACCGCTATTCAATAGCCACAGTCTGGTCAGACACGGTATTCAATAGCCACAGTTTGGTCATAGACTGCTATTCAATAGCCACAATCTGGTAAGAGACCTCTATTCAATAGCCACAGTTTTGTCATAGACTGCTATTCAAAAGCCACAGTCTGGTCGGAGACCAGTATTCAATAGCCACAGTCTGGTCATAGGTTGCTATTCAATAGCCACAGTCTGGTCAGAGACTGGTATTCAATAGCCACAGTTTGGTCATAGACTGCTATTCAAAAGCCACAGTCTGGTCAGAGACCGCTTTTCAATAGTCACAGTTTGGTCAGAGAACTCTATTCAATAACCACAGTTTGGTCATAGACTGCTATTCTATAGCCACAGTCTGGTCAGACCGGTATTCAATATCCACAGTCTGGTCATAGATTGCTATTCAATAGCCACAGTCTGGTCAGAGACTGGTATTCAATAGCCACAGTTTAGTCAGAGGCCGCTATTCAATAGCCACAGTCTGGTTAGAGACCGCTATTCAATCGCCACAGTTTGGTCATAGACTGCTATTCAATAGCCACAATCTGGTCATAGAACTCTATTCAATAGCCACAGTCTGGTCAGAGACAGCTTTACAATAGCCACAGTCTGGTCAGAGACAGCTTTACAATAGCCACAGTCTGGTCAGAGACAGCTTTACAATAGCCACAGTCTGGTCAGAGACAGCTTTACAATAGCCACAGTCTGGTCAGAGAGAGCTTTATAATAGCCATAGACTGGCCGAGAATTATTTTCAATACCCATAGACGGAGGCTGAAAGCATATGGACAAAGGCGGGCCATTAACTAATTTAGATCGGACTACGAGGGGTTCCGGTGACCAAATATCAGGTCATAATCATCATAGTTTTTATATGCAATTCGCATTCTTCTCTTTTTTCCCTTTAATAAATATTTCGAGCCCTACTGCTCGTTCTTCCAATATCATATCAATTTAAACATTTAATTTCTCTGTACAATCCGTAGTAAACTAGATAGAGCTTTTATTTTTTTTTTTATTATGTTCGAGCATCAAGATTCCGCCGCGGACGTCAGATCATTGAATGTCTATATTTCGAGGTTTAAATTCATCAGGGCTATCTTCACTCTTTCTATCTTCAGCGACATGCCGAAGATCATCTTCCTTAACCCCACCATTGCCTCGCTGTTCAACACTGCCTTGCCTTATGACGATTTTAAACATCCCGCACGTCTCAGAGTGACAAGGTTCCCTGTATCTTCTCTTCATATCATAAATTTTTGTAGTTTTCACATTTAGCCGCATCCCAGGTTCTTTCAGTGGAGGTCGTCGCTTTAAGTTAATGGCTGAACTTTCGGTAGCTACCTGGTGACGACCATGTGATTTATCCATTCACCCATTTTTGTCGGAGAGACACAATATTTTCTGAATTCATCAGAGGGAGAATTAGACTTATTTATATGGCCCAGAGATCTGACTCGAAGAACTGTTGTTTTGTCCAGCCTCCCTCCATAGTGTCGCAATTTGTTAGAGATTCTGGTGAATTTTCATCAAAATAAATAACAAATCACAAAGTATAATTGTGAATATATTTATCATTATTTCCATATTAGCCTATATAAAAAAAAACTAATGGAGCGTTCTCAATAAGCAACAACTTTCGTAGGCGCTGGCCCGTTCATAGCTTCGAAGCGGTGTACTCGAGTTAATGTAAGTTTTGTGCGATAATATATTAAAACTAAACGAATTTGAACGATAAAATATACAAGTGTATTAAAAATTTGGGCTGAAAATAGTTCTTGGTAACCAAAAAAAAAAGAGAGTACGCGCATCATCGAATTTCGATGCGTTGCCAGATCATGGCAACGAATATTGGATATATATTTGAAATTATAAAATAAAAGCAAATTTATTTCATTGTATAATCCTAGCCAGGTAATAGAAGCGTCCCGATATGTTGTTTACTATTTATAAAATTCACACAAACAGTCCAAATATTAAAACGACCTCGTTTTATTTTTCAGGATTTTGTTGAGCTCCATATGTAAAACATTTACTACCTATTTGGAGCCAATACTCTTACGAGATTCTTCACCATTTTAAATTTACAAATAAAATATTGAAAATTTTATTATTTTTTATTTTATATGGACCAAAGTGTATTTTAAAAAGGCCTTCTTTGATAATCAACTTAGCAGATGGGTAGGAAAATACAAACAAGGTCACCACGTCGTAATGGACAGGATATCATATCGCCTTTTTCTATATCCTAAGTTCTGGGTGTCTATCATTAACAGACATATGTTCTTCATAATCTGGCTGATTGGGCATTAGAATGTCCAACATTGATTCATCTTCTCGTCGATGTCATATTGAGGGTGAAGTCTGTGATTTTTTTTTCTCTTCTGTGTTATAAGCAAAGAGACAAAATACTCCTCTATGTAACCTTGGGCTAGTTATGGGGTTAGCTAAGACTCTGTAAATCTTAATTTGAATAATTCTTAGAATGATCTTCTTTTTATGCCATTCGAACATTTAGAAGTCTTTCGAAATTCCTAATAGTTTCTTTTTGTTTTTCCATGAAGTCATGTTTATTTCATTCCATTGGGATTTAATTTCCATTATCACATCCTTAGCTAGTCATTATCTGATGTTTCTTATTAATTATTTATGCTCAATAGACTCACATCTCCCTTTGTTCAAATGTTTCTCCCAGAGCGGAGTGAAATCCTCCCAGGGCGTCAGGGTATCATCATTACTCTCACTTCATCGTCGGGCTGTTCCCTCCAGATAGAATATGGCATTTAGCGAAACACATAGAGTCGTCCAATCTATTGTATTTACCCACCTGTTTATAACCCTCGAGCCAATATTGGGGTTCTGGATTTCCATCCACAGCAAAGGTAATTTTGACTAATGCAAGGCGAGATGAGTTGAGGTACTTTTACATATGGAAGTAACAATGTACAAAAGTATCAAATAAGTAAACCTATCTTCGGACAACAGAAAAATACAAGTATACTAGTTTCTTTTTTTTTTCAATTTAGAAATAATAATTAGTTCTTTAAATAAGTATAATACAGTTGTTGTATGCGACAGGGCTGAAAAATTATGGATTTTCCTCGCTACAAATCCAACTTCTGACATTACTGCGATATCTAAAACTTCAAACGACCTTTAGCTGGGACCACCTCTGTGACCAAGAAGGAACGGCAGTGGTGTGGATTTCCAACAAGTCCAATGAACAAGCTGTGATGGCATAGATAACGACTATGAAAGTCAAGCCCAAATGCTTTTGTAAGTATTTTTATCTATAGGATATATGTCACTGAGACATTTGGGATAGACAAAGTGGGAGAGGAAGTTATTCCGATCTTGAGAAAAGGAATATAGAGCAATGTGTCTAGATCTGTTCGCAAGTAGGTGATGCTCAGGTGCATTGTTTTCAAGCTCTTGTGATGGTGTAGATTAATAATTTAAAATTTTGTATAAAATAACCTAAACACCCAGCACGCAGACAATCAAATTTGTATGGATATTTTGATGTAATATTTTATTAATGAAAAATAAAGGTCAACTCTCCCATCAAAATAGATATTAACAATAAGCATTAAGGTGTCGCTATAGCACTGAACTGAGTACGATAGTTTGGTGAAACAGCCAATAGATTATACTTAATTATAGCATCTATTTTAACAGATAATTTATATTACTTTTTACAAATCAAAGTTTATTATTATATGATCCAATAAATAGATGCAGCTGATATTTAATATCAGAACATCAGAGAAATTAAATTATATAATTTTTGAATTACAATTTGACAAAATGAATTTAATGTAGAGTCTTTACATATTCAACAAGCTGCCTGTGGATGATATAAAACATGGCACTAGTATTTTCGGAGATAATAAACAAATATAATTTGAAATTCTCTTTAAATAGCTATGGTAGATATTATTATTTACAATATGAGAAACCTTTTTATTGAATATTTGAAACATTAAACTAATATACTGATGAAACAAATTTAAATATAATGTTTTTTACATAGTTACTTCAACAAAATTGAAAATTCGAGAAAACTCTAACGGGTATATTCAATAAATTAATATCGATAGTTTCCAATCGAGAACGCTTGAAGAAATCTTATCGGGAGAAGGAACTATATAGGTAAGTAAGGGAGAGTTCGGGCTGTTTAGATAGAAGAGGCGACAGAGGGGGTTGTTAGTTACAAAGAGTGGAACAAGATGAGTAATAGGGGATGTGGCTAGTTAGTTATGAGAAGACAATGAGATCCACTAAACGTTTTTGCTGTTTAATGAATGAAATAAATATTGAAGAGCGGGAAATTGGGGGGTAGGAGTCAGGAGAGGTAAATTGAGAGGTTGTTAGAAAGGATTAAGGAAATGAGGTAGTTAGGAGGGAGCGCAGAATTGGAATTAATTTAGGAGCGCTGCAATTGGAAAATACATTTAAGATGTAGATGGTTGGGTAATTATATAGGAGCGTAAGTAGGATATATGGTTAGGAGGAGGCGTAGGTGTATTTAGTCATGAAGGGGTAGCAAGTTTATATTGTCAGAGGTGGGGCGCTGTGGGTTTATTTAGTTAATAGAGAATGGTGGGATCATTAATTAGTAAGGGGCATTAGAGTCATTTTATAAGGAGGGGGTGGTGGAGTTATTTAGTTGGCAGGAGGGAGGGGGGTATTTTATCAGGAGGAGAGTGGGGATTATTTATGTAGAAGGGAGCAGGTGCATATTTAGGTAGTAGGGGGAGCCTATTTAGGTAGAGGGGGGGGGGCAAATTTAGGTAGGAGTGAGGGGGACTATTTAGGTAGGAGGGAGTGAGGACTATTTAGGTAGGAGGGAGTGGGGACTATTTAGGTAGAAGGGAGGGGGCTTATTTGGGTAGGAGGGACGGGGCTTATTTAGTTAGAAGGGAGAAGGGACTATTTAGGTAGGAGGGAGGGGGGACTATTTAGGTAGGAGGGAGGGGGCTTATTTAGTTAGGAAGGAGGGGGGAATATTTAGGTAGGAGGGGGGCTCATTTAGGGAAGAGGGAGGGGGACTATTTAGGTAGGAGGGAGGGGGCTTATTTAGGTAGGATGGAGGGGGGACTATTTAGGTAGGAGGGAGGGGCTTATTCAGGTAGGAGGGAGAGGGCTTATTTAGGTAGGAGGGAGGAGGGACTATTTAGGTAGAAGGGAGGGGGCTTATTTGGGTAGGAGGGACGGGGCTTATTTAGTTAGAAGGGAGAAGGGACTATTTAGGTAGGAGGGAGGGGGGACTATTTAGGTAGGAGGGAGGGGGGCATTTTTAGGTAAGAGGGAGGGGGGACTATTTAGGTTGGAGGGAGGGGGCTTATTTAGTTAGGAAGGAGGGGGGACTATTTAGGTAGGAGGGGGGCTCATTTAGGGAAGAGGGAGGGGGACTATTTAGGTAGGAGGGAGGGGGCTTATTTAGGTAGGATGGAGGGGGGACTATTTAGGTAGGAGGGAGGGGCTTATTCAGGTAGGAGGGAGAGGGCTTATTTAGGTAGGAGGGAGGAGGAACTATTTAGGTAGGAGGGGGGGGGACTATTTAGGTAGGAGGGAGGGGGGCTTATTTAGGTAGAAGGGAGGGGGGTTATTTAGGTAGGAGGGAGGGGTCTAATTTAGGTAGGAGAGAGGGGGCTTATTTAGGTAGGAGGGAGGGGGGACTATTTAGGTAGGAGGGAGGGGGCTTATTTAGGTAGGACGGAGGGGGGGGGCTTATTTAGGTAGGATCGAGGGGGGTCTATTTAGGTAGGAGAGGGGGTCTATTTAGGTAGGAGGGAGGGGCTTATTTAGGTAGAAGGGAGGGAGACTATTTAGGTAGGAGGAAGGGGGACTATTTAGGTAGGAGGGAGGGAGGACTATTTAGGTAGGAAGGAGGGGGGGTTATTTAGGTAGGAGGGAGGGGGGCTCATTTAGGTAGGAGGGAGGGGGGCTAATTTAGGTAGGAGGGAGGAGGTTTATTTAAGTAGCAGGGAGGGGGGCTAATTTAGGTAGGAGGGAGGACTATTTAGGTAGGAGGGAGGGAGGACTATTTAGGTAGGAAGGAGGGGGGGTTATTTAGGTAGGAGGGAGGGGGGCTAATTTAGGTAGGAGGGAGGAGGTTTATTTAGGTAGAAGGGAGGACTATTTAGGTAGGAGGGAGGGAGGACTATTTAGGTAGGAAGGAGGGGGGTTATTTAGGTAGGAGGGAGGGGGGCTCATTTAGGTAGGAGGGAGGGGGGCTCATTTAGGTAGGAGGGAGGAGGTTTATTTAGGTAGCAGGGAGGGGGGCTAATTTAGGTAGGAGGGAGGAGGTTTATTTAGGTAGGAGGGAGGGGGGACTATTTAGGTAGGTGGGAGGGGGGGCTTATTTAGGTAGGAGGGAGGGATGCTTATTTAGGTAGGAGGGAGGGGGGTTTATTTAGGTAGGAGGGAGGGGGGCATATTTAGGTAGGAGGGAGGGGGGCTTATTTAGGTAGGAGGGAGGGGGGACTATTTAGGTAGGTGGGAGGGGGGCTTATTTAGGTAGGAGGGAGGGGGCTTATTTAGGTAGGAGGGAGGGGGGCTTATTTAGGTAGGAGGGAGGGGGGCATATTTAGGTAGGAGGGAGGGGGCTTATTTAGGTAGGAGGGAGGGGGTCTATTTAGGTAGGAGGGAGGGTGGTCTATTTAGGTAGGAGGGAGGGGGGACTATTTAGGTTGGAGGGAGGATGGCTTATTTAGGTAGGAGGGAGGGGGACTATTTATGTAGGTGGAAGGGGGGCTTATTTAGGTAGGAGGGAGGGGTGCTTATTTAGGTAGGAGGGAGGGAGGTTTATTTAGGTAGGAGGGAGGGGGCTTATTTAGGTAGGAGGGAGGGGGCTTATATAGATAGGAGGGAGGGGGGCTTATTTAGGTGGGAGGGAGGGGGGCTTATTTAGGTGGGAGGGAGGGGGGACTATTTAGGTAGGAGGGAGGGGGGCTTATTTAGGTAGGAGGGAGGGGGGCTTATTTAGGTAGGAGGGAGGGGGGCTTATCTAGGTAGTAGAGAGGGGGGCTTATTTAGGTAGGAGGGAGGGTGACTATTTTCGTAGGATGGAGGGGGAACTATTTAGGTAGGAGGGAGGGGGACTATTTGGGTAGGAGGGAGGGGGCTTATTTAGGTAGGAGGGAGTGGGCACATTTTAGGTAGGAGGGAGGGGGGCTATTTAGGTAGGAGGGTGGGGCACTATTTGAGTAAAAGGGAGTGGGCACTATTTAGGTAGGAGGGAGGGAGGGAAGCTTATTTAGGTAGTAGGGAGTGGGCACTATTTAGGTAGGAGGGAGGGGGGGACTATTTAGGTAGGAGGGTGGGGCACTATTTAGGTAGGAGGGAGGGGGGCTTATTTAGGTAGGAGGGAGGGGCCACTATGTAGGTAGAAGGGAGGGGGCTTAATTAGGTAGGATGAAGGTGAGACTATATAGGTAGGAGGGAGAAGGGCTAATTTAGGTAGGAGGGAGGGGGCTTATTTAGATAGGAGGGAGAGGGGACTATTTAGGTAGGAGGGAGGGAGGCTTTATAGGTAGGAGGGAGGGGGCTTATTTAGGTAGGAGGGAGAGGGGACTATTTAGGTAGGAGGGAGGGAGGCTTTATAGGTAGGAGGGAGGGGGCTTATTTAGGTAGGAGGGAGGGGGGACTATTTAGGTAGGAGAGAGGGGGGCTTATTTAGGTAGGAGGGAGGGGGGCTTATTTAAGTGGGAGGGAGGGAGAACTATTTAGGTAGGAGGGAGGGGGCCTATTTATGTAGGAGGGAGGGGGGCTTATTTAGGTAGGAGGGAGGGAGGCTTATTTAGGTAGGAGGGAGGGGGAACTATTTAGGTAGGAGGGAGGGGGACTATTTAGAAGAAGGGAGGGGGCTTTTTCAGGTAGGAGGGAGTAGGGCACTTTTTAGGTAGGGGGGAGGGGGGGACTATTTAGGTAGGAGGGTGGGGCACTATTTAGGTAAAAGGGAGTGGGCACTATTTAGGTAGGAGGGAGGGGGGCTTATTTAGGTTGGAGGGAGTGGGCACTATTAAGGTAGGAGGGAGGGGGACTATTTAGGTAGGAGGGTGGGGCACTATTTAGGTAGGATGGAGGGGGGTTATTTAGGTAGGTGGGAGGGGCCACTATGTAGGTAGGAGGGAGGGGGGTTATTTAGGTAGGAGGGTGGGGGGCTTATTTACGTAGGAGGGAGGGGGGACTATTCAGTTAGGAGGGAGGGGGCACTATTTAGGTAGGAGGGAGGGGGGACTATTTAGGTAGGAGGGAGAGGCACTATTTAGGTAGGAAGGAGGGGAACTAATTAGGTAGGAGGGAGGGGGGCTTATTTAGGTAGAAGGGAGGGGGGACTATTTAGGTAGGAGGGAGGGGGGCTTATTTAGGTAGGTGGGAGGGGGGACTTTTTAGGTAGGAGGGAGTGGGGCCTAATTAGGTAGGAGGGAGGTGGGACTATTTAGGTAGGAGGGAGGGGGGACTATTTAGGTAGGGGGGAGGGGGGACTATTTAATAAGGAGGGAGGGGGCACTATTTAGGTAGGAGAGGGGACTATATAGGTAGAAGGGGAGTAGAGAATTTTCTAGTGTGGATTGGGCACGGAAAATATAGTAGGTAGGAGTGAGGGGATTTTCAGTAAGGAGATGGAAGGGGATATTTAGTAGGGAGGAAGGGAGTGGTTAAAAAATTATGAGGGGTAGTGGAGTTTTTTATTTCATTCAATATCAGTGGGCTGGGTTGGAATGGGGCGGGGGTTTCGTGATAATTATTGGCCATAAGTAGCAATATGTTTAAATATTTGTATGATATATCATACTCAAGTAACAATTAATAAAACACAAATTTAAATATAGGAGGTTCACAAAAGGTTCAGAAACATAATTGCTGACAAATTTAAAATTGGATCAATGTTTATATTTTTGAAATTGTGATACTTCTTGAAATATTTTTGTGGGCATAAGTATTGATATAGCCGACCCTTTTTAAAAATCTGATTCTAAATGAAACCAAGTTTACTAATATAAAGTTTGAGTTCTATCAGTTCTGTATAAAACATTGTTTGACAATATTTTATAATTTGTGGATTTTTGTTTAACCACGTATCATGGAATATATCTATATAATACTGAAAACACTGAATTCTTTAGCACTAGTTCATTCTCAGCTCACTTTTTTAGACAGTAATTTTAAGTTGTGATGCTCTTTTTTTATATATTTTATGTATTATATATCTCAAATATAGACCAAATATTCACTTTTCTTTTTGATTCACTATTTTATTTCATGCATTACATTTTAAAAATATAATTTTTTTAAATAACTGTGACATTTTTTATTCATATACTACGAAATATATTTCAAAATTATACCTTATTTCAAACTAAGCGGCCTCTGTTCTTTTTCATCTCATTCAATAAATATCAAAATCAAACAAAATAAAACAATATTTCAAATTTGTTGGATGAGTTAATATAGCTCAAAATTAGAAAATAATTTATTTTTTTGCATTCAAATTCACGATTTTATTCAATATAAGTTAGTAATTTGATTCACCCATCCTTTCATTTTTAAAATTGTATTCTTCCAAATATATTGTATTTAGTTATATATTCCTAATACATATAATGTTGACATGTTAGAATATTAGGTGATGCAAAAAAATAGTTAAATAAAAACAATTCCAGAGGACATTGTCCTGCCCGGAGTGATGTGTTCAGGTCGAGAAGCAGTCAAAGATGTACTGGGAAATCTCATTTTGCCCGGAAGTAATGAAACCAGCCATTATTCCACGTCTTGATGGAACACAGCTGCAATGTGGAGTCTACTAGAGCCGATGATCTTTTACTTGATCCTACAATATTTCCACAATAATTTACTAGGAAAAAATAAAGGAACAAATCTTACAAAGAAAATATTGATGTAAACTCTGCCTACTACTTTATCTACCCACTTAGATCTCATATATCAGGTGAATATACGGTAGACCTACTCCACATCCACCGTCTTCCAGAAATATCTAGAAATCACCAAATATATCTCTTATTCTACACCTAAATCCTGTGTGATGTCATCTACTGCCAGAAATATGAAGATATATATATATCCAGCTGTACCTTTAACTCTATTCCTGAGTTACCTGTCGCTGCCCAAGACCAATGAAACAACAAATATCCAGATACAACTATATCTTTCCTATATTCCTGAGACGCCAAACATTACCATATTTGAAGAGAGCAACAAATCCAAATTCCCACCATAATTCTCTCTGTAGTCCTGAGAAGCGAACCTCTACCGAAGACCAAGAAGGCATTAACTCGACATCTAAACTTACAATCAATCAACTAAAAGTCACAGTGTCTAGAGGGAACTTCGTTCCAACGTTCCAGAATCTCGCCTTAACACTCTGATCCTGACCTAAATGTCTGATTTAATGTCTAATAAATAATAATGCAGTTTATTCTCTCTCCTTGTTTATCTTATCTTTCATAATATCTTTGATATAATATGGAGTATAACATCTGATATTGTAATAAATGTTTGAGTGTCGTGTTGTAACCCTTCAAATAAATAATATATATATATATATTAATTAATAACTATATAAAGAGAGAAAAATCGAAGATAAGGAGGATAAGTTTCTTTTATGAAACTTATCCTCCTTATCTTTGATTTTTCTCTCTTTATCAAGTTACTCCAGAGGATTTTAATTTATTTAATTAATAACTATGTTTTTTCTGACAATCACGTGGCACATAACGCAATTGTGATCTCTTATAGGGATCCATTCAAAGTTTGACTGTCTTTTGTTTCCCTTGAGCATCCTTTCTCTTAAAAAGGGCCATTCAATTTACTTTTGAGTTTATATAGAAAACAAAAAATAATAAATAAGAATTTATTATTTTTAAAAAGATTTTATTCGAAAAACACACACACACACACACACAACACACACACCACACACTAAAAATAAAATAATAAAATATTTCATTTTCTGTCATTTAGATATTAGATGTATCTGAGTGAAAATAAAAGCGTCGGGCGAGGTTCGTATTGAATTTCAAACATAATTTCATTTGATTTGTAGCAAATAATTGGATATTTTTATAAGTGTTTGCTATATTTTTACCTCTTCTATAAAATTAATCGTCCCTCACCGCTTTTACATATAATAAGATACATCAAGTTTCTCAAAGACAGAAGATAAAGTATTTCATTATTTTCTTCTCAAAGAATTCAATCAAAATATTTTAAAATATATTTCTATTTGCATTGTTATCAGGTTGTGATTAGTGTATAAAATTCGATATTTCTATGTGCTCCTGAAATATACTAAAAATCGATTACAATATTTGTGGAAATACAGACATGGAGGCAATTTAAATAGAAGCTGTGAGAAAACCCTATAGTGGTGATAAAAAGAACTAGAAAAACATTTTTAGAAAATCAAGAAAATACCCAAGATGGTGACGTTCTGTCTCTCTTCAGTATAGGGCGGCTTTACAACATTCAATGAGAAAAATATTTATCTGCCGAATTACTTAAAATGTGTTTATATATAAACTAGTGGAGTGACAGGGTAAAATTTACTACACAGAATACATCATGCTGTAAATGGAGCTTTCTTATACTGATGATAGCCAGAGCTCGAATTCATGGTAAACAGGTTGTTGATTTCATCTGAATTTGTTAAATAAAAGTCTTTTCATTTAAATACCCACCATAACTCTTGGAGCTGGGTTAATAAACAAAATGCATTTTTAATGCAATTTCAAAGAGATAGGGTTCCATTTTAATAAATAAATAGGAACTATATTTTTACAATATAAATTTGACATATACATATATATTGTAACAAGGTATTCATTAATTTTATTATTTTATTAACAGAATGGTCATTTTTATGTTTATATTATGCTACTCTAGTATATTTCCCTCTTGGCTTATCTTTTGTTTACCATTGATAGTTTTTCTTGCCTGAAATAAATTTTGTCTTCATCATGAAGTTTTGTCTTCCCTAATTTTCCACGTGGCATTTTGGTGGAAATGCTGGGTAAATTAGGGAAGACGAACTGAAGATCGCCTAAAAGACCTAGAGGCCATGGGTGCTATGATCTACATTTTCGGAGACTGGCTCCAGGATTTCACCGACGTATCAAAGCAAAGACTTCCCTTCAGGATGACGAGGTCTCTATAGACGATACGACGACAAAGCCGCTTTTCACACCGCAATGAAAAGCACGCAAAAATACTAGGGACAAATTCCATTGGAATCCTTGGCAGAAAGAAGCACGTCAGATCCATGTCAGTAACTACAATAATTGCTAGCTGTGGGTCACAGCTCCCATAAGGAAGAAGCTATGTAACAAAGTATTTATTAATTTTATTATTTTTATCAACAGAATGGTCATTTTTATGTTTATATTTTACCACTCAATAAATTTCCCTCGTGGCTTATCTTTTGTTTACCATTGATAGTTTGTTCTTGCCTGAAATAAAATTGTTGTCTCATCCTGAAGTTTTGCTTCCATAATTTTCAACGTGGCAATATATATTTTTGGAATAAGGTGTATATTTTCACAGAAACGATCGCATATTAAATCGACAGACCTTACTGCAATGATAAAGGTTATTGAATTAGAAGGTTTGGCTCATCAGTGGTTAACCCTCTCAGCGGTTGCGTCAAAATATTTTCCAAAAAGGTCAACTATATAGTATTAGATTTTCTTTATTATATACCCTGTATTAACAAGGAAATCAGTCTGGGAATGTATAGGGAACCTATTTGCATAAGCTTATAGATCACAAATATCCCCACACATTTCATGACATATCAATTTTAATCTCTTTAGATTATAATGATTATAATTAACTTTATATTATGATTATGAATATATATGTACCAATTATCCCTCAACTATACACCAATGTATGCTTGCAAATTTGAATATGATTCAATAGATTAGGTTCCCTACACCAAAGGCAAAGACGCACATTAATGTTGTAATGATTATTGCCTAATACACTTCCTTCCTCGTTACAAATCAACCAATCCGCTGCGATAAGACTTGTGGATTTTTAAGATCTACGTCCCCAGTAAAACGGCCATTTTTAAAAGGCTTTCACAAACTTGCTTTTGTGTCTGTCTGTTCACAAATCTTGTAATCAATTTTTAATATACTTCCAGAGCACATGAAACCTGAAATTATATAATAGAGTATCAATGTGATTGCTGACTACTGCAAGAAGGATGTACTACAAGCAAAGTAGAGAATAAAATTCAGACCTTTGCGTCTGTGTAATATAAAAAGGCCTAATTTATAAAGTTATTTTAGGTAATGCTTAGCCCTAACATGCAACCCATCACAAAACTATTTTTTCCTGTTCGTAAATAATTAAAATGTGATTCTACATTATTAAAAACCCTTCCATATCTCAAATTTAGTGTTAATAATCTAGCCTTTTCGATTAAAACAAATGATTTCGAAAAAAATGAATGATAACAAAAGTTATAATATAATTCAGCGCTCTGACAAAGAATGGAAGTAAGTCGCTTGAATAACCTGGGTGGAATCTAAAATTAGATTATTCCTACCCATCCAAACGTGTCAGTCATTTTGCGATGACGTATCACCATTTGATCGGTTCCCCAGATCAGGCGACCCTCAGGTACAGGCCAGATGGTACTGGGGCAGCAGTCAGAGATTTGACGGTCAGCAGAAAGCGGACACAGATGAGCAGGACTCACAGTCCATTCGCGACTTCAAGTTTTGGAATCTTCTATATACTTCAGGACTTTTCGCCAACTTATCTTCAAAGATATTGCACACCTCAAATCAACCATGTTTTAATAACCACCTTTTAATCTATTTGTTTGAGAGATTCGTGTTCCCAAAATCCATCGTGTGTCTTGTTTTATTTAACAAAGGAGAAGCCGCTTGTCCATTGACTGTAAAACCCGAGTGGTAGGTCCCGATTGACCGTCTAGTTAGGAGGGATTTATTTCTCTCTTATTAGTGGACTAGATAACGACAGATTGCGTTAGAAAGTCGACATAATACCTTAAAGCCTGTAGCATATATTTTTGTGCTCGAATAACAATTATAAATCGGACTTAAAAAGAACAAAAAAAAAAAACAGGGAAACGGATAAATTGGGAACAGAAACGACCAGCGGACCCCACAAACAGGAGAAAATAAAATTCTCTCCCAGAGCTGAGGCGGAAAGGGCCGGCGGTTCGTACGGCGGTCTCTCCCACGCCCTGCTTCAGTTGACCGCCAACTTAAAAAGCCTGCGTATTTCTCCGACGACTGTGGAAAAACAAGAAATCCGCTGCGATGCATATACAGACAAATATTCCGCCCGCATATTTTTCAAACAATACGATAGGCTCTTTGTGACTAATCCCTCGTGACAAATTCCGAAAGACTAACCAAACTGCCTCACTTCCTACGAAACGAAGCTTAAGCCTTGTTTAGAAAGTAAGAGCTCTAAGTTCGACTCTAAACCGATGTTAGGCGAACCTTCTTAGACTTGTTCCTGGATACCAGAGCAGCCTCCCTCACCAAATTCTTTGTCATCAAATTCCAAGTAGCAACAAGTGTATGATGGGCCTTCAACTTAGACTTCTACAAGAAGTAATACCGTAAATATTGACCAAAGGTCTTCCGAGTGTCCGCCCCGAAATAGGAGCGTTAATCCGTAGTTGTCTCGTGAGTGTGGAAATAGTGTCTACTCCCCAAAATAGAAAGACGACGCTTCGCCAAACTTGTAAGGAGCCTACACCAGCACGCCCCATCAACCCGGGTCTTCATCAGTCCGGCCTTTACTGAAATGGCCTCCACTGGCATTCCGAATTCCGTTACAAGGGAGTGCTACACCCTGGTTCACAGGCGATTCACACCCATTCTCTCAGCCTAGCAGAGAACAACCAGAGACTTCTAGCCCAGCCAAGCTAATTGTTAAACTTTCCTTTTCCTCACATTTGTACACTTGCATTGTTAATTGAACTGAACGTGTGTTGATAATTGTATGGAAAAATCATATTGTAAATTATAAAATTTAAAAACTAATTTGGAAATTTGTCAGTTCTTGGCCATCCTGACAAATGTCTAAAAATTATTCAACTTCAATGGTCATCGGGGTTTAAAAAGTGTACAAAATTTCATAATCTCATGTGGTCTAGAAGTATATTGAAAATTGATGTCAAGGTTTGTGAACAGACAGAAATATATATGGAAGCAAGTTAAATAGAGGCTGTAGTATTCTGTGTTTTTAATATATAATAGATCATCATCATAAACAATAATATACGATGTATAATGTAAACAACGTGTTGATGTAAAAATATAAATATAAAGTGTAATAAATAATGTGTAATAATAATTTCATCTGGTGAGTAATGTTTAATTAAATAATAACTATACAACAATAACTATACAACATAAATTGGCGACGAGAATTTGAAAATATAACTGTAGCCCTAAAAAACAAGTATGGCAGCCAACCTGACGCCACCTTTACCCATGAATATGAATGCAAGCAATTTATTTGCGGAATATAAGCAATGGATGGAATCCTATGCCATTTTTGAAATAGCATCTGGAATTTCAAAAAAATCGGATGAAATTAAGAGAGCAACTCTATTGCATTGTTTAGGGCCAAATGTGCAGCGTATATTTTTCAACTTGCCAGATGAAAAGGAAAATTATGAACAAACTAAAAAACCTATTTTTTAGAGCTTGCAGGAACCGCCCAAATCAAAATAATAATAGAAACCACAAAAATTTTAATCAAACTAAAGTTAAGACCATACAAGAAGAAAATAAGACTGAAGTAGGTGAAAGTTCAGATTAATATACCTACTATACAGGTGCTGAAAATAAAGAAAAAGTGCAAATAGATGGTAGTGAAATAAATATGATAATTGATACAGGGAGTGATAGAACTTTCATAAGCTATAATAAGATGCTTGAATTATATGGCCATAAAATTATGCCAAAATTACATGACACCACCCGAACCTATTTTGCCTATGGTCAAGATAGACCTCTTCCATGTTATGGTTATTTCAATGCTGTGATTTCTTGGAAAGAAAATTCAATTTCAGAAGAAAATTATGTGATTGATAAAAAAGTTGAATCTTTGTTGGGAGGCAAGGCTAGTTTTGAACTAGGTATAATTAAAAGGGTAAATCATGTAAATGAATCAATGTCTACTAATATAGAAACTCTTGTTCAAGAACATGAACATCTTTTCCATGGACTTGGAACTATAAAAGGCTATAGTCATAAAGTGACATTGAAAGACAACTATAGGCCCATTGCCCAGAGATGCCGTCGTATACCTTATGCAATGGTAGAAGCAGTAAATCAAGAGCTTGATAAGATACTAGAGAATGGAATCATTGAAGAAGTGCATCAAGGTTCTGAATGGGTTTCTAACATAATAGTTGTTCCAAAAAGGGATAGTGAGGAAATTAGACTATGCATAGACCTTCGGGAAGTGAATAAAGCAATATTGAGAGAAAGACATCCAATTCCCACAATTGACAATATGTTACATGCCCTTAAAGGTGCTAAAGTATTTGCAAAGCTGGATGCAAAAAAAGGGTTTTGGCAGGTTGACTTAGACCCTCAATTAAGACCCCTTACAACTTTCATCACGCACCGTGGTTGTTACAGATTTTGTAAAGTTCCTTTTGGTCTATCAAGTGCTCCAGAGGCATATCAGAAAGGAATGGATTCAATTTTGCTTGATTTGAAAGGTGTAATTTGTTACTTGGACGATGTCGTTGTTTACGCCAAAGATAGACAAGAACTAGAAGAAAGGCTTAGAAAAGTCTTACAAAGATTTGATAAAGTAGGCATTAGGCTCAACAGGAATAAGTGCAAATTTGCCATGGAAGAATTGGATATTTTAGGTCACATTGTTAGTAGTGAAGGTATTAAACCTGATAATAGGAAAATAGAAGCAGTCTTAAATTTTCCAATACCAAAAAATATTGAGATGTTAAGGTCATTCTTAGGAACTTGTGGTTTTTAAGAAAATTCATACCTAATTTTTCTAAATTGGCAGAACCTTTAAATAATTTGACTAGAAAAAATGTTAGGTGGAATTGGGATTTGAAAACAAATAAAGCATTTCAGGATCTTAAAGAGTCACTAACAAAAGAGCCATACTTGGCATATTACCACTTGAACTCACCAACTGAATTAATCACAGATGCAAGCCCTATTGGTCTTGGAGCAGTATTAATACAAACACAACAAAATGGCATTAAAAGACCCATTGCATATGCCAGCAGATCCTTAACTGATACTGAAAAAAGATATTCACAAATAGAAAAAGAGACATTGGGATGTGTATGGGCAATTGAACATTTTAACACCTATATTTGGGGAAGGAAATTTGTGTTAAAAACAGATCACAAACCTCTAATCTATATGCTGAATCCTAAAAATGGAGCTGTTTTGCCTCCAAGAATTCAAAGATTGAGTTGGAGATTACAACCATATGACTTTGAAATTGAATTCATTCAAGGAAAGCAAAATATTGCAGATATATTTTCAAGACAACCTCTTTCTAACACAAGTGATGAAAAATGGCTGGAGGACTATGTTCATAAAGTCTTATCCATCACTTCTGAAGAGCTTCAAGCACTGTCTTTGAAAGAGATTGTTGTGATATGTAAATAACCTATGTTAAGTGTTATAATTGTTACCTATTGTCAACTATGCAAACTTATTCCATTTGTCAATTGTTTTAAAAAAACTTATGTAAATTATTTCCTTTTTATCTCTATCTTGTATATAAGAAGATTGCTAGATTGAATAAACATCCAGTTCAACTTGTAAGTCGTAGCGAGTTTGTTCAGACAACTCATACACATTACAACATGGCGCAGTCGACAAAAGTATCGAATTAAAACAGATTAATTCAACAGTGAGTAGAATGGAAGGAATCAAGCCGCCGGCGGAATTTGTCCCGTACAGCAACGAAAAAAAATGGGAAACCTGGAGAGAGTCGTTTGAAATTTTTGCAATAGCGGTAAATTTAGAAAGCATGCCGCTGGTGCGTCAGCGAGCAACCTTGAAGCATATTGCTGTTGAGAAAACAGTGATGATATACATGATATAGCCACGTTTGGAATGTAGAAAGAGAGATTAAGAGGATATTATTGAGTGATGATATACAAAAACATTTCACATAAGTGAAAATGATACCTACCCAAATGTAAAGGAAATGCTTGATATGTTTACGAACCATTTTAAGCCCTTCAAAAATACGATTCAAAGGAGAAATGCATTTTTTACCTGTGTACAAAAGGAAAGGCAGGGAATCATGGAATTTGTCACAGAATTAAAGCATCTGGCACAAGAATGTGAATTCGAGAATTTAACAGAATCTCTCATAAGGGATCGCCTTATAATTGGAATACTTGACCGAGAAGTGAAAAGAAAATTGTTAGAAGATCCACAGTTGACACTACCAAGGGCAATTTCGATAGCTATGATCTCCGAGTCAACATGTTCACAAGTAGCATCGTTGAATGAGCAAAAAATGATTGAAAAAATTGAAAAACGTAATTGGGTGAAAGATACAATTCGAATGGAAAATGCAGAAGCAGGACCAAGCGGTATAAACCCGAGAAGAGAAAGAATAATAGAACCATGTAAGTGGTGTGGACAACGACACAAGTATGGAAAGTGTCCAGCATATGGGAAGAAATGTAATGCATGCGGAAAAACCAATCATTTCTCAGTAGTTTGCCAAACAAAACGTATAAGAAATCTCTTAGCGGAAAGTGAAGCTGAAGAATCCTGTGACCAGATAAATCTAAATGAAGTTGCTGTAAAGACTGTTCGGTCGGACAAGTGGTCCGCGATAATAATAATTAATGGCAAGAAGACCACGGTACATTTGGACACTGGCGCACAGATAAATGTGCTTCCTCATAAAGTAATAAACCAATGGCCATCAAGACCAGAAATTAGACCCACGTCATTAAAGGCGTTCGCATAGGGAAATACAGAATTGCCTATCGTCGGCAAATGCAATGTGCTATGCCAATATGGTGAAAAGAAAGGAATGTTTGAATTTATCGTAGCCGATGTAGAAGCGCAGACACTTATCACGGGCGATACTTGCGAGAAGCTTGAAATATTGAGGCGAATTAATCATATAAACACGGATGAAATGAAATTGTGCTCTGAAACTCAAAAAATCCTCGAACAATACCACGAAGTATTTCAAGGAGTAGGATTAATCAACTCGGAATGTAAGATTTACACAAAGCCTGAATATTCTCCTGTGCAAGTCCCTCCCAGGCGCATCCCAACAAGCCTCGGAGCCGAAGTTCAGTCTGAATTGGAAAAAATGGTGAAGCAAGGAATCGTAACAAAAATATATCATGAAACAGAGTGGTCTCATCCTATGGTCGTTGTAAAAAAAAAATCTGGTCAAATCAGAATATGCCTGGATCCTCGGAAATTAAATGAGGCCCTTGTGGGAAGACATTTCCAGACTCCGGCTCCAGCTGAACTATTGCACGAGATACCCAAAGCTAAGTATTATACCGTGTTAGACGTGAAATCAGCCTATTGGCATATTCCGGTTGCAAAGGAATGCAGAGATCTGTTGGTGATGACCACGCCATTTGGCAAATTCAGATATAACCGATTGCCATTTGGTTTGAAAATATCGGCACAAATTTTTGTTGAGAAAATGACGAATATCTTTAGGGATAGCTTTCAAAATATTACATATGTAGACGATTTGCTGATATATGCGGATACCATTCAAGAGAACAATAAAAAAATTAAAGGGAATTCTAGAAAAAGCAAAAGAAAAAATATCAAATTTGATTTAACAAAGGCTCAAATATGTCTAACGAAGGTTCGTTTCTTGGGCCATTTGATATCACAAAATGGAATTGATCCAGAGCCAAATAAGATTGATAAATTAATTACCTTTAAAAGGCCAGAGGATAAAAAGTCGCTGCAAAGAATCATGGGTCTTTATAATTACTTGGGAAAATTCATTCCAAATTTAGCTGCGTCCACATCCAATATAAGAGGAATATTAAGAAAGAATGTTGTCTGGCATTGGGGGCCTAAACAGGATAGGGAATTCGATCATATTAAGGAATGCGTGAGGAATGCTCCTTCGTTGGCACATTTTGAAAAAAGCAAGATGCTGATTTTGCAGTGTGATGCCAGCAAAGATGCAATGGGAGCTGCTCTGCTACAGGAAGATCGACCTCTAGCATTCGCATCCGCGTCATTTAGCGACTCGCAGAAACAGTACTCTCAGATTGAGAAGGAGTTACTGAGTGTTTTTTATGGATGCAAAAAGTTCGAATATCTATTGTCAGGACACACTTTCGTTGTCCAGACGGATCACCAGCCTTTATTGCCTCTAGTAAAAAAACCGCGGAGTGATATATCTCCGCGTCTACAAAGATTAGTAATGAAGCTTATAGCATTTGACTTCAAATTGCAGTACAAACCAGGAAAATACTTGATTGTGGCTGATACCCTATCCAGGGATACTCACCCCATGGACGAACTACCAACGCCTTTTCTTGAAGACAAAAGAATGGTCAAGATGGTACGTGTTAATATCTCGGACGAAAAACTGGTAGCGATGCAGAAAGATACCCGAGAGGATCCTGCTTTGGTTAAAGTAATCGATTATGTGATTGAGGGATGGCCTATATGCAAAAAAAGACGTCGATGAAGATGCCAAAGTATTTTTCGATTTCAGACACCGTTTATATTTATGGAATGATCTATTATGTATAGGATCGGCCATAGTGATTCCGAAGACACAAAGGAACAATATGCTTAATTTGTTGCACCAATCGCACCAAGGGATATCTGCAATTCAGGGTTTGGCGCGAGAATCTTTATTTTGGCCGAGAATGTCCATCGACATTGCTGAAAAAGTAAAAAATTGTGAAATTTGTCAAAAACATCAGAAATCAAAAATACGGCAGCCGTTAAAACCTTTCCCAGTTCCAGATTATCCATGGCAGACAGTATCTTTGGACATATTTTATATTCAGAAAAAGCCCCATTTGTTAGTGGTCGACAGATATAGTGGCTACCCGGAGGTATTTACATTGGACCCACCTACGGCGATTAATGTAAAAAATAAATTGAGAGAAACATTTGCACGATTCGGGATTCCGGAAACCATGATTTCCGACAATGGACCACCGTTTCGCTCAGAGATTATGACTAATTTCTGTATAAGATGGGGTATAAAACAGTTATTTTCAAGTCCAAACCTTCATAGATCTAATGGTCTGGCCGAGAGAAACATTCAAACAATAAAAAATCAACTAATTAAATGTAGAGATGAAGGGTCCGACCCATATCTGGCTATTCTGGCATATAGGAATACACCAAAAAATGACCTACCGTCACCCGCACAACTATGCAGTAAGAGCAGTATGACAGAAATAGTAAAAGCTATCCCAAGGTCAATGTAGGAGAGGATGCATGGTGTCAAATGCATCCAAGGGAGACATGGACACCGGTGAAGATTTCAGCGCAGGCTGATTCTCCTCAGAGCTTTGAAGTTGTGACACCATCGGGAAATAGGTTGATAAGAAATCAACAATTTATTAGGCCAAGGGATGGAGGCTACGAAAAAAGCCAGTTGTCTTCAGAACCAATTACCGCCTCCCCAGAAGCTCAACATCCGCAGTGCGACAGTCCAACGATGGGCGAGTCATCCACAGCCCCGATACAGCGGTCAAGTGAAGAGACCAATATTGACCAGAGGGAAGGCGCGACTACATCCGCTGGGATTTCACCAGAACCATCCGGTAGGCCCCGGTTTTCAAGATTTGGAAGAGAGTTAAGAAAACCACAAAGATTTTGTTTTTAAGCAGAAGGGAGGCATGTCAACCGCCTGTTGATTTGCCTGATCTGATTGTTGATGGTTGTCTAGATTCCTGACATTCTTTAATTGTTGTAGCAGAGGGGAAACATGTTGTGATATGTAAATAACCTATGTTAAGTGTTATAATTGTTACCTATTGTTAACTATGCAAAATTATTCCATTTGTCAATTGTTTTAAAAAAACTTATGTAAATTATTTCCTTTTTATCTCTATCTTGTATATAAGAAGATTGCTAGATTGAATAAACATCCAGTTCAACTTGTAAGTCGTAGCGAGTTTGTTCAGACAACTCATACACATTACAACAGAGATAAAAGTTTGTACAGAGCAAGATCCTTTGTTTCAAAAACTGAAAGATATGGTTCAAAAGGGAGTTTGGCCATATCCTTTGAATGAAGAATTCAAATGTTTTTATAAGTTTAAAGATGAACTCTCAATTTTTGATAATCTTATCTCAAAAGGAAGTAGAATTTTGCTACCTTAAAAACTAATAAAGAGAGTCTTGAGAATTGCACATGAAACACATCAAGGAATGACAAGAACCAAACAACTGTTAAGAGAAAAATATTTTTGGATAAACATGGACTTTGACATTGAAAATTTGATTAGAAACTGTCCAATTTGTGTAAGGAATCAACCATTGATAAATGATCAACCATTGCAAATAGTTCCGTTACCATCAAAACCTTGGATGAAACTTGGAATTGACATAGTTGGTCCAATTGGCCATCATTATGTTTTAACAGTGATCGACTACTATTCTTCATATCCTGAAGCAATGATAATAGAAGACATTTCCAGCAAGAGACAATTATTAAATAATTGATGGAGATTTTTGCAAGACATGGTTATCCACATGAAGTTGTAACAGATAATGGCTTACAGTTTGTAAGTACATTAATGGAAAGATTTTTAAAATAATGTGGAATCAAGCACATCAAAGCCTCACCCTATTACCCAAAAAGTAATGGGAAGATAGAAAGATTCCATAGATTACTAAAGAAACAATTCAATTCAAGTTCTGAAGAAGGGAAAGATTGGAAAGAAGATTTATCCAGAATTTTAATGTCTTACCGAACTACTCCAAACAGATCTACAGGAAAGACTCCAGCATTCCTATTATTTTCAAGAGAAATCAAAACTAAATTAAGCTCACTTGTTAATGATGCAGAAGAAGATGAATCCAACATCAAAGAATTCAATATGGTCTACAAAGAAAAAATGAAAACATATAATGATATAATTCGGAAAGCTAGTCCTCATAATTTTGAAATTGGAAATTTAGTTTATGTGGCAAATCCAAATAATGGAAAACTTGATTCAAATTTCAGATCAGAACATCATGTCATTCTTGAAAACACTTCAATAAATTCTTTTAAATTAGTCAACACTAAAAATGGGAAAATAATTCATAGAAATGCTAAACATTTGAAACATGTTCCTACTCAAGAGACCAATCAAGGCATTTCTGACTTGATTCCAGAAGAGAGCCAGGAAAATCTTAGTTCAGATTCGACAAGAATTGAACACCTCAACTCTTCTGATGTACAAATAACATATGATAATTCCTCAAACCAAGTCAAGGACACTTCTTTAAACCGACAAAGTTCAAGTAGAACAGGGTCTACATTTAACCCAGTTGTTTCAGATAGACTTGATGCCGAGGCTCTTCACCAGTTGCCACCAGAGGTTTCTCCACCCTTGCCGACTACCAAGGAACCCGTGATCACCAGGAGTGGAAGAGTCGTCAAGCCATCATCAAGATATAAAGACATGATTCCTTTCATCTAAAGGAAGGAGGGAATGTAGTATTCTGTGTTTTTAATATATAATAGATCATCATCATAAACAATAATATACGATGTATAATGTAAACAACGTGTTGATGTAAAAATATAAATATAAAGTGTAATAAATAATTTGTAATAATAATTTCATCTGGTGAGTAATGTTTAATTAAATAATAACTATACAACAATAACTATACAACAGAGGCTTTTAAAAATAATAATGGTTTGAATCAAGATTCCCTTTACAGCCTATCACAATGGAAATTATGAATTTTATAACGTTAATAACAATAATAATTTGTTCTATTTTACCAAGTCAAATTTCTACACACAGAATGGATGTTTTAAAATATTAGGAAGCAATAGTCTTAATCTTTCCATCAATTTGATAGAACAGACCACACTCTTATTCATTATGCTGGTTTAATCACGTAGTTTGATGTTTAATTACCTTAATGGTGTTTAAATTAATTAATGAAATAAGGTTTTGTTTTTTATAAATTATATGGACATAATATTTGCTTCAAGCACGCATCAACCTGTTTAACCAATATTATTTGACCACAAAGCATCTTTCCTTTAATATAAACAAATAATTAGCGATAACAGGTATGATAAATTCACATTTGTCACAGATAGAAGGCGCTGTGTGTTTGAATAAATTACCACAAATACATGTTATACCAGCCATGATAATAATCGCTGGTAATTAGAACGTTTTCACATGCGGCTACACAGGTAAAAATAAAGTTTTAAAGAAAAAAAAAAGAAAACATTTAATGTCTCTATATAAAAAAAACTTCTACTGTCCTTACTGTAATGAATTGGTTGAAGACCGATTCTAAGATACCACCCTTAAATGCAGGGTATATAAGCAGAAAAGTTCAATACAGTGTTAGAGCTTTGAAGGGACGGTATGGTTGATTAAATTGCCGAAACCTCTGGGAGGGTTCACCACTAATGATCCAAGCCCTCACTTCATCACAATATGCAAAGAAGAAGATTATATGTTAAATAAACTTATGTGCTTAATTTATTTCTTTTCTTATATATAGATGTCACGCCATTGCCCTATAAGAAAGAAAGTATACTTGTACTTACAAAGTGGTAGAGCTCAGTTTGGTTAGTTTCACTCACTGGTGGGGATAGGCTCGTTTAGGTTATTGGATATTAAAACATAAAATAATATTTGTAAGATTCTAACACGGCCCCTAGTTGTCCGCACAATATATCACTTAGCTACCTCTGCTGCTCAAATATGAAGTGAGAAAACTGCATGAAAAGATGGCTCACACGGGAATCCATCCAAAAATAGGAAGTTTGGAATCATCTTTACATACTAGATTGGAAAGGAGAAAACATGGTAGTTGCTAGCAGTATACTATTGGACACTTCATATATAACTCTTTGTTCACTAATAAAATGTAGGTTACGTAAATAAAAATGGAAACTAGAGAGTAAAAACGAAAGGCTTAAATAAAGATATTAAGGAGAACTTTAAAATATTTGAAATTTTATAAATTCAAAAATTGAAAATTAACAGAATGCTAAGAGACAAATGAGAGTAGACTCAGTTTTCCACTTATTGTACAGTGACTATAAATACCAATTGCAGAACTAAAGTTTGATAAGACTAAGTTTTCATGATTAAGAGAGATAAAGTAGGTTGAATTTTACCTTTCCTGTGAAATACAAATACCTTCCTTTCAAATTAATTATCCAACCACTATTCTCGTATTCTTACAAAACTGTATTTTTAATTTCTCCAGTCATTTTATTCTGCATCCATTCATTATATTTATTTTCTCTATATATACATAGGGCGCTAGGAAAATTTTGCAATATGACTCTATCATTTAGAATTTTTCAAAATATTTTCCACCTCAATGAATACACTTCTCCATCCTTCGAAACCAGTCATCAAACCAACTCTTCCACGTTTCCTCAGGTCATCTCATGCCCTCAATAAAATTTTATCGCAGAAAAAGTTCTTACCTTTCAGTCTGTGCTTCACGTAAGGGAAGAGGACAAAGTCTCAAGATGCAAGATCTTGACAATAGGGAGGATGCTCCAACAATGTTAGTCCAATACGTGCCAAATAATCGGCGCGGACCTTCAAACGGTGAGCTGGAGCATTTTCATGGTGGAAAAGTCATGTGTCATTCATTGAGTTTGGACATAATTTTGGATAGTTTGAACAATTTTAGGAAGGCATTCCTCAGTGTACCATTCAATAGTGAATGTCTTTTGATTTTCCAGGCCCCACGACTCACAGCTCCTCTGGCAGTAAAGAAGACAGCTAACATTTCATTCTTAATGAATCTGGATTTTTGTACAGACATAGGCATGCTCTCACCTTCAAAGATCCAAAGGCTTTAGTAGGCACATCAAAATAATAAAGCCAATTTTTAACACCTTTAATGATGTTATTTGCATTATGAGATGATCCACTATCACACCTTTTGAGCATCTCTTAGCACCATGAAACACGTCGAGTCATCTGATCATCAGTTAAGAAAGGAGTAACCCATAGGAAACAACCTTTACTTACTTTTAGATGGTCGTATAGAATAGAATAAATTGCTTGTGCAGGAATTTCTAAACTCTCCTTTATCCGGTGATAAGTTATCTGTCGATCAGTCTCCAATAATATCTTGACAGCAGTGATGTTTACTTATCAACTGACGAAGCTTGACATTCTGACCTTGGATTGTCTCTAACGCCATATTTTTATCGCGTAAACTCACGACACCACCTGCATATGTGAGTACGATAATGAAATTTTGATTTAAGTTCAAATATAAACAGGAATCAACAAGTTCGAACTCGTGCCCACGTAGGCGCACGGGTTGCAGCGTATTGCAAAACTTTCCTAGTGCCCTTTGTATTATGTTATGTGTGTTAGATTTATTTGTTTTTTATTGTAAATATTTATTGAAACAAGAAGCCGTTCTTTCGTTTTATTTTTCTAGTGACTATCCGTCAAGTCACTCGTTGTTTTAATTTTTAGGTTTCTATATCAAACCTTTCTTTATCTAATTTCTGTCTTCTTTATGGGATATTCTATTGAAGACAATTGTACATATTCTATGAAGGTCATCTGACAATAAACCAACATTTCATTAAGTTCTCAACATTGTTTCAATATCATTTTAAGCAGTCATCAATATTGTATACAAATTATGCATCTGTAACCATATCTTATAAATCTTTTAAAACTTCATTAGGAGTCGGCATACATGATGTTTTTTGTTGGAAAAACTTCTCTATATAAGAGTGTTAGAATTAGTAAATTTTTATATTTATTTTTGTTTTCTTTTTTATTATGTTTTTAATTTACCAGAAGAAAAACGTTGGAAAATGTGTATGACACAGGGAAGGGAGGAATCAAGGTGAATGAGTCTACAATGTTGCAATACAATGTAACAATATGCCCAAATTATGCCAAATTGTTTGTTATTTATTTAATGGTAGGGTTTGAATGGTCTTCATATCAATATATTTATTCAGCTATATACATGCACATGCATGTTTTTAGTAGTTTTATTGAGGAATAAAAGCAAGCAGATATTAATATTTTGAAGAATAGATTCAGTATTATTTAGTTTGTAAAAATTGAAATACAAATTCCTCGAAAATATTAAAGGTAATATATGTGATTGTATTAATTAATTATCATTACATATCATCATAATTTTGAAATTTTTAAAAAAAATTTCAATAACATTCTGTAGTGGATATTTAGCCAAAAATATTATTTGGAGAGAGAGAGAGAGAAAAATATTAATTATTCATCTATAAAACTATCAATATTATTCCCAAAATCCGTATTTATTCGAGTGAATTTTAAATTTTAAAGCCAAATATATATTTTTTTCTACATTTAATATCCAGTTACGCTTGGTTTATTTTCAATTGAATGTATTCCCATGAAAAATGCTTTAAAAATGATATTCATCATATATATAATTATTTATTATTTATTAGAACTTTAAAATGTGTGAAAAAAATCGAAAAATAAATATTTCAAAATGAAACACAAAGTGATGATGCTAGTTTTAAGAATATAATAATAGAAAATCCATGAGTAATAATTAGAGGGGTTGATAATGATATCACATAGTAAATAACATCTTTAAAGTTATATTCGCCTGACAAATATTCACTTGGGAATAAACCAGGGAAAGCTAGGTCATTAAGTGTCATTATATAATTTTATAATTTCTAAAAAATTGAAAATATTTTGTTAATCATATGAATTTTGACTTTTTGATATTGGCTAATATATTGATCTATATATTGTTGCGTTGTTGGTTGACAAAGAATAACTTCCGTGGGTACAAAGGATCTTTAGGACTTTATTTAAGCCTAATCGATAAAATAATTACAGAAGAGCGCAAAAATAAAACAACAATAAAGAACACAGTAGTTACAAACTCACCAACTGCAGCACGGTGAGGGAAAGCAGGAGCAGAACAGGAGATAGAAGTTTGTAGAACCTTCTAGAATCTTTCAGGAAGTACACCGGCGTCAGCGGTAAGCAGCAGTCCGAACTCTTGAGACAGCAGCTTGCTTGGAGTACACCACGTAGCTTCGTTCTTAGACCTTTTTTTCTTATCTTTCTTCCTCTCTTGGTATGAGTTTCTCATGCCTATATATCCCGAAGTAGATCTTTCCTGAACGGTCACGGTTGGTCAGCCAATCAGAAGGCCGCCAGCACCGAGCGTTGCGCAATAGCTGTAGATTGGCCAATCAGTTATCTTCCGCTTTTTCTACATGATTCTTAAACGCTCTAGAACATTCTCTCTCTATCTGGAATGTGCTTTTATTTCTACGTAACAATATTATCCTATCAACATGCAAACTTTTCCAATAGTTTATTTTGTAGTTTTGCGGATAAAAGTGGATAACGTTTATTTATATTCACAAGAATATATTAAGTAGATAAAAATATTTTTATCAAATATTCGTTAGTCAAATTTCACTTGGGTAAAAACCGGGCGAAGCCGGTTACAACCTCTAGTTATAAAATAAAAATGGTAATTATTCCAAGTTCGTTATAAGGGAAGGCTCCTTATATCCCAGTTTTTAGTAGGGTTTCACTCTATTTTCAATTATTTTTTTTTTTAATGAGAGAGTAACACTTCCTACTCTCCTCACTGCAATGATAAAAATACTGAGATAGCTTCACAAATCCTCAACCTACATTGTTTATGGCTTTTACCATGTGGAGAAGGTAAAAACAATCATATCATCAGTTGTGTCAAGGCTGGAACATGGTTTGATAGTCTCCAAGCTAGTCCATAAATGCTGCCATCTTACATGGCTTGAAGATCCCGGGGTTTGTCGTCGCCCTGTGTGAGGTCTCACAGCTCCTGGCCTGGAGGCTCCCTACCACAGCTGACCCTGCGGATTCAGTGAGTAGGCCACCATTCCACATGTTGACTTCAAGTACTGCCTTCTGTATTTACAGTCCAACTTATTCAATCTAACCACCTCTCAAATTGAATCTTTTCAAAATAAAATAATTTTCAACTTACCTTACTGCAATAATAAATTAATTTGAGGACCTGTCTCATTGAATGAGTTAGACTGTAAATTTACGAATGCAGAAGGCGGGCCTTGCAGTCAACATGTGTAATGATGGCCTACTATCATATATCAGAAAGCATTGCAATAAATTTCCCATCCACACATTACAATTGCTGCACCAAGAGTCGCTAGGAGGCCAAATTAGATGGACGCACGGTCGCCTCGCTCTGCAGCTAAGTATCAATTTTTAAATTTGATTCTATTTTGATAACTTTTTCCTATCTTATCTTTCTTACCGTAATCACCGATTCATATCTAATTGCAATTGTCAATGTGATTGCCAAAAGATTCGGTTGAGAAATTGGAAATCAAAATTCTTCAAAATGAAATTTGCATATTTGCTAACTGTTTGGATTGTTTTTCTCTGGTAACTTGTAAAATAAATATTAAGATAACAAAATGGATTCAGTTATAAAATCTATAAATTTAAAATTGGATGAAGTATTTCAATATTTTAATAATAAATATTTAGGCAATCAAAAAAACGTAACTAAAAATGACATATCCTTTTTATCAACAATGATTACTCAGGCAAAGGAAGGAGTTTCTTCTCTTTCTGATATGAATAAAGACTACAATAGGAATAATAACGGAAGCTGTCAACTCAGCAATGGAAAATAAGGTTGAAAAAATATTGAGAGAAATTTCGATACACAGACCCACATTTGCACAAGTAACAAAACAAGAAAATGTACAACAATTAATTGCCAAACATCAATAAACTCAAAACTTGGAATTTACGCTAATTGCAGCTCCAGCCAACAATGAATCTATATCTGATGTTTCTCAAGCTATTTCTAGAACCATAAAGAAAATTAGGGAAGACGGTGGGAATATTAAAATTAATAAAATTTTCAATACACGGAACGCAGTAGTGATAAAATCGCCATCGCGGGTAGAATTGAATGCTCTTCAGGAGGAATTGGGAAAATCGGATGAGTTAAAGGCAATAAGTAAGATTTATATTCCTAGGAAAAGAGATCCAACGGTTGTGGTCAAAAATGTTTCTAAAATAACGGACACAACAACATTTGTTAAGACAATCTGCAACATGAATCCAGAATTAAGGGGAATGGAGGGCGAAATAAGGATGCTGTTTGTAATGAAATCAAATACTGCAACACAAAACATAGTTTTAAGACTTTCACCAAAAGCATATCAAATAATTAAGAAAAATAACAATACTCTTTACACTGATTTAGAACGTTGCCATATTCAAGATAAGGTCTTAGTAAAACAATGTCAAAAATGCTATCAATACAATCCAAACCATAAGCTAAAAGAATGCACAAATGAGAAAATCTGTAATATCTGTGGGGTCAATGGAACCCATTCCTGCTCGAATGTACTGAGTTGTCACAACTGTCCTAAACACCCAATTTACAGAAATAAACAAACAAATCACAGGGTTAATGGGACGGACTGTCCACTTTACAAAATACAAGTAGATAGAATTATAGATAGAACCCAATATTTTTTTGATTTGAGGTAGAATAGAACAGAAATAATCTCATATGAAACTTCCATAAGCGTTTTGCATAAATGTCCATTATGAAAGAAGCAAAAGGTTTAACCATAGGAAAATTTAATTGTATACAACAGAATATTAGGAAAAGTATAATTGCAACTACCGAACTCAGAAGCTCAATTAGAGACAATCCTCCAGATATTCTCCTTCTTCAAGAGCCTTATGTTTTAAATAGAAAGGTCGTGTTCGATATGGACTCGCACATAGTACATTGTTCCTCAACAAAAAACACTTATACTGCAACGGTTATATTTAATAAAAATATAAAATATAGGAAGTTGGAGGGTTTTTCACAAATCAGTTTTGTACATCAATCTCTATAAATACACCTAAATCTAGGACGATAATAGCAAACTTTTATATTCCTCCAAACAAATGCAAGGACGAACATTTGAACTTTTTAAAGAATTTGATAGCTACCTTCGAGAGTACTCCCCTAATCCTCTGTGGGGATTTCAATTCCCGTCACCCGGTTTGGTTCGATAGAATTACAAACTCTAACGGATATAAAATGCAACCTATTATTAATGAATATAATCTTTTTATTCACAATAACAAAACTCCTACCTCTCGTAATAAAAGCATAATAGATCTCACCATTTCAAATTGACATTCATTGAAACTGGTGAACAATTGACAAACTTTTGAATTAACCAATATTTCCGACCATGTGACAGTTTCATTTGATATCAATGTTAACTTAGATATTACAAACAATCAACAAAATTCTACATGGTAATTTAGCGAAAAGAAAGCAGATTGGTCACTGTTTTCAAATACAATTTCTAAACAGGAAGTAAGAAGATTGGAAAACGATATAAAAAAGGTCGAAAAAGAAACTGATATTGACATGGTAGTTGACAAGCTAACGGATATAATTCTGGAAGCTGCATATCAATCACTGGAGGTGAAATCTTCCAACTTCACTTTCGATACCGGGATCAAGTGGTGGAACAAAGAATTAGAACAAAAGAAAAAGTATTTTCATTATGTGAGAAATCTAGCAATTAGTGTTAATGAATATAAGTCTGTCAGAAATAAATATAAAAATAGTATAAGAAAAGCTAAGAGGAATAGTTGGCGAGATTTTATAGAAGAAAATGGATCTAATAATCCGTTTGGAAACGCCTATAGAACCTTAAAAAAACTGAGTTCCTCTAATCAACAAAAGGGATTACCAATAATTGAACAGGCACCAGTAGATTCTAAAGAAACTCTAATAAAAGATCTGATTAATGAACTAATTCCTGATGATACAACTATATCGGATACTGCTCACCATACATCAATAAGGAACTATACACCGAATTTTACCAACTCCAACTCATGCAATATTCATAAGAAAGAAATAGAAGAGCTAATCGACAAAATTAATGTAAATAAAGCTCCTGGTCCAGACAATATTAGTAATAATATGATAAAGAATGCTTTTCAACTAATACTTCCGATTTTACACTCAATATTTAATAAATGTATTCAAATAGGATACTTCCCAAAAAAATGGAAAACAGCAGCACTCAAAATAATAGCCAAACCCGGCAAAACCAATTATGAATCAGCTAAAGCTACCGTCCGATATATTTATTATCAAATTTTTCAAAGATTCTAGAAAAAATTCTCAAAAATAAAATATATGAATTTTATATTCAAAACAATCTGTTAAGCTTGAGGCAGCACGGATTTATCAAGTCTAAGTCAACAAAAGAATAGACTCAGATAATTTACCGGAAAAACTGGTCAAAATTCTACGATCATATTTGAATTCCAGGATCATTTTTTTCAGTTACGACAATCTAACAACTTCAAAGCCAATTACTAAGGGGTGTCCTCAGGGCGGTCCGCTTTCTCCACTTCTATGGACAATTTTGTTGAACGATTTGCTGTTGAATTTTCAGGTGCCCAATTGTGAGTTGATTTGTTATGCGGATAATATTTCGATCATATGCTGGAATAAAGATCTAGCATCAATAAAAATAGTTATAGAGGAAGCATTAAATACTATCGAATTGTGGTGTATTAAGAACAAGTTGGAAATTAGTTCCAAAAAAACAAACATTTTATATTTGCATAATAAAGAGAAGATCCCAGTTAAATTTAAGAGTGGATTAATTTCACCAGTACAGCAAATCATGGGGTTTGAGCTCCCATAAAAGAATTACATTGTATAAATCTTTATTCAGATCAACTTTAACATATGGATCAGAAATATGGTTCAAATTTTTAAACAAAAAATCGATACAAAAATTAAACTCAATGCAATATCAGATATTAATATGAAGCATTCAAGCATACAAGACAACTTCGTACAACTGTGTTCACAGTTTGGCTAAGACTCCATTGATTGCAGATTACATTGAAGCAAAAAATATGAAATATGAATTAAATAACTTATCGTTCGAGGACAAGCAAAAATACAACATCGATATTCCCTTTATAATTAAATCCTATATAGACGAAAGAATGTTGCTCTTACTGAATAATACAAACGAGACATTTACAAGTTTTTTCAACCGGGGTATTCCAAATTATTTTCGCCCTAATTTCCACAACACACAATTTGTAACCAACCATGGTAATTTCGGAAGTTTTCTGGAAAGAATCCGTGCATCGGAGGATCCGGGCTGTTTTTGTGGATGCCGCATTCAAGATTCTACTCACCTTTTACTTAAGTGCCCAGCATTTCAAGACTACAGACTCAATAACGGTATTCTCTGTACCGATCCAAGAGAACTGATATCCAGCAGGGATTCATACATTGTATTCAATAGATTTTGTAAATTTATATCAAAGTTTTTAAATAATCTCATGTGTTAGGTATAATTAACTATGTGCTGTATATATGATTTTCTTTTTCCTTTTTTCTTTATTTTGAGATGTGTTTAAATTAAATTACCTATGTATATAGTATGCTTGTTTGAAATCAATTTCAGGAATATGGTAAATGCCTTGAGCATATGTTAATAGATTCTCCCTCTCTCTCTCTCTCTTGTGTTGCTTTCCTTTGGGCGCTAGTGTCCTTGGCGGGACATCGCGCTTTGTATTTACAGTTGAATAAAGTTGAATTCATATTTAAAGGGAGATGTGACATTTTAGGTATATATTATTTATTTATATATATGTTTTATAATAATTTCATAAACATAATGTAAGCTTCAGGAATCTATGGTGTTGATGAAATATTTTAAATATAAAAATATAAATTTTAAAGTTATCAACATTTTTTCAACAAAATATATTTATTTGCTGATCAGCAACTAAAGTTGGTGATGGCTTGGGCCATATCTCAGGATAAATATCAAATAATCTTAGATTTTTAATTATATTACAGAATTGGGCAAATGCCTTTTATTGATTACTCACGAAAATCTAACATGTACGTGTTTACAGACTGTTGGCTTTTATCAGCGTGGATTCCACAAGACCAGCTTTTTAGTCGTTGAGATACAGCTTGCACCACGCTTGTGAGGGCCAACAGTGCAAGCCAACAGCAACATTTAGTTGCACGATCAAGAGGTGCCTTTTTCTTAATTTATCCACCTAATACCCGTATATTTTTATTTATTTTTCATCTTTTTCAGTTGTTATATAGCTGAAATATATAAATTCTGTGAGTATAAACATATTTGTCAAACTTTATATTTGTTAATATCTGTTCATTAAAGGTGTATGATGTGTATTATACAGAAAAGCCTTTTTTTCTAAAAAAAAATGAATAAATCAACAATGATATAAAATATTAGGTCGACAAAATATTTAGAAATTAAATTTAAAATATTTTATAAGAGCGTGAGAGAAAATATAATGCAGCAAAATTTACAAATCTGAATTTAAGAAATTTCTACAAACAGCCATGAATAAATTGGTGAGCCATTTTTGCAAGAAATCAGTATCAACTTGGAATTTGAATGTAAATCAAATACGAAAACTTGGCACACCATTGCTTCCTCAATCAAGCGACAATATGATCAAATTTATTTTGGATTAAAAAAAGGGAATCATACTCTGTGAAAAAAGTATTCTAAAATATTAGCAAGGGTTATTTTTTAAATTCCAAAAATTTGAACCTTTAAAAATAAATTAAAAGAAATTTGAATCTTTAAAAATAATTTAAAACACAATCAAAGTGTTGAAACAAAGTTCGTCACTCTCTTATTTTTCTCGTAGAAAAAGTCTTATACAAATCTATAATTCACCATGCCAAATATAGAATCACTCGTTCAACATAAAAATTAGATTTTTTCAATTAAGAAAAGAATAGTTTCGGACAAGTGACCTACTAGGTATGGCGCAAGTTATAAGTCAATTAGCCAATCAGATGTCCGATATACCTATTTTTATGAATTTATTATACAATATTTCTATGTTAGAAAAATCACTATTTTTTCAATGAAAATTTTCAATATTAAGGTGAAAATTGATATATATTCTGATAAATTGCTTAATAACTATTCCCCGTGTTTAATTGTGCAATCACTAGATTCCATTTGTATTATCAAAGAAAGAAAAGTAAAGGATCTTATATGTGGGATTTGATAGGCAGCTGCAGGAGATGTGGGTTATGATTTTATAATTAGACAATGTGAGAAATATAAAAACTTATACTTCATTATAACGCTATCTATCATTTGGAATTTAATATTTTTCCAGACCAGATAACACTTTTTTTTCTTTGATTCAGTCTTCTTTCTGCATTCATTCTTTGATGGTAACAACGCTGTTACTAAAACGTAATATATTATTTATTTGGATTTGATCTTATTATCCTGTTTTTCTAATCTATAATTCAAATTGTAAGATTCAAAATTTTTATTTTAAAAATAAGTTCATCTGACTTTTATCATGTTTCTTGGGACAGCTTCTGAATTCTGGTTGTTACCAAATGAAGTGTAGTTTTACTATTTATATTTATAATGAGATTAAGATAGGGACTTAAAAAGGTAACAAACACTGTGATAATCATAATAGAGAAGTTACTGGATAAACTAATTTACTGAATGATAAAGTGGGGGTACGTCTTTCTTCCAACGGGCGTTGAATAATCTAGAGGACCCTAAAGAATTTAGGAAGTCGAAGACTCTTTCTTAAAATCCTGACAACATTTAGAAGTTATCCTTTAAATGTAAAGATAGATTCATGGCTATTCTAGATATAGCTACACCCATTTGGGTTCTGAATCCCTGTTCCTTCATAAACACACACACATTCTCCTTTCTCATATTCAGAAGCGGAACTCAAATAAATCATGAAAATTATCAAAAACTTAAATAGAACCTAAAAATGTATGTGTTGACCAGCGGGACACATATTGAGAGCAGTGCGTGGTGACCAGGAGGAAACATATTGACAGTAGTGCGTGGTGACCAGGTTGGTGACACATATTGACAGTAGTGTGTGGTTACCCGTGGGACACATATTGACAGTAGTGTGTGATTACCAGTGGGACATAAATTGACAGTAGACAATTGACAATTAAATAATTTTTATTGACCGCTGGTCAACAATTACTCACGAGGAGTCAAAAGGGCAAACTATGTACATTGATCAGGAGGGCAAGGCTACCCTTAGTTTGTGAATACCCCTGCGAATGGTGGGATGGCTGTTCCGAGTTCGCTCGAGAGCAGCGTCAAGGAAGCCCGCGAGGTTACTCCCCTGCTCAGGTGAGAGATCCCCGAGTAGATCCAATCTATCTTCGCGGTATAAGACCGCAAACATGACGGCATCCAGGGAAATCCCTGGCTCCAGCAGGGGCCCAAAGCCGGGTTCAGCGATCATTTCATTGAAGGTTGTATTGACAGTAGTGTGTGGTTACCAGTGGGACACATATTGACAGTAGTGTGTGGTTACCAGTGGGACATATATTGACAGTAGTGTGTGGTTACCAGCGGGACATATATTGACAGTAGAGTATGGTTACCCGTGGGACACTAATTGACAGTAGTGTGTGGTTACCAGCGGGTCATATATTGACAGTAGTGTATGGTTACCCGTGGGACACATATTGACAGTAGTGTGTGATTACCAGTGGGACATAAATTGACAGTAGTGTGTGGTCACCAGTGGGACATATATTGTCAGTATTGTGTGGTTACTAGTGGGAGAAATATTGACAGTAGTGTGTGGTTACCAGTGGGACATATATTGACAGTAGTGTGCGGTTACCAGTGGGACATATATTGTCAGTATTGTGTGGTTACCAGTGGGACACATATTGACAGTAGTGTGTTGTTACCAGTGGGACATATATTGACAGTAGTGTGTGGTTACCAGTGGGACATAAATTGACTGTAGTGTGTGGTTACCAGTGGGACATAAATTGACAGTAGTGTGTGGTAACCAGTGGGACACATTTTGACAGTATTGTGTGGTTACCAGTGGGACATATATTGACAGTAGTCTGTGGTTACCAGTGGGACACATTTTGACAGTATTGTGTGGTTACCAGTGGGACATATATTGACAGTAGTCTGTGGTTACCAGTGGGGCATATATTGATAATAGTGTGTAGTTACCAGTGAAAATATATTGACTGTAGCGTGTGGTTACCAGTGCGACATATATTGACAGTAGTCTGTGGTTACCAGTGGGACATAAATTGACAGTAGTGTGTGGTTACCAGTGGGACATAAATTGACAGTAGTGTGTGGTTACCAGTGGGACACATTTTGACAGTATTGTGTGGTTACCAGTGGGACATATATTGACAGTAGTCTGTGGTTACCAGTGGGGCATATATTGATAATAGTGTGTTGTTACCAGTGAAAATATATTGACTGTAGCGTGTGGTTACCAGTGGGGCATATATTGACAGTAGTCTGTGGTTACCAGTGGGGCATATATTGACTGTAGCGTGTGGTTACCAGTGGGACATATATTGACAGTAGTGTGTGGTTACCAGTGGGACATATATTGACAGTATTGTGTGGTTACCAGTGGGACACATTTTGACAGTATTGTGTGGTTACCAGTGGGACATATATTGACAGTAGTCTGTGGTTACCAGTGGGGCATATATTGATAATTGTGTGTAGTTACCAGTGGGACATATATTGTCAGTATTGTGTGGTTACTAGTGGGACATATATTGACAGTAGTCTGTGGTTACCAGTGGGGCATATATTGATAATTGTGTGTAGTTACCAGTGGGACATATATTGATAATTGTGTGTAGTTACCAGTAGAAATATATTGACTGTAGCGTGTGGTTACCAGTGGGACATATATTTACCATTGTGTGGTGTGATAGAGCGATTCCTCCTCACTGTCATTCTTTACTTTATGATCATGTCAGAAGTAGAGAAGGAAGATGAGAAAGAACCGGAGGAGAAGCTAAGAGCATTTGATGAACCATAAGAATGGGATAGATTGATGGGTTCTCACGTATTTATGAAATTAAAATAAGTCTAATTGAATAATTCAAAAAGGATTTTTCTTCCTTGATTATCCTAATGAGATCCTCACAACTGGATTTTCCATTTAAGTTGCCAATAATATTTGTATAAAATACATGATGTCCGGTATTTTATTTGATGTTGGTCCTGGTTTGTTCGGTGAATGATAGTAATTGAATATATTTTTTGTCTTTCTATTAATTTCTATGGTTTGTGTCTCCCAATATTTCTGTAAATTCTGGATTCTGCTGTAATATTAACATATCTAAGTGTGATATACCTTACTGAATGAGTGGGAGAAAATATATTTCCATCCATTTTGTTCAGCCTCTGTCTTTCATATAATATTGAAAGCCCCTAATATCAGCTTTGCGCTAGATTTAAGTTTTTTCACTTGAATGCAGATTCCATCCCATTTGTCAGCCAGCAGTGGGAGTTCAATCAACTCCTCTCTACTAACAAGGGTATGATTCAAATCACATAAATTAATCCTAATATTGTTAGTGATGTATGGGGTGGCTAGAATATTTTTAGACATTGCTGTCATTTCTGGAACATAGGTCGAGTCGGCTTCCCTGGAAGCGTGAGCATTTATATCGAAATTAAGACCATAAGTATCCATGATGGGTAAAAAGAACTGCTGTCGTTGTTGGGCTATACACAGACTAACCTTTCACTCCATGCTAGAACAATGTCCTGTGATTAATTGCTCTGATCCATGGCGGTGTCGAATTAAAGAGGTCAGACTGTAACACATAGGTCCCCAGAATTTCAAACTCGGATAATGTTTTGAAGCATGTTTATTCTTATATAAAGGAAATGGATCACACTAAGTGACAATGCTTATTATTATTTGTTATTTAATTTATTTATTGGTATTGTCACTTTGTGATTTTTATCTAGAATACATATTAAACCTCATCACAAAGACATGGATCAAACTTCAATCTGGAAATTCCGGTGTCTCGTGTTTTACCTCAAAGTTTAAACTGCACAAATTCTGCATTGATTTAACGGCAACCACATTGGTGTGCTAGGAGTAGGACATAAAAGAAATAATTGGCCCATAAGAAACAAAATAAACTCAGTGCTAGCCTATCATGTCTGTGCAGGCCATAGAGACCAAAGCCATTAATCATATACAGCCTCACCCCAAAAGCTAATTAAAAATAAGTCTGTCACACCTAAGGTGAGTTTGACCAGATTCGTCCACATTGCAATAATGGGCTGTTTGTAGATCTCCCTTTTGTAGCAAAATGTTAGATTATATAAATATTCTTATTTTTTAATGCCTATACCTCTTGTTTAATTACCGCATCATCTCAAGGGATTCCTGTTGAGTAGCTGTTGAATATTAAACCCAGTTGATAATTTGACAGAGATGTAATAAATGATTGATTTATGAAAGCTCTTTGGATAGTAGCCAGTTTTACTGTGTTTTGAAAGGTCTATATATCCGGAAAAATAATATTATCTGCAATATATATAGATGATGAAAAAACAGCTTTCGAGGATAGGTTTTTTGTTTTAAATATTCTTCTCAAGTTTCAGGTGTCACAAACCCTTCTACAGGAGTACATGAAAAAATTAATCCTACAGTAAAACCCCGCTAATACGAACACAGGATATAGCGAACCTTCCCTTATAACGAACCTAAGGTAATTCCCAATTCCATTCCATTGAAAATAATATCATTATAACCTACTTTGAGATTTTTAAATATCGCACAACACTTATATAGAACCTAATTTCGAGTTACAAAATAATAAAATCGATTTAATATATTAGGTTTATGAAAAACTTGATATCGTTAAAATTTGATTTTTATATAACAACATTTTAATAATGTTACGCTTACAGATCGCGATTTCAAAGCAATAAATTTAGGCGTATTGTTTGTTCACATTTATATTATACTAGCCGAATGACCCGGGCAACGCCCGTGTTTTACCCGATTGAATGTTTTGATTCAAATACTATTTCTTACAATTATGAATTGGCGCCTTTAATAAATGCATATATCAGTTAATAACTATAGCCTATGTGCTTTATCTGTCTATGTACTGTTGGCTTCCGTAGGCGTCTCTTACTGGGAAAAAGAAAGAGAGGATTCCATCTAGTTATTAACTAATATATGCATTTATTTAAGGAGCGACCCGCTCCAACACAATAGTTACAAAACCCAAAAAGCGAGTGGGGGGGGGGGGGGGCAAAGTCAAAAACAAAGTGTCTCGCGTAGTGGCGGCGCCATCATAGCCACATGATCGTATTTAACCAATAGGAGAGCGCCATTCTAAAGAAAAAGCAAACGGTGACAGAGATGACGCATGACGCTCGTAACTGTATATATAATTTTGCCGCATGTTTTATATACATTTTCACATATTTTACTTTATCAATGAAATATCTTTGCAATCGACAAGTTTGAAATAGAAAAAAAATGTAAATGTCTTCCAAAATGTAGAAAAAGCAAAGAAAGGTGTTCTAAAAACCAATATCTAATAATAGCAAAAAGTCATCATAAAAGTTAACAGAAGATGATAGAGATCCATCAAACGTGTCATTTTCCACCCAACTAATCAAAAACAAACAATGTCATGTGAATAACCTTATAATTTATCTCTATTTTATGGAGCCTTTTTGTCAACAAATAATTGAAGAAACAAACAAATGTTCTCAACAAGAAATCCCGAAAAAATCACAAAGAGTTCTCTCTCATTTTGGCACAAGAGCAGCCAAGTTACAATAAATGAGTTCTATGCATTTCTTGGTGTCATTTTAAACAGAGGAATGATTCTTATTCCCATAATTTCTGATGATTGTTCACAAGATTAGATTGACAACGCACCATTCTTTGCTAAATTGTGTTTAACAAAATCGTGTTCTCCAAATTGTTTAATGTTGCACCTTGATTTTCCAACAGTGACATCCTCAAGGATTGCCAAAAGGTAAATCACTTGTAGAAATTATGAGTAATAAATTCTTACCTTATTTTCAGATAAAATGGTAGAAAAAGGCCATGTATTGACGAAAGGAATTTAATTATAAAGGAATTAATTAAGAATATTGTTTTATTACTACCAATGAAGGTGCTCAATAAATTTTTGTATGAACTCACTCAATGATAAATAAAGTCTAAATACAAGCTTAAGGTAACAGATTTTGGTCCAAAACATGATTGAAGGGATTGTACACTGTATAGTGACCTCAAAACACAAGATGATAGGAAAAGATTTTGCCATTGTAGAATCTGTGCCATAAGACTAGACCTCCCCCTTGGGAACTGTTTCGAAAATATCATACTTTGGAGGCTTTCAAATAAGAAACAGTTGTGTGTAATGACCCGGATGGAAACATATTGGCAGTTGTGTTTGGTGACCGGGGGTACACTCAATGCGAGTAATGCGGGGTGACCAAGAGGAGGACACATATTGACAGTTATGTGTGGTGACAAGGGGGGAGGGGGAAAGACATATTAACAGTTATGTGTGGTGACAAGGGGGGGAGGGGGAAAGACATATTGACAGTTGTGTGTGGTAACCAGAAGGAGGACGCATACTGACAGTTGTGTATAGTGATCAGGAGACACATATTTGCAGAAGTGTGTGGTAACCAGAGGGAGGGCACATATTGTATGTAGTGACCAGAGAGACACATAATTGCAGAAGTGTGTGGTAACCAGAGGGAGGGCACCTATTGTATGTAGTCCCAGAGAGACACATATTTGCAGAAGTGTGTGATAACCAGAGGGAGGGCACATATTGTATAAAGTGACCAGAGAGACACATATTAGCAGTAGTTGAGGTGACCAGGGTAAGAGACATATTGACAGTAGTGTGTGGGGTGACAGAGAGATTCCTCCTCACCTTCATTCCTCTCCCTATGATCATGTCAGTAGTGGAGGAGAAAGATGAGGAAGACGTGGCGGAGTAAGTAGGACAAGTTGTTCTCTCTCTAAGCCAGCAAGGATACTTGCTTACTTTCTTTTGCTTACTTTGTCTATAAGTTTCCCTGTATGCCTCAAGTGTTGTATGGCACTTCTACTATGAGTAAGGATTCTGGCAATTCGATAATTTGTATTCATGATGTTTCATAGATGGCTATAAGTTCTGTTATAAAAAAAAACTGAGTTTTCTATTTATTTTCTCAATGTCATTTATGGTATAAATGAGACTGCCACTGTCAGTGTGTCCCAACTCGTCTTTGCTATTCTCATTGTTAATAGTTATTGCATTTCTATAAATGTTATTAAATTTTTGTGATGGGAATTGTTGTAAGAGTATGAATTTTGTATTGTGTGTTGGTGGGTTTATTCAAAGTGACATTAAGAATATCTTGCAGTGGTTCATATGGATTTTTTTTCTGCTGAATAATTCTTTTATATTTTTGAAAATTGTTTATTTGGCCAGGTTAAGAACCCTTATTTTTTAAAAGCTTCTATTTAACTTGCCTACATGTCTGTCTGTCCACAAATCTTGTAATCGCTTTTTTTGTATACTTATAGAACACGTAGAGTTCTGTGTTCATTTATTAGAACTTGATGACATTGAAAATTGATGAATATCAGATTTCTCGGTTGCCAGAATGGCCAGACAAGAACAAATATTCAAATTTTCTTTCAAATTTCAAATTCAATTTCAATATGCCTCCAGATCACATAGAAGTATGCAACTTTTAAAACTCACTCATTCCAATGAACAATATAAGTCTACAAGTTTTCAGACTTCTTGGTGGTCGGAATGGCCAGCAATGAACAATTTCTATATTTCTTTTTAACTCCTTTGTAACGCCTCTCACAAGGAATTGACAAAACCACCGCGAGCAGGTTTCGTCTATTCAAGGCCTAATCCCAGTGAACTTTTGATTCTCAGTTAAATTCTTGACTAAACACTAACTGATTAATTAATAAATAAAAATACATTTTAAAAACTTTTATTCAAATCCACTAAAACGAAAAAATAAAATATTGTATAAACTGTCATTGAGAAATTAGATGCATCTGAGTTAAAATAAAAGCAGCGAGGGACGATCATATTTAGAGAAGAGGTAAAAATATAGAAAACACTTATAAAATCACTAATCAGTTGCTACATATTGAATCACATTAGGTTCGAAATTCATGATGATTTACCCCGCGGCTTTTATTTTCACTCAGATACATCTATAGTAATAAGTTAATGTCATAAATTTTCCTCCAATTGAGAATTTAAAGGCATTATATATATAACTTGAGAAATTGAGCTAATTTAAATATAATATTGATACCACGTTAATCAGTAAAAAAGGTTTACTCAGAAAATGTTTGTTTAATTGAGGAGATTTTTTTATTTTATTTACTAGTGTAATTAAAAAAATATTTGATAATCGTCTGTTGAATATTTTGATTATACTTTTAAAAATAATCTATTTATTTATTTATTTCAATTCAAAACGCTATGTCCCCCTAGGGACACTTGCGCTAAATGTACATACAAATATAACAAAGAAAATATTCAACATGGAAAGATACACAGAAAGCGACTTAGAAAGATTCAAAAATGTTATTTACATCTATAGAGATATTCTTTGAATTTTATTTACAGTTACATCATTAAATTTGAAAAATATATATGGTAACCGAGGGTCACCTGTAGTAACCGAGAGGGACAGTCAGGGCGTGGAGAGTTTTCCAGTACCTCTCTGCACCTTGTAGGACTTTTAACAGTTCTACAGAGTACAGGCAGTCGTGGTCGAGGCAAAGTGGAAAGCTTGGGAATGTCCACACACAAAAAACGAAGAGACACAGTTGTAGTAGGAAAGTTCCATGAACAGATAGGAGTCGAGCTAAGAGCAAGATGGAGAAAGAAGGTTTCTTACTGTTTTACATGGTCGATGAGGTGGACCTGGCTGCAACCAACAAGGGCTCACGCCGACGGTGAGGTGACTGACTCTCTAAGTTAGGCTAAAACCGAGGTTTTATATCTTTGCCGAGGGGGGGGGGAGCCATGTGAGAATTTGGACTTTGAACGTCTGCGGCATTCTGCACCCTTTGACCTTGATGGCAACGGGCTGCCAAATTCCTTTTTAAGGTTGATTTCTATTTCTCTCTCGATATCTTGCTTAGCTCAGCTCTTAATCTATTACATGGTTTTATTTATTTATCCTCAGTTTGTACAAAGTACATTACATATGGTGATGCAAAGACACATGTCAATCATGTGTATAATTATTTATAAATGTGTTTCTATATACAACATGACAATCTTGTTATAGTATTATACAATATAGGGTTGTTGGTTTAGACTACCATAGATGAGCCCCGGGGGTGAAAGGGTTTATCCGGGTTTAAGCGGGTAAAGCCTCTCTAACACAGGTAAGTAATTAAAATTTATTTTAATTAATTTAAACTGTGAGAGTTAAAAGGGGCTATAACAAGATGTTTTGTGTGGATATATCTGAAAATTACAAAAAATAAAATTTATGTTTAATTCAAAAGTTATGATATTCATTATAAAAAAGAAATCTAGATAAAACCTTTGTTTGATAAAAAAAAATAATGATGATAAAAATAAAATGATGTTCGAAGAGATTGATGGCGGGCGTTGGAAAGGGTTAAGGGTTAAAGAATATGCAATTGTAAGTATTACACAGGCAACCAAATACTTAGGTCCAGGTGCAAAGCGAGGATATTGACTTGAGCGTATTCTTAAGCAATGTTTCACCTGTGATCCTGTATAAGGTTACAGTGCTTTGTCACAATTGTAGGGTTATTGGGTTGAAAAGTTGTTGAAAAAAAGCTGTTCATTAATATGATTGTGAAAGGGGTGAAATAGAGAACCATGCTATAAGTAGAATTGTTGTATCGACAGTAGGTGATCTGACTTGACTTAAGATGAAAGGTTGATTGTGGTCCGCTAGAGCTAAAAAAAAATTGAGTTATGAGAGTTGTGAACGCTTTGTGCATGCCCTGGTGATTGTGCTCTGCGGATGATTGAAGTAAACCTTTGAAACGTGTTCAAGCCAGAAGTTGGGATTTTTAAACCTAAGGAACTATGTTCAATGAGTTTGTTGAAATTACGAAATAAAAAAAAATTGTCAAGCAGTACTGTCGTTTTTCTACGTTGATGTGAAGCAATGGTTGAGAATGATAGTAGTGAAATGTACACTGAAGTGGATAGAGAAATAGATTGTTGTATGCCTGATTGTTGATAATTTTATTTGTCCTATTATATAGGTATAAAAACAAATATAAAATGAATAAAAATATAGAAATGTCATTGTGCTTGAATAAAGTTTAAGTGAACAAAATCAAACATGTAATATATAAAAGTAATAATAATGAAAATTAAAGTGATTTTTGAAAACAAATAAATGTTTTGTAATACTAAAATAATATTATGAAAAATAAAAGTAAAATTGATTTTTTTTAAATAACATTGTATTAAAAACTAGTGATTATATAATTGAAAGGTAAAAAATAAAAAATAAAATTTAAAATATTTTATACAAAAAATAGAATATAGTTAAAGATTATTACAATAATAAGATGAACGTTTAGTATTTCTTCTAAAAAGAAGTTACAAATGTGGTGTGTAGGTTTTATAAATCGAAAATTGAGAAGCGCAATTTATTGCTTGGATTGGTTACTAAATTGTGGGGTATTTTGATCTCAATTTAACATGTAAAATGTTTGATATGTAGAAAAATTAGAGATTTACACAGGATTTAAATATCAAAATGTTCAATTTAAGGTAGGTCTTGTTCAAATTCAAATATCTAAATGTTCTAAAAAGTTAGTTTAAGATATCGACTGCTAATGTAGTAAAATGTGTGGAATAAAAGAATGTATAGGACACGGCCTTAATTTATTGGAGGGGAATAAGGGGGGAGAGTGGCAATGGATTTAGTGACGCGGCATGGTCTCGAGTTGTTTAGTCTATCATTTCGGTATTTTTATGACTCTTACTGGGAATTTGTGAAATTCTCGAGGAAATATAAATGGCTGATGTGAAACACATGTTACACATGGCGGTCATTCCGATATTTAGATGAAAGCTTTGTGAGCGGGGAGGGAGGCCGTTGTATATTTTTGAAGGGGGAAATATGGGGCTTGTCTACAGCGCACGAGCGTTGTTGTAGAGTATGTATATAAAATAGGTTTTTGAATTTAACGGGAAATTTTTTTGGTCGCTACTTGAGGTTTGTTTTAAAACGATCGATATTAAATAAATCTGGATTTAAATGTAGGAATGGCTGGGAAGTTTGATGCGGTATAATTCGGAATAGTTGCGTCTCGAAGATATCTGGACTCAAATGTTTGAAATCACTGAGATATACATCTTGAGACATTCGCTGTGGTTTTTAATAAATCGGGTTTGTGGAGTGGTATTGTACAGAACATTCTCTGTGTGATATTTTAATTTATTGACATGTATGGTGTCACTGTCTCTAATGAGAGGTTGATTGGGCGATCTATTCGAACAACATTGGGTGAGATTATTTCAATTATTGTGTATGGTCCAGTAAAATATGGTGCTAATTTACCTGAGTCGGGATGTCTATAATTTTTAACCAAAACAAGATCATTCACTTCGAAATGTGGTGTTCTGTGCTGCTTATCAAATGTTTCTTTATCTTTTTATGCTTATTTTGGGTACGAGGGCGTGCTATCTCTCTAGCTCTAGTTATTTCGGGGTATGGGTTAAGATGAGTTCTTAGATCTGGGGGGACAACATCGAACATTAAGTAGGTAGGTGGAAAACTTGTGACAGAATGGGGTGTGTTATTATACGTCTGAGTGACGCGTTTAACTAGTTGAGTCCAGGAAGCTTTTGGATTTTCTAGATAAGCTAGTCTGAGCTTGCCTGTAATGGTGGCATTTAAGCGTTCTATTAAACCGTTTGCTTGTGGGTTATTGCTGGTGGTGAGTAGGGGTCGTATACCATGTGTTATTAGAAATATGCGGAACTTTTCTGAGGTAAAGGCGGGCGCTCTGTCAGATAACATACGTTTTGGAAATCCTTGTTGTAGTACAGTTTTGAGGGTTTGAATGTACATTAGGGTTCTGGTTTACTGGTTAAACTCTCTTTGAGAGTGGTGTAAGCTTGTTGGCAGTTTTATGGTCTATTTGTAAGATGTAGATTTCTTGGTGTTCGTAAGTGTTGTGTTTCGACGTTGTTGCAGACTTAGTAAAAAATGTTATTCTATGATGTCAGGTTTGGATGTGAGTAAAAGTGCGACTTTCGACTTGGACACGCTTTGGGGTGAGTTGTGTCACAGACATGAAGGCGCCTTTGTGGCCCATTAAGTGAGAAAAATTGTTGTGATGCGCTGTGTGACACGAGTGAGTGAATTGAATGGAAAGGTGTCACGTGAAGTCTTTGTTTTTTGGTACAGCATCTAACTTGTTTCACCATGAATAACAAATTTACTAGTCATGGGTGGTGGTTGTACAAAACACATCGAGAAAGTTTGGCTGTTAGTGGATGTGGCACGTTTAGTGGCGACGATATGGAGCTTGTGTGGCTCGAGATTGATTTGTTGCTAAGTCGCGCGCTAATAGATGGTGGCCAATTGGAGAAAGTGATGGGGAGTGTGTTGAAGTTTGTTGAGAGAGATGTGTGGATGATTAATAATTATGCGTGTAAAAGAAAAAGACGAGGGAGTGAAACTATTTTGGATTTTTAACTTGTTTTAGGGAAGGACAGTTACTTTTCTAGTTGTGATTTTGAAGATATTGTATCTTTCGAATTTTGCAATTTAAAAGAAAAATATGCGTCTCACCTATGTTTATTAAAATTTGAATATATTTTTTAAATCGTTGATTATGGTAGTGCGAAAATTATCCTTGTAAAAGGGCAATGGCTTGATAGTGATTTAAAATTTGAATGAGGCTTTACATAAAATAGTGAACATAATGATTTTTGCAACGTTTTGAGTATTTGATTAAGAAATTGGTGTTTTGGTATAAAAATAAGGTATTAAGAAAAAAAACACAAATAAGTTTAGAATTATCAATCGAATAATTAAAAAATAATGATTTTTTTCCATGTAAAATTGAAAGTAATTAATTAAAATTTATAAGTTGCTTAAAATAAAGTAATAATTGATAAATGAGGGTGGAAAATATTTGAAATTTGGATTGAAATGATATAAAAATGGTAAAAATTGATTTAAAATGATTACAGTGAAAATAAACATTAAATTTATGGAGAATCAAGTTGTGAGCATGAGAAGAAAGTTACGTAGGATTTTAAAAACTTACAGTTTTGAGGATTGTTCAGTCAGGAGACTTGGTCTTTAGTTGTCGTCCTGATGACGCGGAAGATGCTCCATGTAGAGCTTGTAGAAGCTTGTAACTTCTGTTTGATGACGGCGGCATGTCGCCTGGAAGATGGTTGCGTTGTAAGGCCGAAGGTGGAGAACTTCTCATCGGATTATTTTGCGGGATTTTCGGCTGTGTCGTTGGGGGGAGATTGCTTGGTAATTTCGTTGGACTGGCGGGCTTGTTCCTCCATCTTTGCTCTTCCTCGCTTCTATCTGGACAGACTTCCTACCTTCTTCGTTGTGGTCATCCTGTCGACTAATATGTGATAAGAGGCCCTGTCGACTTATCTGTGTTGAGGTATCCTGTCGACTCTCGCTATAGCTGTGGTAACCGAGGGTCACCTGTAGTAACCGAGGGGGACAGTCAGAGTGTGGAGAGTTTTCCAGTACCTCTCTGCACCTTGTAGGACCTTTAACAGTTCTCACTGAGTACAGGCAATCATGGTCGAGGCAGAGTGGAAAGCTTGGGAATGTCCACACACAAAAAACGAAGAGACACAGTTGTAATAGGAAAGTTCCATGAACAGATAGGAGTCGAGCTAAGATCAAGATGGAGAAAGAAGGTTTCTTACTGTTTTACATGGTCGATGAGGTGGACCTGGCTGCAACCAACAAGGGCTCACGCCGACGGTGAGGTGACTGACTCTCTAAGTTGGGGTAAAACTGAGGTTTTATATCTTTGCCGAGGGGGGGGGAGACATGTGAGAATTTGGACTTTGAACGTCTGCGGCATTGTGCACCCTTTGACCTTGATGGCAACGGGCTGCCAAATTCCTTTTAAGGTTGATTTCTATTTCTCTCTAGATCTCTTGCATAGCTCAGCTCTTAATCTATTACATGGTTTTATTTATTTATCCTCAGTTTGTACAAAGTACATTACATATGGTGATGCAAAGACACATGTCAATCATGCGTATAATTATTTATAGATGTGTTTCTATATACAACATGACAATCTTGTTATAGTATTATACAATATAGGGTTGTTGGTTTAAATTACCATATATATACATATATACACACATATACACGCATACACCTATTTATTGTTTACAACCATATAATATGTCCAATATTTCCTTGAGATCGTTACATCAAAGACCATTTTTCTTAATGAAATCCAAAATATATTTACAAAGGAAATTAAATTATATATATGTGTCCTTACTTGAAATTAAATCACTAGGGCCTAAAGCAATTAAACCGTTGTTGACTCTGTAATCATGAAAGACAGGGCACTCCAGCAAGAGATGTATTGAATTTTGTTCCCCCAATCCACAGAAACATGTCGAATCTTGCACAGCCTGAATTTTCTTAAGAAAAAACCTGAAATTTCCAGGATCTGTGATAAATTGTGAATTATAATAGTTTGGTCGAAAATATTTCGGAATATCATAAGGAAAGAAACTTTGAAATGTTTGATTAGTATTCTTTTTCAGTAAATTAATCCTTGATATAATGGAATTTTGGGTATACCTAGAATATACAAATCATAAAATTGTTTATCTTCTGTTAATAAATTATTCAACTCATAACCTATAATTCTAGATTCCATATAATCAGTGATCAAAGGAATATTGGCTAAGGTGTGAACACAGTTATAACTATATTAACGAATAGATTCAAGAAGGATAAGTTTCTTTATTTGAAAAATCAATTCGAGCTTTCGGGCGCAAGCTGCCCTTCTACAGGAATATTGATTTTTCAAATAAAGAAACTTATCCTTCTTGAATCTATTCGTTAATATAATTATTGAAAGGATTATTCGTCTTAAATCAAACAGTTATAACTGGTTGTTTTATATGTTTGGGTACACAATAGCAGAATTTGATATTGCATTGAGTTCAGTTTGTACATATATTTTTTGCTAATAAATTCAAACCATATTTCTGTTCCGTAAGTTAATGTTGGTCTTATTATAGATTTATAAGGTGTAAGCATTTTTTGGGTGCTAAGACCCCAAGATTTTCCACATATTGAAAAAAGAAGATTTTTTAATCTTTGAGTTTTGTTTAGTATAATGTTAAGGTGAGGGCCAAAATTCAATTTGTTTTTCCTTCTATGAATAGCAATCGTAATTCAAAGAATTTTAATTTATTCTACGGACACAATAATATTGTCTCTAAATTAATTGAAATTTTGTCTTTATTGTGTAAGTGTAAGATACTAGTTTTATCAGGATTGATATTTAGCTTATTATCATTACACCATTGATCTATCTTTTCCAAATTAAACTCAATCGACTTTTTTTTTATTTGTTAGCCCATTATTCCAACATATAATTGTTACATCATCAGCATAGCGAATTATTTCAGAGTTTGGTGATTGCAAATTAATTAGCAGATAATTTAAATCAAGCATGTCAAACTCAAATCCTAACACGGGCCAAATAAAAAAGTAATAAGCTTATGTGGGCCGCAAAAAAAAAAGAAAATAAGTAATTAAATTTTTATAGTAACATTTATGTAGGTATATTTTTAAAAATACTAATAAGAAAAAAGAAAGCAAAGTTAATATTTTCTCCCTGATATTTGGCATATCTTTTCTGCTACCATCTTTCCTACTTTTTTTTATTTATTATTATTTTTTATTAAAATATATTATCTGGTGGGCCGCAAATTTATTCAATGTGGGCCGCATGAGGCCCGGGGGCGCGAGTTTGACATGCTTGATTTAAATATATCAGCCATAACAACAGAGGCAATGGTCCACCCTGAGGACAGCCCTTTGTTAATATTTTTGAAACTTCCATATTATTATACTTGAAAATGTTTTTTCTATTTTTCAAAAAAGAACGTAAAATTTGATCAATTCAACTGGTAAATT
>CP092875.1:46519350-46550746 GCA_030710605.1 Cordylochernes scorpioides | reverse complement strand
TTTTTTTCATATATATATATTACCTTCAAAAATAGATCAACACAATAATATAAAGAAAATACAAGTGCAATAAATTTATAAAAGACAAATAGAAAAATTTCAGAAAAAAATACAATACATTCATAGAGAAAAAGTTTAATATTTTCATAAATATACACAATTAATTCTGTATATAAATATATATAATAATTCCATAATAAATCGTGGGATAGGTAAACAGGGTTTATATTTAAGGAATATATTGATGTTCAGGAGTGCTATAAATATTTAATTGTGACTTAATTTAACTATATTTATATTCTTTAGATAGACACCATTGCCTGCTATCAACGTCAACAGTAGTCTTAGTGCAAAGTCCTCTGTATGAAGAAGTACCAGTCCATGATGGTTTTCCTGGCTACCTAACCTCTTCCCTTCTGTTATGCAAATCTTTGTATGTGAATTTAATCAATATATACATGATATTTGGTTTGCTTTTTAGAATCGACTGAAAATAATATTATACATTTAGTAAATTGTACACTTTGTTATTCTTAGGCATTTCTTCTCTAAAATTAAAGATTCTTTCTTCTTTTTATATAATTATCAAGTATCCGCGTGGCTTATATCCATTTCCAGATTTCGGTGTGATATGTATGAAGGTATATAACAGCGCTTAAAGAATGACGACTTCCAGTTGATCTTGTTACCTTTAGAGGTTTTAAATTGATTTTTAAGAAGATAAATCGTTCAAAGTTCCAATTCGAGGTTTCACATTTTCGCTTGTATCAATAATTCTACATATTAAAAATGGCATATGATTGATAAATGGCGTATGAAGGATCAGGTCTGAAATTTCTACAACATTGGCATATTATCAAATTAGTTTCTTGATATTGAAATATGATTTACTTCTTATTGACGATGAACTGACCTGGCTTCTCATAATTTAGATCGCTGAGGAATCGCCGTGGAGTTGGTTGATATACCTTCTGTAATTGTTTGAAAAATAGCCATTGATATAATTTTTATATTAAAATTAAAGAGTTTATATGAAAATTATATCCAATTTGAATACCAAATATATGTATTACCTAATATATTTTCTAAATGCTTGAGGAAATTGCGGAAGTTCTATATGAAATATATTCCACGACTCTGCAACAATTTTTTTATTAATCAATAGATAAATTTCTCAAGTACTAAGACTTTTTATACAGCCCCTATTGAATAAATAAAACTTTTAAAGATATATTTACAATAAATCAAAAGTCCATCCAAGTATAAAGATATTGACATGTCGTGAACTTCGAGAGTAAGCACGAGTTACAATCATTGTATCAACTGGGGATTCTACTTTTATATAAAGCTCATATTGTTTTCTTGGTAATAGTGGTGTCTTGTTCTCGGGGCAGGTCAAATTGGTCTATGTACTCTATGTACAATCACTGAGGTCTCAGGTCCTCTGCTGCCTTGAAGTTCTCCCAGATTCGCAGCTGAATTAGTGATCTGGAGTTAGCTGGGTGTTGTCGTATTCTTTTTATTTTCATTCATTTAAAATGTTCTGTTCTTATTCAGCAAATGCTGGTCGGTATTTCTCTATCAAGTTTGCAGATTGGCTGTGATATTTGGATTGGTTTTAGGAGGTTCGCTTTTGCTTTATTATTTGCACCTTGAAGGTTTATAATTAGTTTGTTTCGTTTTCCATATTCCTTGTTTAAACCAAGTTATAAGTTCTCCTATTGCTCTCTATACCAATACGGGCAGGTATCCATTGTACTGTTTGCCTATTGAGATGGATTCTATGAATATGACTATATTTATGTTTCTCTGTGTATTATGTGTAGGGATGTTTTGAGTATGAAAAAATAATGATTCCCTAAGTTTTGATATCTTCGGAGAAAAACAATATAAATTCAGGCTTACTTTAATAGCAATTAGCTCTGCTTTATAGTTTTGTATAGTTTGAGGATATTCTGCACTCCCTGTATCGATACTTCGAGCTAGTTCAGTATTGTCTGGTAATAGTAGAATAATTCTCCATCTTTCAGCATTTCATCAGAGGAACCAGCTGTGTAGGCTAAGGCAAGATCTCAATACATTTTTTGTACTTGGGGTATTTTTATTTAATGTTGGGAAAGTTCTTCTTTAAGAAGATTTTAATAAGATTTAGGGATATTGAAGTGTTGAGGTCAAAATGTGAAGTGATTTCAGTTGTTTATAGCGAGTTGTGTTTTGATGTTCTATTTTGATCTGTTTTTTTTTTCATCTCTTTATTATGTTGTAGTTGCAAGTAGCGATGCAGTCCAGTTTTCTTATTCCATGATTTATGTTTATTGAGAGATATGACTTTTACTACAGTTTCTAACTCTGTTGTTGAATTTTGTGTTTGGGAGATGTATTCTTTCTTCAAGCTTTAGAGTTTTTGTTTCGAAAACTGGTTCCAAATTGGAAACCCTTCTTCCAGTACAGGTCTGACGACACCGATGTAGGTGGTCTTAGATTTTGATTCCCATTTACTGCTACCGATTTCGTTATTAGCTTTGTTTGTTTTTGTACTCTATTGGAGGTTTATGTGGTATGTTTTGTAAAATAAAGTTCTGGGCCCAAATATACTTTAAGAAATTTTGGAATATTGTTTTATTTTTAGTAATTTACTATTTTGGAATAATGTGGGTGTAATTCAATTTCTTTTTTTTTTCTGTCTGTAGTGAAGGTGCTATCATCTATTTTTTTGGGTTGAGTAGAGCTGTAGTATGGCCCAATATTCTATGACCACTTGCGAGTTATTGTGCTCGATATTCCATTTGTGTTCCATAGGACTATGTCATCAGAATAGCCACATTTTCAGATGTAGAAAACAACCTTTTAATTACAATTACTATATTGTGATAATATAAAAGAAGAGAAAGGAGCTTATTGTGTATAATACATTTATTCAGCTAGATTTCAATCGATGAAGATAAAGCATAATGAATGACAATATATAGAAGTACAAAGAGGCACAAGTGATATGAAAATTTATAACTAACATGATAGCAGATAGAATTACAATGTGAGAAATTAAACTAGGTATGTAAATCTATATATTTGAGTAAGAAAATAATCTTAGAATGATATCGAGAAATAAGCAAATAGGGTGCGACTGGAATAGAATATCGTCATACATTACTACTCCTTAACACAAAGCAATAACGCGCCATCTATATATATATAAAATAAAAGGATTTAAAAGCGCGAATGTTTCTTTTATACATAAAACGAACTTCTACTGTCCTTACTGCGATGAAAAAATATATTGGGAGGGCTTGGCTCATCAGTGGTGAACCCTCCCAGCGGTTTCGCCAATTTAATCCACCAGACCGCTTCTCAGAGCTCTAATACTGTATTGGATCATTCTGCTTTTATATGCTACACTGAAGGATGGAATCTTAGAAATGGTTTTCAAGTAAGCTATGGACATAAGCTTATTGGACAGTAGAATTGCATTCAAATATTTGCTTCGAGCAATGCTCTTCAGCAAACTATAAAGACAAGGCCCGTTAGGCATAAATTAACACAAAGCAATAACGCGCCATCTATATAAATAAAATAAAAGGATTTAAAAGCGCGAATGTTTCTTTTATACATAAAACGAACTTCCTAAAACGAACTTTTAATCCTTTTATTTATATATATAGATGGCGCGTTATTGCTTTGTGTTAATTTATGCCTAACGGGCCTTGTCTTTATAGTTTGCTGAAGAGCATTGCTCGAAGCAAATATTTGAATGCAATTCTACTGTCCTATAAGATTATGTCCATAGCTTACTTGAAAACCATTTCTAAGATTCCATCTTTCAGTGTAGCATATAAAAGCAGAATGATCCAATACAGTATTAGAGCTCTGAGAAGCGGTCTGGTGGATTAAATTGGCGAAACCGCTGGGAGGGTTCACCACTGATGAGCCAAGCCCTCCCAATATATTTTTTCATCGCAGTAAGGACAGTAGAAGTTCGTTTTATGTATAAAAGAAACATTCGCGCTTTTAAATCCTTTTATTTTATTACTACTCCTTAATAAATTCAAATGTTTGTGGATATTGATGGTGTAGAGAAAGAAGAGCAACAGGCCCAATACTGATCATGTGGATCCCTTACTATATTATTGTTAATTTTTTATTTGTTCTATTGTATCGAACAATGAATTTACTTTGTTTAAGTAATCAGCTATCGGAATAAATATTTCCCTCTTATTATTAATTCACGGGAAATATAATTTAAGTGGATTCTGTAAACCTTTTCCAAACCTGACGTCATTTCAAAGAAGAATGCTCTAATTTAAATTTGGTTTTCCTATGAACTCTCAGTTAATGTTGGTGTGAAGTAAAAGAGGTGGTCATCCACACTATGATTTTTTCAGTTTGATACCAGTCACCTACATTGACTATCCATATTGTCGCAGCGTCATATTCTATATATGAATAATACTCACAAGGTGCATTTGGGCTTGAATTTCTGAGTCGTGATCTATCCCAAAACATCTTGTTCATTGGCCTTGTTGGAAATCCACACCACTGCCGTGGCTCCTTGTTCTCAGATCTCCCAGCCGAAGGTCGTTTGTAGTTTTAGATATCACAGGAATGTCAGTATGTCAGTATTTGGATATGTAGTGAGGCAAAATCCTGATTCTAAAGCCCTGTCACATACAACAACTCTGCTATACTCATGTTGAAAATTAATTGCTATTTCTTAAAATAAATTAATAAAACTACAAGGTATTTGAAGTTTGTAATTGATTATATCTTTCTTTAAAAGCTTTTATTCAACCTATTTCCATGTCTGTCTGTCAAAAAATATTATAATTGATTTCTAATATACCTCTAAAGCACATAAAAATATGAATTTTGCACACTTGTTAGAACCTAATGATAATGCCCGTTGGAAGATTTTCAGGCTTCGGGTTTTTCAGAAAGGCCAGAAACAGACAAATTACCTTTCAAAATTTTAAATATAATATCATTATTCTTTTACTGATCAAAATAGAAAAATTAAACTTTTAACATTGCTCAGTTCGATGAATAATCAAGTACACATTTCAGACTTCTGAATGGTCGGAGGGGCCGGGAATGAACAAATTTCTCTATTTCTAAACAATATCAAAAATTATGGAAACAAGCTCATAACATACAATTACATACTCAATTTGGAGTCCAATTTGAGTCTCAATAATTAATAAATGAAAATACACCTTTAACGAAAGAGGTAATTATAAAATTTGTCAGTTCCTGCCTATCTGACAACTGAGAATTCTGAAAATTCGTCACCTTGCATTGCCATCAGACTTTAATAAGTGTACAAAATATCAGATTTCCAAGTGCTCTAGTAGTATACTGAAAATCGATTAAAAGATTTGTGTACAGAAAGACGGGCAGACAGAAAGGGAGGCAAATTGAATAAAATATGTTGATAATAATAAATAAAAATACATTGTTAAAAGGTTTTTATTTGAATGCACTAAAAATAAAATAAAATATTCTATATTCTGTTATTTAGCATTTCTGTCATTTATAAATGTTCGCTATATTTTTAAATATGATCATCTCCCGCCGCTCAGATACATCTGATGGCTCAATGACAAAAGAAAAAAAATTAATTTTTCCTTTTCAGTGCATTTCGATAAGAGCTTTTTTTTAAATGTACCTTTTATTAATTATTTTGTGAATTTTTAGTCATGAATTGACAAAACTTAGAATAAAAAGTTCACTAAGGATTAGACCTTATATAGACGGAAAATTGCTCTCGGTGGATTGGTTAATTCCTTGCAGGTGATGTAACCCAAGATTTAAGAAGTAATATAGAAATTTGTTTATTCCTGGCCACTCCGACCACCAAGAAATCTGTAAATTTTTGTGTTAACATTATTATACTTCGTTTGATTTGTAAGTATATTAAAATTAATTCACAAAATTTGAAAGGCAATTTGGCAATTTAACCATTTCCGGCCACCCAGAAGTCTCAAAATTTGTCAACTTGCATCGGGTTTTGAAAAGTGTACAAAATTTCAGATTCCAACGTGCTCTGAAAGTATATTAAAAATCGATTGCAAGATTTGTGGAAGGACAGATGAACGGACAGACAGGGACGCAAATTAAATAAAGATTTTAAAAAGAAGGCCCCTCCACCTGGCTAAAAGAAACGGATTTTAAAAATAAAAAGTAGAGAATAATTATTAACCAGAAATATTTTCTCCATATTGTTTTTTAATGTCATTTTGATTAAAACCACCAACATACAATACAAAATTCATTCTCTTAAAACAATTATCTTCACAAATAAATAATGAAATTTCTAGAAATATAATACCTATTTACACCCACGTGGTAGCAGAGACGATTTGGGACACACTGACAGTGACAGTCTCATTGAAACCTGGGGCACACTGACAGTGACAGTGTCATTGAAACGACAAATGACATTGAGAAAATAAACATAAAAAAAATTCAGATATTGGGTTAGTCTTCAGATCAGAACTAATAGCCATCTTTTAAGTAACAGAAATACTAATTATCATCAAGGTACCTGTATCCTTTCTGATAGTAGAAGTTCCATACAACAATAAAGTCACACAGGAGAACTTAAAAACAGAGTAAGCAGGAACATGATTGGCTATCTCTAATACTCTAAAAAGCTGAAAAAATAATCTTCAATGGATACACGTTGGCATTGAAAGCAATGGAATGCTTAGTGATAGCAAAAAAAGGTTTGTAGGTTAACTTCATCTATATCATCATTTACATCATATTCATTAATATCCTCTATTTGTGGATTAATGAGAAAGTTTATATCGACATTATTAAAGTAACGATCATTTATTTTTTTAATAGAAATCCCCTCAAAGTTACCTATGAATTCGACATTCCTGCTAATTGTTATTTTGTCGGTTTCAGGAAAGAGGATTCTGTACGTTTTAGATCTTTGGAAGTATCCGACAGAGATCCCTTCCAAAGGATTTGTTCGATTATATTATTTTTTTAATAATTATTAATATAGATAAGCCTTGGATTTTCAGATGATTCAAATTGGGATTTATACTATTCCACAATTCGTATGGCAATTATAACGGCTAATGAAAATCAAGCAATATCACAGGTACATCAAAAGGTAAATGAGGGTATCAAATATCTTAAACAGGAGGGTAATAGAACAAAAATCAATAGAATAATAAATACAAGAAAAGGGACGATCCTTAAATTGCCTAATGATCAGAATATAGACCAACTGATTGAAAGTTTCAAGAAGCTTGACGAAATCAACCAAATCAGCAAAAGATATAAGCCAAAACTAAGAGATCCTACAATTTTCGTTAAGTCGATTAACGAAATAACAGATATAACAAATTTGGTAACGATAATTTGTGAGATGAACCCAGAACTTGCTGGGCTAAATAATGAGATCAAGGTCTTATTTCCTATTAAATCTGTAAAGGGCTGAGCAAGATGTAGTTCTGAGGGTCTCCCCGGGGGGCCTATGCTATTATTAAAAACCTTGGCAAAATATATACTGATATCCAACGATGCGATATTAGGGATAAAATACTTGTTGATCAATGCCAAAACTTTTACTTATTCCACCCTGGACATCGGACCAGATACTGCCCAAATATAAAAAATACGTAAAATGTGGACTGAAGGACAGCACCACTGCTCCGAAATAATAAGATGCAGCAATTGTTGCAGACACCCTTATTTTAAGAACGGAAATTTAGGTCATAAACCAAATACTTGCCCGATCTACGAAAGAGAGATAAAAAACACGATGCAGCGTACCGACTATTCAACAAATCAAGAAAAGGAGAACAAGAATTAAACAGCATTTGAATGCATATGAACTTAAGAAATACAGCTACTGTTAGAATTAAAATTATTCAACAAAATGCTAGGAAAAGCAACTATCTTCATCCAAAAAATATAAAAACATAGATTTAATTTTGATACAGGAGCCTTATAAAATAAAAGAAGAGATAATTTTTCCAGGAAACAATATGAAATACCATCAGGAAAAGAGTTCAAATATAAATACAGCAATAATTGTGAGAAACAATGATTTTTTGCTTTGAGTTACGAGCGAAATTCGAGATACGAGTTCGGTTTGGTAGTATTGAAGATATTAATCTGTGATTTTAAATGGGAATTTTGTATGGGGAAATTTGTTTCGAGATACGAGTAATTCAAGATACGAGCAAGGCTGCGGAACTAATTAAACTCGTATGTCGAGGTACCACTGTATTAGTTAATAACTAGATAGAATCCTCTCTTTCTTTTTCCCAGTAAGAGACGCCAACGGAAGCCAACAGTACATAGACAGATAAAGCACATAGGCTATAGTTATTAACTAATATATGCATTTATTTAAGGCGCCAATTTATAATTGTAACAAATAGTATTTGAATCAAAACATTCAATCGGGTAAAAACACGGGCGTTGCCCGGGTCATTCGGCTAGTATAATATAAATGTGAACAAACAATACGCCTAAATTTATTGCTTTGAAATCGCGATCTGTAAGCGTAACATTATTAAAATGTTGTTATATAAAAATCAAATTTGAACGATTTCAAGTTTTTCATAAACCTAATATATTAAATAGATTTTATTATTTTGTAACTCGAAATTAGGTTCTATATAAGTGTTGTGCGATATTTAAAAATCTCAAAGTAGGTTATAATCATATTATTTTCAATGGAATGGAATTGGGAATTACCTTAGGTTCGGTATAAGGGAAGGTTCGCTATATCCCGTGTTCGTATTAGCGGAGTTTTACTGTAGGTTTAATTTTTTCATGTACTCCATGTAGAAGGGTTTGTGACACCTGAAACTTGAGAAGAATATAAAAACAAGAAACTTATCCTCGAAAGCTGTTTTGTTTATCATCTATATATATTGCAGATAATATTATTTTTCCGGATATACAGTCCTTTCAAAACACAGTAAAACCTTTCTAATTCAACTGGCTACTATCCAAAGAGCTTTCATGAATCAATCATTTATTACATCTCTGTCAGATTATCAACTGGGTATAATATTCAACACCTACTCAACAGGAATCCCTTGAGATGATGCGGTAATTAAACATGAGGTATAGGCATTAGAATACGAATATTTATATAATCTAACATTTTGCTACAAAAGGGAGATCTACAAACAGCCCATTATTGCAATGTGGACGAATCTGGTCAAACTCACCTTAGGTGTGACAGACCTATTTTTAATTAGCTTTTGGGGTGAGGCTGTAAATGATTAATGGCTTTGGTCTCTATGGCCTGCACAGACATGATAGGTTAGCACTGAGTTTATTTTGTTTCTGATGGGCCAATTATTTATTTTATTTCTTACTCCTAGCACACCAATGTGGTTGCCGTTAAATCAATGCAGAATTTGTGCAGTTTAAACTTTGAGGTGAAAACACGAGACACCGGAATTTCCAGATTGAAGTTTGATCCATGTCTTTGTGATGAGGTTTAGTATGTATTCTAGATAAAAATCACAAAGTAACAATTCCAATAAATAAATTAAATAACAAATATTAATGAGCATTGTCACTTAGTGTGATCCATTTCCTTTATATAAAAATAAGCATGCTTCAAAACATTATCCGAATTTGACATTCTGGGGACATATGTGTTAGAGTCTGACCTCTTTAATTCGACACCGCCATGGATCAGAGCATTTAATCACAGGACATTGTTCTAGCATGAAGTGAAAGGTTAGTAGGTGTATAGCCCAACAACGACAGCAGCTCTTTTTACCCATCATGGATACTTATGGTCTTAATTTCGATATAAATGCTAACGCTTCCAGGGAAGCCGACTCGACCTATGTTCCAGAAATGACAGCAATGTCTAAAAATATTCTAGCCATCCCATACATCACTAACATTATTAGGATTGATTTATGTGATTTAAATCATGCCCTTGTTAGTAGAGAGGAGTTGATTGAACTCCCACCGCTGGCTGACAAATGGGATGGAATCTGCATTCAAATGAAAAAAAACTTAAATCTAGCGCAAAGCTCATATTAGGGGCTTTCAATATTATATGAAAGACAGAGAGGCTGAATAAAATGGATGGAATTTTATTTTCTCCCATTCATTCAGTAAGATATATCACACTTAGGTATGTTAATAATACAGCAGATCCAGAATTTACAGAAATATTGGGGGACAAAACCATAGAAATCAATAGAAAGACAAAAAATATATTCAATTACTATCATTCACCGAACAAACCAGGAAACAACATCAAATAAAATACCGGACATCATGTATTTTATACAAATATTTTTGGCAACTTAAATCGAAAATCCAGTTGTGAGGATCTCATTAGGATAATCAAGGAAGAAAAATCCTTTTTGAATTATATAATTAGACTGATTTTAATTTCATAAATACGTGAGAACCCATCAATCTATCCCATTCTTATGGTTCATCAAATGCTCTTAGCTTCTCCTCCGGTTTTTTCTCAGCTTCCTTCTCCACCTCTGACATGATCATAAAGTGAAGAATGACAGTGAGGAGGAATCGCTCTGTCACACCACACAATGGTAAATATATGTCCCCCTAGTCACTACACACTACAGTCAATATATGTCCCGCTGGTAACCACACGCTACAGTCAATATATTTTCACTGGTAACTACACACTATTATCAATATATGCCCCACTGGTAACCACACACTACTGTCAATTTATGTCCCACTGGTAACCACACACTACTGTCAATTTATGTCCCACTGATAACCACACACTACTGTCAATTTATGTCCCACTGGTAACTGCACACTACTGTCAATATATGTCCCACTGGTAATCACACACTACTGTCAATATGTGTCCCACTGGTAACCACATAATACTGTCAAAATGTTGTCCACTGGTAACCACACACTATTGTCAATATGTGTCCCACTGGTAACACACACTACTGTCAATATATGTCCCACTGGTAATCACACACTACTGTCAATATAGTGTCTCCCACTGGTAACCACACAATACTGTCAATATATGTCCCACTGGTAACCACACACTACTGTCAATATATGTCCCACTAGTAACCACACAATACTGACAATATATGTCCCACTGGTAACCACACACTACTGTAAATTTTGTCCACTGGTAACCACACAATACTGACAATATATGTCCCACTGGTAACCCCACACTACTGTCAATTTATGTCCCTCTGGTAACCACACAATACTGAACAATATGTGTCCCACTGGTAACTACACACTACTGTCAATATATGTCCCACTGGTAACCACACAATACTGACAATATATGTCCCACTGGTAACCACACACTACTGTCAATTTATGTCCCAGCTGGTAACCACACAATACTGACAATATATGTACCACTGGTACCACACACTACTGTCAATTTATGTCCCACTGGTAACCACACAATACTGACAATATATTTCCCCTGGTAACCACACACTACTGTCAATTTATGTCCCACTGGTAATCACACACTACTGTCAATATGTGTCCCACGGGTAACCACACAATACTGTCAATATATGTCCCACTGGTAACTACACACTACTGTCAATATATGTCCCACTGGTAACCACACAATACTGTCAATATATGTCCCACTGGTAACCACACACTACTGACAATATATGTCCCACTGGTAACCACACACTACTGTCAATTATGTCCCACTGGTAATCACCAGCACTACTGTCAATATGTCTCCCACGGGTAACCATAGCACTACTGTCATATATGTGTCCCACTGGTAATCACAAACTACTGTCAATATGTGTCCCTCTGGTCAGCACACACATTTTTAGGTTCTATTCAAGTTTTTGATAATTTTCATGATTTATTTGAGTTCCGCTTCTGAATATGAGAAAGGAGAAGTGTGTGTGCTTATGAAGGAAGCAGGGATTCAGAACCCAAATGGGTGTAGCTATATCTAGAATAGCCATGAATTCCTCTTTACATTTAAATGATAACTTCTAAATGTTGTTAGGATTTCTAAGAAAGAGTCTTCGACTTCCTAAAATCTTTAGCGTCCTCTAGATTATTCAACGCCCGTTGGAAGAAAGAAGTGCCCCCACTTTTCATTCAGTAAATTAGTTTATTCCAGTAACTTCTCTATTATGTTTATCACAGTGTTTGGTACTTTTTAAGTCCCTTTCTTAATCTCATTATAAATATAATAAGTAAAACTACTTCAATTGGTAACAACCAGGATTCTGAAGCTGTCCCAAGAAACATGCTAAAAGTCAGATGAACCTATTTTTAAATAAAATTTTAAATCTTACAATTTGAATTATAGATTAGAAAAACAGGGTAATCGAGATCAAATCCAAATATATAATATATTACGTTTCAGTAACAGCGTTGTTAACATCAAAGAATGAATGCAGAAAAAAGTCTGAATCAATGAAAAAAAGTGATATCTGGATCTGGAGAAATAGAAAATGCTAAATGATAGATAGAGTTATAATGAAGTATAAGTTTTTATATTTCTCACATTGTCTAATTATAAAATCATAACCCACATCTCCTGCAGCTGCCTATCAAATCCCACATATAAGATCCTTTACTTTTCTTTCTTTGATAATACAAATGGAATCTTTTGATTGCACAATTAAACACGGAGAATAGTTATTAAGGAATTTATCAGAATATATATCAACTTTAACCTTAATGTTGAAAATTTTATTGAAAAAATAGTGATTTTTCTAAAATAGAAATATTGTCTAATAAATTCCTAAAAATAGGTATATCGGATATCTGATTGGCTAATTGACTTATAACTTGCGCCATACTGAGTAGATCACTTGTCCGAAACTATTGTTTTCTTACTTGAAAAAATATAATTTTTATATTGAACGGGTGATTCTATATTTGGCATGCTGAATTATAAATTTGTATAAGACTATTTCTACGGGAAAAATAAGAGAGTGACGAACTTTCTTTCAACACTTTGATTGTGTTTTTAATTATTTTTAAGAGATTCAAATTTCTTTTAATTTATTTTCAAAGGTTAAAATTTTTGGAATTTAAAAAATAACCCTTGCTAATATTTGAGAATACTTTTTTTCACAGAGTTGAATTCCCTTTTTTTTAATCCAAAATAAATTAGATCATATTGTCGCTTGATTGAGGAAGCAATGGTGTGCCAAGTTTTCGTATTTGATTTACATTCAAATTCCAAATTGATACTGATTTCTTGCAAAAATGGCTTACCAATTTATTCATGGCTGTTTGTAGAAATTTTCTAATTCAGATTTGTAAATATTGCTGCATTATATTTTATCTCAAGCTCCTATAAAATATTTAAAAATTAATTTTTAAATATTTTGTTGACCTAATATTTTATATCATTGTTGATTTATTTTTTTTAGAAAAAAGGCTTTTCTGTATAATACACATCATAAACCTGTAATGAACAGATATTAACAAATATAAAGTTTGACAAACATGTTTATACTCACAGAAATTTAAATATTTTAGCTATTATTTCAACTGAAAATGATGAAAAAAGTAAAAATATACGGGTATTAGGTGGATAAATTAAGAAAAAGGACACCGCTTGATCGTGCAACTGAAAGTTGCTGTTGGCTTGCGCTGTTGGCCCTCACAAGCGTGGTGCAAGCTGTACGTCAACGAATAAAAAGCTGGTCTCTGTGGAATCCACGCTGATAAAAGCCAACAGTCTGTAAACACGTACATGTTAGATTTTCGTGAGTAATCAGCAAAAGGTATTTGCCCAATTCTGTAATAATTAAAAATCTAAGATTATTTGATATTTATCCTGACATATGGCCCAAGCCATCACCAACCTTTATTTGCACGATCAGCAAATTAATATATTTTGTTGAAAAAATGTTGATAACTTTAAAATTTATATTTTTATATTTAAAATATTTTATCAACACCATAGATTCCTGAAACTCACATTATGTTTATAAAATTATTATAAAACATATATAAATAATATATACCGAAAATGTTACATCTCCCTTTAAATATGAATTAAAACAATGTGGATAGGGAAATTTATTGCAATACTTTCTGATATATGTTAGTAGGCCATCATTACACATGACTGCAAGGCCCGCCTTCTGCATTAATAAATTTACAGTCTATCTCATTCAAAATAACCACCTAACAAGATAAAAATAAATAAAATAATATTCAACTTCCCTTACTGCAATAATATATTAATCTGAAAACACACTGATGAGACAGGTACTCAAATTAATATATTATTACAGTAAGGTAAGTTGAAAATTATTTTATTTTGAAAAGATTCAATTTGAGAGGTGGTTAGATTTAATGAAGTGAACTGTGAATGCAGAAGGCAGTACTTGAAGTCAACATGTGGAATGGTGGCCTACTCACTGAATCAGCAGGGTCAGCTGTGGAAGGGAGCCTCCAGGCCAGGAGCTGTGTGGCCTCACACAGGGCGACGACAAACCCCGGGATCTTCAGGACATGTAAGATGGCAGCATTTATGGACTAGCTTGGAGACTGTCAAACCATGTTCCAGCCTTGACACAACTGATGGTATGATTGGTTTTACTTTCTCCACGTGGTAAAAGCCATGAACAATGTAGGTTGAGGATTTGTGAAGCTATCTCAGTATTTTTATCATTGCAGTGAGGAGAGCAGGAAGTGTTACTCCCTCATTAAAAATAATAATAATTAAAAATAGAGTAAAACCCTACTAAAACTTGGGATATAGGGAGCCTTTCCTTATAACGAACTTGGAATAATTACCATTTTAATTTTATAACTAGAGGTTGTAACTGGTTTCGACCGGTTTTTACCCAAGTGAAATTTGACTAACGAATATTTGATAAAAATATTTTTATCTACTTAATATATTCTTGTGAATATAAATAAACGTTAGTCACTTTTCTCCGCAAAACTACAAAATAAACTATTGGAAAAGTTTGCATGTTGATAGAAAAATATTGTTACGTAGAAATAAAAGCACATTCCAGATGGAGAGAGAATGTTCTAGAGCGTTTAAGAATCATGTAGAAAAAGCGGAAGACAACTGATTGGCCAATCTACAGCTATTGCGCAACGCTCGGTGCTGGCGGCTTTCTGATTGGCTGACCAACCGTGACCGTTCAGGAAAGATCTACTCCGGGATATATAGGCATGAGAAACTCATACCAAGAGAGGAAGAAAGATAAGAAAAAAAGGTCGAAGAACGAAGCTACGTAGTGTACTCCAAGCAAGCTGCTGTCTCAAGAGTTCGGACTGCTGCTTACCGCCGACGCCGGTGTACTTCCTGAAAGATTCTAGAAGGTTCTACGAACTTCATCTCCTGTTCTGCTCCTGCTTTCCCTCACCGTGCTGCAGTTGGTGAGTTTGTAACTGCTGTGTTCTTTATTTTTGTTTTATTTTTGCGCTCTTCTGTAATTATTTTATCGATTAGGCTTAAATAAAGTCCTAAAGATCCTTTGTACCCACGGAAATTATTCTTTGTCAACCAACAGCGCAACAATTTGGTGTCAGAAGTGGGATCTTTAGGTGAAGCCTGAATAATTTATGGTACTTGCCAGAAAAATGGAAGAAATATTGAAAGCGATCCAAGCTCAAACCCAGGCTTTGCAAGGTCAAAATCAAGAAACTCGTGAAACTCTCAACCATGCATTTCAAGCTCAAAATCAAGAAACTTGTGAGGCTTTTCAAGCTCAAAATCAAGAAACTCGTGAGGCTTTTCAAGCTCAACATCAAGAGTTAAAAGAAAGTTTGGGGCTTAAGTTTAAATACTTAGAAGATGAAATCTCCTGTGTGAAAGAAGAAATGAAAAAAGAGATAGCTTCTTCAAAACAGCGACTTGCTGCTGCGGAAACGGGCCATCCAAGAACTCTGGTTTTCCATCAAGAAAATAACAATTCGGGTAGGCCTCTTGTCAAAGTTCCTACCTTTGATGGACAATCATCATGGACCTACTTCAAAACCCAGTTCGATGTGGTTGCCCTAGATAAAGGAGATTAGGAGTTAGAGATCAGGCAAGCTTTTTGGCTGCTGCGCTTCGTGGACCTGCAGTGGATGTTTTCCAGATGACTCCGGAACAACTCCGCCTATACTTCAACTCCCTGATTAACGCTCTGGAGTCCCGATATGGAGAAGAACACTACCAACAACTTCATGTGGTGAAGTTCAAGAATAGACTACAAGATAAGAAAGAGAGTTTGCAGGATTTGTCCAACGACATCCGACGCCTGGTAAGATTAGCTTTCCCAACGTGCCCGTCTGAAACACAAGACTTTATGGCCCAACAACAGTTTATTGCTGCCATCAGAGACCCTGAAACCCAAAGGTTTGTCAGACTTTCAAGTGCGACTACTCTACAAGAAACCCTAGTCCAAGCCATGAAGCATGAAGCTGCCCAACAAGCCACAATAGAAAGTTACCGCGTGGCTAGACAAGTTAAATTGGATAATCCAGAAAGAGAAAATGGTCGCTTCTGGACCTGTCGAGCCTATGATCACATGTCTCCAACTTGCGCCTGAAAAGTAAAACAGCGCAGTGATACAGGTTGCTGGAAATGTGGAAATAATGGCCACATAAGGAAAAACTGTCCAGATAACTCTAAGGATAAGCCTGAAAGAAAAAGGGGTCGCTGCTGGACTTGTGGAGCCCATGATCACATTTCTCTAACTTGCCCCAGAAAAGTAAAACAACGCAGTGACACCGACTGCTGGAGTTGTGGACAATATGGCCACATGAGAAGAAACCGTTCGGAAAATTCTGAAACCACCACAGCCCCTAGAAGGAACCATGGGAGACGGAACGATAATGATGATGCCTTATCAAGAAGGCCGTGTGTTCCACAAAGTGGACATTGTGCTCGTGCTGAAGAGAGATTTTGCGTAAGACAAGTTACAGTGCAAGAAAGCGACGAAGTAGAAGAGAAAAATTGGACTGGTCAAGCTATAAGAAAGGCTCAACGTGAAGACCGAGATTTGTTGCCAATGATAAATTGGAAGGAATCAGATTAAATACCATCCTGGGAAGATGTGGACCCGTACAGTCCTAAAACCAAGTCTCTGGTCCCTCTGGAATTCTTTGACCCTGCGAGATCGAGTCTTATACAGGAAATGGGAGAGCGAGGATGGAAAGCATGAATCCTGGAAGTTGGTGTTACCCAGATCTCATATACCTTTGGTTCTCCAGGAGATGCATAGCAGTCCCACGGGAGGTCACTTCGGCATCAGAAAAACATTGGCCAAAGTTAGAGAAATATTTTGTTGGCCAGGAAGTCGATATGATGTTGAAAAATGGTGTAGAAACTGTACACAATGTTCAGTGAGAACGGGACTGACAACAAGATCCAGAGGAAAGTTAAAGATCTACAATGTAGGTGCCCCATTTGAAAGGATGCCGGCCATTCACCAGTGGGCAGGAGAAAATCTTCATTTTTCCAGTGAGAAAATGAAAGACAGGTACAACGTCAAGACTTCCAACAAGACTCTCAAAGAGGATGAAATGGTTTGGCTCTTTAATCCTCAACGGAAGAAAGGACTTTCTCCCAAACTTCAGCACCAGTGGAGAGGACCCTACAAGATCATCAAGTGCCTCAATGATGTCATCCTTCGGATTCAGAAGACGACGACGTCTAAACCCAAAGTGTTGCACTACAACCGGTTGGCACCCTTCAGGGTTACTGTTCCAATGCAATGAACTGTTCGGGACGATCAGTCCTAAGGAGGGGGCAGTGTTACGTAGAAATAAAAGCAAATTCCAGATGGAGATAGAATGTTCTATAGCGTTTAAGAATCATGTAGAAAAAGCGGAAGAAAACTGATTGGCCAATCTACAGCTATTGCGCAACGCTCGGTGCTGGCGGCTTTCTGATTGGCTAACCAACCGTGACCGTTCTGGAAAGATCTACTCCGGGATATATAGGGATGAGAAACTCATGCCAAGAGAGAAAGAAAGATAAGAAAAAGAGGTCGAAGAACGAAGCTACCTGGTGTACTCCAAGCAAGCTGCTCTCTCAAGAGTTGGGACTGCTGCTCACCGCCGACGCCGGTGTACTTCCTGGAAGATTCTAGAAGGTTCTACGAACTTTTATCTCCTGTTCTGGTCCTGCTTTCCCTCACCGTGCTGCAGTTGGTGAGTTTGTAACTGCTGTGTTCTTTTTTGTTGTTTTATTTTTGCACTCTTCTATAATTATTTTATCGATTAGGCTTAAATAAAGTCCTAAAGATCCTTTGTACCCACGGAAGTTATTCTTTGTCAACCAACAACGCAACAATATATAGATCAACATATAAGCCAATATCAAAAAGTCAAAATTCATATAATTAACAAAATATTTTCAATTTTTTAAGAATTATAAAATTATATAATGTCACTTAATGACCTAAATGACCTTAATGACCGGTTTATTCCCAAGTGAACATTTGTCAGGCAAATATAACTTTAAAATATGTTATTTACTATGTGATATCATTATCAACCCCTCTAATTATTACTCATGGATTTTCTATTATTATATTCTTAAAACTAGCATCACCACTTTGTGTTTCATTTTGAAATATTTATTTTCGAATTTTTTCACACATTTTAAAGTTATAATTACAATTACAATTATAATTATTTTATTTCCAAAGCGCTATATCCCGCAAGGGATACTTGCGCCAAACAAGGAGAAAAGTTTATTTACATAAGTTATTTACATTATTCAACGTTTGAAAACATTAGAGATCTAGATTTTGTATAATTTTTAGAATGTATTTACAAAAAGAATTGAACATTAAATATATATTTTTTATCGGAAATCAAATCGTTAAGTTCACAAACAACTAGTTCATTATTCATTCTATAATCTTGAAATGCTGGGCAATCGATCAGTAGATGTCTTTAGGTTTGTTCCTTCATACCACAAAAGCAACTTGAATCCTCCACTGCCTTTATTCTATTTAGAAAACTTTTGAAATTTCCGTGGTTTGTAACAAATTGAGTATTATAAAAATTTGGACGAAAGTATTTAGGGATTTCTTGGGGAAAAAAGCTTAAGAAAGTATTATTTGCTTCGTTTTTCAGAACATTCATTCTTGATTTGAGAAAGGTATCTATAATTCCTGGAATAAATGGGTCATAAATTTGTTGATCATCTGTTGATAAGTTTCTCAGATCACACACACACAGATATCATGATTCTGGATTCAATAAAGTCTGAGATCAGAGGAATGTTGGCCAAACTATGAACACAACTATATGATGTGCTATAAATTATTATATATATAATGAACATAATTTTTTAAAGCATTTTTTCATGGGAAGACATTCAATTGAAAATAAACCAAGCGTAACTGGATATTAAATGCGAAAAAATATATATATTTGGTTTGAAAAAGTTAAAATCCACTCGAATAATTACCAGGCATTGATCAGGTCATACGGATTTTTGGGAATAATATTGATAATTTTATAGGTGAATAATTAATATTTCTCTCTCTCTCTCCAAATAGTACAATCACATTACCTTTAATTAATTACCATTAATTCGAGGAATTTGTAATTCAATTTTACAAACTAAATAATACTGAATCTATTCTTCAAAATATTAATTTTTGCTTGCTTTTATTCCCCAATAAAACTACTAAAAAACATGCATGTGCATGTATATAGCTGAATAAATATATTGATATGAAGACCATTCAAACCCTACCATTAGATAAATAACAAACAATTTGGCATAATTTGGGCATATTGTTACATTGTATTGCAACATTGTAGACTCATTCACCTTGATTCCTCCCTTCCCTGTGTCATACACATTTTCCAACGTTTTTCTTCTGGTAAATTAAAAACATAAAAAAAAAAAGAAAATAAAAATAAAAATTTACTAATTCTAACACTCTTATATTGAGAAGTTTTTTCAACAAAATAGAACATCGTGTATGCCGACTCCTAATGGAGTTTTAAAAGATTTATAACATATGGTTACAGATGCATAATTTGTATACAATATTGATGACTGCTTAAAATGATATTGAAACAATGTTGAGAACTTAATGAAATGTTGGTTTATTGTCAGATGGCCTTCATAGAATATGTACAATTGTCTTCAATAGAATATCCCATAAAGAAGACAGAAATTAGATAAATAAAGGTTTGATATAGAAACCTAAAAATTAAAACGAGAGTGACTTGACGGATAGGTCACTAGAAAAATAGAACGAAGGAACGGCTTCTTGTTTCAATTAATATTTACAATAACAAACAAATAAATCTAACACACATAACATAATACAAAGGGCACTAGGAAAGTTTTGCAATACGCTGCAACCCGTGCGCCTACGTGGACACGAGTTCGAACTTGTTGATTCCTGTTTATATTTGAACTTAAGTCAAAATTTCATTATCGTATTCACATATGCAGGTGGTGTCGTGAGTTTACGCGATAAAAATATGGCATTAGAGACAATCCAAGGTCAGAATGTCCAGCTTCGTCAGTTGATAAGTAAACATCGCTGCTGTCAAGATATTATTGGAGACTGATCGACAGATAACTTATCCCCGGATAGAGGAGAGTTTAGACATTCCTGCACAAGCAATTTATTCCATTCTATAAGACCATCTAAAAGTAAGTAAAGGATGTTTCCTATGGGTTACTCCTTTCTTAACTGATGATCAGATGACTCGACGTGTTTCATGGTGCTAAGAGATGCTCAAAAGGTGTGATAATGGATCATCTCGTTATGCCAATAACATCATTAAAGGTGATAAAAATTGGATTTATTATTTTGATGTGCCTACTAAAGCCTTTGGATCTTTGAAGGTGAGGAGCATGCCTATGTCATTCCAAAAATCCAGATTCATTAAGTATAAAATGTTAGCTGTCTTCTTTATTGCCAGAGGAGCTGTGAGTCGTGGGGCCTGGAAAATCAAAATACATTCACTACCAAATGGTACACTGTGGAATGCCTTCCTAAAATTGTTCAAGCTATCCAAAATTATGTCCAAACTCAATGACTGACACATGACTTTTCCACCATGATAATGCTCCAGCTCACCGTTTGAAGGTCCGCGCCGATTATTTGGCATGCATTGGACTTACATTGTTGTAGCATCCTCTCTATTGTCCAGATCTTGCATCTTGAGACTTTGTCCTCTTCCCTCACGTGAAGAACAGACTGAAAGGTAAGCACTTTTTCTGCGATAAAATTTTATTGAGGGCATGACATGACGCCCAGCTCCCTAAAGAAACGTGGAAATTGGTTTGATGACTGGTTTCAAAGGATGGAGAAGTGTATTCATTGAGGTGAAAAATATTTTGAAAAATTCTAAATGATAGAGTCATATTGCAAAAATTTCCTAGCGCCCTATGTATATATAAAGAATATAAATATAATGAATGGATGCAGAAAAATATGACCGGAAAAATTAAAAATACAGTTTTGTAAGAATACGAGAATAGTGGTTGGATAATTAATTTGAAAGGAAGGTATTTGTATTCCACAGTAAAGGTAAAATTCAACCTCCTTTATCTCTCTTAATCATGAAAATTTAGTCTTATCAAACTTTAGTTCTGCAATTGGTATTTATAGCCACTGTACAATAAGTGGAAAACTGAGGGTGCTCTAATTTGTCTCTTATCATTCTGCTAATTTTCAATTTTTCAATTTATATTTTAAAATATTTTAAAGTTCCCCTTAATACCTTTATATAAGCCTTTCGTTTTTACTCTCTATTTTCCATTTTTATTTACGTAACCTACATTTTATTAGTGAACAAAGAGTTATAAATGAAGTGTCCAATAGTATACTGCTAGGAACTACCATGTTGTCTCCTTTCCAGTCTAGTATGTGAAGATGATTCCAAATTTCCTATTTTTTGGATGGATTCCCGTGTGAGCCATATTTTCATGCAGTTTTCTCGCTTCATATTTGAGCAGCAGAGGTAGCTAAGTGGTATATTGTGCGGACAACTAGGGGCCGTGTTAGAATCCTACAAATATTAATTTATTGTTTTAATATCCTATGACCTAAACGAGCCCATCCCCACCAGTGAGTGAAACTAGCCAAACTGAGCTCTACCACTTTGTAAGTACAAGTATACTTTCTTTCTTATAGGGCAATGACATCTATATATAAGAAAAGAAATAAATTAGCACATAAGTTTATTTAACATATAATCTTCTTCTTTGCATATCGTGATGAAGGGAGGGCTTGGATCATTAGTGGTGAACTCTCCCAGAGGTTTCGGCAATTTAATCAACCATCCCGCCCCTTCAAAGCTCTAACACTGTATTGAACTTTTCTGCTTATATACGCTGCATTTAAGGGTGGAATCTTAGAAACGGTCTTCAACCAATCCAGTACAGTAAGGACAGTAGAAGTTTATTTATATATAGAAGTATTAAATGTTTTCTTTCTTTAAACCTTTCTTTTTACCTGTGTAGCCGCATGTGAAAACGTTCTAATTACCAGCGATTATTATCATGGCTGGTATAACATGTATTTGTGGTAATTTATGTAAACACACAGCGCCTTCTATCTGTGACAAATGTGCATTTATCATACCTGTCATCGCTAATTATTTGTTTATATTAAAGGAAAGATGCTTTGTGGTCAAATAATATTGCTTAAACAGGTTGATGCGTGCTCGAAGCAAATTTTATGTCCATATCTATATATATAAAAATCAATTTTTGTATGTTTGTTTGTTCGTTTGTATGTCCGGTATACAAATTCGCAGTAGTTCACTAATTCAAACCAAAATTTCCATACATAGGTAAAGAAATAAGGGGAAGACGATAGGCTATTTTAAAAAATATATAAATCAATTATTAAAACTATATATTCAAATTATTCTACTTAGCTCACGAACAGCGCCCTCTATCAAAGATTAGATTAAATTATGCTGATGCAAACAAATAGATAATGCTAATAACAAACAATTATAAAAAAATTCTTATCAAAATATATATCACTCGGGTAGATATGCACACGGGTCAATCCCGGGGCGAAGCCCGGGTCACCCGTCTAGTAATTTATAAAAAACAAAACATATTTCATTAATTAATTTAAACACCATTGAGGTAATTAAACATCAAACTATGTGATTAAACCAGCATAATGAATAAGAGTGCGGTCTGTTCGATCAAATTGATGGAAAGATTGAGAAGATTGCTTCCTAATATTTTAAAACATCCATTCTGTGTGTAGAAATTTTACTTGGTAAAATAGAACAAATTATTATTGTTATTAACGTTATAAAATAAATAATTTCCATTGTGATAGGCTGTAAAGTGAAACTTGATACAAACCATTATTATTTTTAAAAGCCTCTATTTAACTTGCTTCCATAATTATTTTTGTCTGTTCACAACCCTTGACATCAATTTTCAATATACTTCTAGACCACATGAGATTATGAAATTTTGTAGACTTTTTAAATCCCGATGACCATTAAAGTTGAATAATTTTTAGACATTTGTCAGGATGGCCAAGAGAACTGTAAAATTTCCAAATTAGTTTTTAAATTTTGAAATTTACAATTTGATTTTTCCATACAATTATCAACACTCGTTCAGTTCAATTAACAATGCAAAGTGAGGAGAAGGAAAGTTTAACAATTAGCTTGGCTGGGCTAGAAGTCTCCGGTTGTTATCTGCTAGGCTGAGAGAATAAGTGTGCATCGCATGTGAACCAGGGTGTAGCACTCTCTTGCAACGGAATTCGGAATGCCAGTAGAGGCCATTTCAGTAAAGGCCGGTCTGAAGAAGACCCGGGTTCCTGGTGTAGGGTCCTTACAAGTTTGGCGAAGCGTCGTCTTTCTGTTTTGGGGTGTAGACACTATTTCCACGCTCACGAGACAACTACTGATTAAGGCTCCTATTTCGGGGCGGACACTCGGAATACCTTTGGTCAATATTTACAGCATTACTTCTTGAAGAAGTCTAAGTTGAAGGCCCATCATACACTTGTTGCTACTTGAAATTTGATGACAAAGAATTTGGTGAGGGAGGCTGCTTTGGTATCCAGGAACAAGTCTAAGAAGGTTCCCCTAACATCGGTGTAGAGTCGCACGTAGATCTCTAGCTTTATAAACAAGGCTAAAGCTCTTTTACGTAGAAAGCGAGGCAATTTGGGTAGTCTTTCGGAATTTGTCAGGAGGGATTAGTCACAAAGAGCCTATCATATTGTTTGAAAAATATGCAGGCGGAGTATTTGTCTGTATATGCATCGCAGCGGATTTCTTGTTTTTCCACAGTCGTCGGATAATTACGCAGGCTTCTTAAGATGGCGGTCAGCTGGAGCAGGGCGTGGGAGAGAGCGCCGTCCGAACCGCCGGCCCTTTCTGCCTCAGCTCTGAGAGAGAATTTTATTTTCTCCTGTTTGTGGGATCCGCTGGTCGTTTCTGTTCCCAATTTATCCGTTTCCCTGTTTTTTTTTTGTTCTTTGCAAGTCCGATTTATTATTGTTATTCGAGCACAAAAATATATACTACAGGCTTTAAGGTATCATGTCGACTTTCTAACGCAATCTGTCGTTATCTCGAAGTCCACTAATAAGAAAGAAATAAATCCATCCTAGCTAAACAGTCAATCGGGATTTACAACTCGGGTTTACAGTCAATGGACAAATTTTATTTTCTCCTGTTTGTGGGATCCGCTGGTCGTTTCTGTTCCCAATTTATCCGTTTCCCTGTTTTTTTTTTGTTCTTTGCAAGTCCGATTTATTATTGTTATTCGAGCACAAAAATATATACTACAGGCTTTAAGGTATCATGTCGACTTTCTAACGCAATCTGTCGTTATCTCGAAGTCCACTAATAAGAAAGAAATAAATCCATCCTAGCTAAACAGTCAATCGGGATTTACAACTCGGGTTTACAGTCAATGGACAAGCGGCTTCTCCTTTGTTAAATAAAACAAGACACGATGGATTTTGGAAACAAGAATCTCCTATACAAAAAAATTAAAAGGAGGTTATTAAAACATGGTTGATTTGAGGTCTGCAATAGATTTGAAGGGAAGTTGGCGAAAAGTCCTGAAGTATATAGAAGATTCCAAAACTTGAAGTCGCGAATGGACTGTGAGTCCTGCTCATCTGTGTCTGCTTTCTGCTGACCGTCAAATCTCTGACTGCTGCCCCAGTACCATCTGGTCTGGACCTGAGGGTCGCCAGATCTGGGGAACCTATCAAATGGTGATACGTCATTGCATAATGACTGACACGTTTGGATGGGTGGAAATAATCCAATTTTAGTTTCCACCCAGGTTATTTAAGCGACTTACTTCCAGTCTTTGTCAGAGCGCTGAATTATATTATAACTTTTGTAATCGTTCATTTTTTCGAAATCATTTGTTTTGATCGGAAGGTTTAGATTAATAACACTACATTCGAGATATGAAAGGGTTTTTTTTTAATGTAGAATCACATTTTAATTATTTACGAACACGAAAAAATAGTTTTGTGATGGGTTGCAGGTTGGGGCTAAGTATTACTTAAAATAATTTTATAAAAAAGGCCTTTTTATTACACAGATGCAAAGGTCTGAATTTTCTTCTATACTTTGCTTGTAGTACATCCTTTTTGCAGTAGTCAGCAAGTAGTCTGGGACTCTATTATATAATTTCAGGTTTCATGTGCTCTGGAAGTATATTTAAAATTGATCACACGATTTGTGAACAGACAAACATGGAAGCAAGTTTGATAAAAAAGCCTTTTAAAAAGGCCGTTTCACTGGGGACGTAGATCTTAAAAATCCACAAATCTTATCGCAGCAGATTGGTCGAATTCTTTTACGATGAAGGAAGTATATTAGGCAAAAACATTACTTTATTGTGCGTCTTTGCCTTTGGTGTAGGGAACCAAAACTATTGAATCATATTCGAAATTACAAGCATACAGTGGTGTATAGTTGAGGGATAATTGGTACATATATATTTATTATCATAATTATAAAGTTAATTATAATCATTATAATCTTAAGGGGTTAAAGTTGATATGTCATGAAATGTGTGGTTATATTTGTGATCTATAAGCTTATGCAAATAGGTTCCCTACATTCCTAAGCTGATTTTCTAGTTAATACAGAGGGTATATAATAAAACAAATCTAATAATATATAGTTGACCTTTTTGGAAAATATTTTGACAAAAGCGCTGAGAGGGTTAACCACTGATGAGCTAAACCCTCTAATTCAATAACTTTTATCATTTCAGGTAGGTGTGTAGATATAATATGCGATGGTTTCTGTGAAAATATACACATTATGCCAAAAATATATATTGCCACGTGGAAAATTAAGGGAAGACAAAATTTCAGGATGAGACAATGATTTTTTTTCAGGCAAGAACAAACTATCAATGATAAACAAAAGATAAGCCACGAGGGAAATTTACCATTCTGTTAATATAAATTATAAAATTAATAAATACTTTGTTACATAGCTTCTTCCCTATGAGAGCTGTGACCCATAGCTAGCAATCATTGTAGTTACTGACATGAATCTGACGTGATTCTGCCAAGGATTCATTCGAAGTCTTGGAACTTTGTCCCTGAAACCTTTGCGTTTTTTATTGTGGTGTGAAAAGCGGCTTTGTCGTCGTATCGTCTATATGGACATCGTCATCTTGGAGAGAAGTCTTGGCTTTGACCTGGAGCCAGTCTCCGAAAATGTAGATCACAGCACCCATGGCCTCTAGGTCTTTTGGGCGATCTTCAGTTCGTCTTCCCTAATTTACCCAGAATCTCCACCAAAATGCCACGTGGAAAATTAGGGAAGACAAACCTTCATGATGAAGACAAAAATTTTATTTCAGGCAAGAAAAACTATCAATGGTAAACAAAAGATAAGCCAAGAGGGAAATATACAGAGTAGAAAAATATAAACATAAAAATGACCATTCTGTTATTAAAATAATAAAATTAATGAATACTTTGTTACAATATATATGTTATGAATAATTTTGTTGTTGTTAGATAAAGGGTTGATAGGACAAAGGATCGATAAGATAAAGGGTTGAGGTGCAGTCGTGATAAGAAACCGATAATTATTTACCGTCAAGTAGCTTTTATTTTCAATTACTTGAGGAAATATTACACATTAGTTAGTTTCACATTATATAGAATTTATAAAGTTAATCCTATATTAGTGATTTAAAAGGGATAGATATCTTAACTACGCATATTTACAACAAAACTATACAACAAAAACTGAAAGTCTTTCTAAAAACGATGATAACCAAAGTAAAATTATCAATGAATAAAATAAAATATATATTTTTTTAAAATATAGAAATATTTGAGTTTTTAGATTATATAATATTTCCCCCCTGTGAAAAAGATTTTAAAATAATAAAATTTTAAAATAAAATTGGTAATTAAAAATAATTAATTAAACGAAATCAATAAATCTATAGAAATAATTAAAAATGAAACAATAAAAATCAATATCCACATTTTTTCAAAATAAACAAAAGAAAGTTTGTTTACAAATAATTTATATAATTATGAAATTATAATAAAAGTTTATATAAGAAGTATTAATAGGCGCTTCATAGGAAATATGGACATGAAGCAAAAAAGGTGTTTAAAATTAATTAATTATGTCATGCTAGTTACACTTCAAAATATCAAAAACAGAAGAAAATGTTATTTTACATGGTTGAGTAATGAAACGCTAATAGTTGTATGGAGTGACATTAAGTTATTTGTGAAGCCTTAAGAATTGGGGTTGATATTTGTTCTTCATTGTCCATGTCCAAAAGATGGCCTTCCTGTAAAAAAACATGGTTTATCATCAATATCTATTAACTTGGTGTTAGAATTTTGATTTGCTATTAAGTCATTTCCTATGTTAGTGCTATAGTGAAGTAGAAAATCTGCTTCTGGGTAAAATAATTTAAGCTTATTAGAGTGTATAATTTCTGTTTGTTTTCTTTGGGGTAAATTGGGTTTATTAATTTCATATGTGACTGGAGAAAGTTGTTTTAAAATAGTAAATGGGCCTATATATCTTTGTGTTAATTTACCAGTGTTTGGATTAATAAAGGTTTTTACTAATACTTGATCTCCTTCTTTAAAAATAGGTTCTGGGTGTTTAATATCATAAAGTTGTTTTCTGTGTTCATGGGATTTTATGGTTCTTTCAATGGCTAATTTTCTTGCCTTTTCTATTGGTGCATGTGTTTCTGTGTCATGTTCTATATACTGTGGTTGTATTCCATAGAATAAGAATTTAGGTGTAAAGCCTGTTGTGGTATGTACTGTTTCATTATAGCTTTCAGTAATTTTAGGAATATATTTTGTCCAAGGAATCTTTAAATTAGCATTATATTCACATCTTATCCTATTAATGATAGTGGAATTTAGTCTTTCTAATTTTGCATCTGTTTCTGGGTGATGGGCACTGGTGAGTAGATGCTTAACATTATTTCTATCTAAAAAGTGTTTAAATTTATTGCTAAGAAAAGCTGCATTTCTGTCAGTTACTAATATTTCAGGTTTATTAATTTGGAATAAATTTCTCAAACAAGTTATAGAAGAATCAGTTGATACAGATTTTGTTGGAAATGCCCAAAGGAATTGTCCCATAATTATGTAACCCGCCCAATGTATCTAGAGAAAAAATGTTATTTGGGTGTGTAGCTATTGGCATCTGTTGTAGTGGTCCATAAACAATTCTGTTATCCCTTGACTTGTTAAACTGGCAAGTTTCACAATGTTTGGTGTAATTAGCAATATCCCTAGTCATATGTGGCCAATAATAGTGTGGAGAAATTATTTTAGTCATTTGAGTTGTTCCAATATGTCCATGCTTTGTATGTACTTTGTTTAATAATTTGTGCCTTAGTGTCTGTGGTACATAAGCTCTTTTAAAACTCTTTTTAGTAATAATGTAGAGGCCATTTTGAATTTTAATTTTAGCACTACTAATTTGTTCAGTTGATTGGTGTTCTTTTAACTCATTATATGTTAGGTAAAATGAGACAGGTGCTCTTGACAGCATGTCTGCTTCTATATTAATTAATCCTTTAATATGTTTAATGTCAAAGCTATATTGAGATAGAATTAAGGACCATCTAAATAATCTACCTTGTGGAATTTTTACATTTTTGATCCATTTTAAAGGTAAATGATCTGTGTGCAATGTAAAATGTATGTTGTGTAGATATGTATGAAATATTTGTACTGAATTAATGATAGCTAATGTTTCAATTTCTGAGGCAGTATAATTCTGTTCATATGGTGAAGTTTTCTTGAAAAGTAACCTATGGGGTGTAAAATGCCTTGTTCATCCGGTTGTTTAAGAACTCCTGCTACTCCTAGACTTGACGCGTCTGTGAATAAATGGCATGGTTTTGATGGGTCATAAATATATAGTACAGGCTGTGATATGAGTGAATTTTTAAGTGTTTGGAAGGCTTGTTCATGTTTCTCACTCCATAACCAAGGAGCATTTTTTAACAAAAGTTCAATCAAAGGTGACCTAATTTGCGCATAATGGGGAATAAATTTATTATATATATTAATTGTACCTAAAAATCTTTGTAAGGTTTTAATATTATATGGTCTATTTAATTTTAAAATTGCTTCAATATTTGTGTTATTTGGTGTATATTTTCCTTGTATTTCTTTTTGTAAGAATTTGCATTTATTGAGATTGAGCTTTATATCCTCTTGTTCGAATATACTTAATATGTTATCTCTGAATGTTCAATGTGTTCTTAATAAGTTTTGGAGTGTATAATAATTTCATCAAAATAATTTAAGGCATAGTGTATGTTATGTTTAGTGAAAATTGACTTCATAATCCTTTCAAATTGTGAAGGTGCATTTTTTAGACCATATGGAAGTCTGTTCCATTCATAACATCCTAATTGTGTTACAAATGAAGTTTTATGTCTATCTTTTTCATCTATGGGTATATGCCAGTATTCATTTTTGACATCTAGAAAAGTGTATATTTTTGACTGTGATAGCCTATCTATAATTTGTTCTATAAGTGGAATTGGGGTATGCTCTGGAACTGTTTTTTGATTAAGTTTTCTATAATCTATACAGAGTCTTGTGGGGTTATTTGGGGCATCAGATTTTTCATTCACTAATAATGCAGGAGAACTATAGGGGCTAGATGAGGGTCTAATTATATCATATTTTAACAATTCAGTTATTTGTTTTTGTATTTCAGCATTATTGTAAAAAGATGTCCTATATGGCTTTTGTGCTATGGGAATATTATCTAAAAGAGATATGCAAATTGGGTTAGTCTTTATGTGTCCTATATCAAAATTGTGTTCAGAGAAAACATTCTTATATTTATGCAATATGTCTGAAAATGTTTGATTAGAGAAGTTTGGATTAATATCTACTTTACTAAAGTCTAAATATGAATTATAATTGTCAATAGGGCATGGATTTTGTATGCTATGATATGGGTTAGAATCAATGATGTGATTTGAATTAGGATCTATAAGTTTAACATTTGTATTTGGTATATCAAAAGAATTGAAATTACACAATGGATTAATATTTAAAAGAGATGAATTTTTAACATAGTATGGGTCTGGAATACATAGGGTAGTGGCATATGACTTCTGATTATCAGTTTTTGGATTAAAAGAATACAAGAATTTATAATTTTGGTAAAGAAGGTTTTTTGAGAAATCTATTTGTAAATTAAATAAATAAAATGTTGGTAAACCTAAAATAAAATATTCTATTGGAGTATCACAATCAAACATTTCTTGATACTTTGTAAATTTACCTAAGCTAAGCCTAACTAATATTTTGTATAATGGGTAACAAAATCCTTCTACCTGACCTATTCTTTCTTTTGGGGAATTATCTAATATTTTATAATGAATATAATTTAAGTATTTCAAAGAGATAATAGAAATGAATGATGCAGTATCAAGTACAGAGGGTAAGACTATTTGATTTATAAGAACATAAAATAATAATAATGTTCTACCTGGGTTTATATGGGCTTTGGAGGAGTATTATTCAGTGGGCAGTCCCTGTGAGAATGCATCTGGTTGGGTATCTGGTTTATAGAACATATCTTGCAGGGGTATGGGGGTAGTTTTATGGTTTTGTGGGTTTCTTGCTGGTGGTGAGTTGCTGCTGATGTCCTTGGGAATGGTTGGAATTTCTTAGTTTGGGAGTAGTTGGGGTTAAATTTTACTGGAGTAAATTGCCTTTCTCTTTTACTGGTAGAGGGTTGTTGGGGTTCTTCTAGACTTTTTTCTATTTTAGTGGCCATTAATAGCCATTCTGAGGGTTGTACGGAGTCTATGGTAGCTAGATAGGGTTTGAATTCTTTCTTTATTTCCTCATTTAATAATTCTATTATGGAGGTGAGGTTTAATTCTACACTGTTGATCAGCTGCATTTTTCGGTGATAATATTGGGTGACTGTT